>VCAZ01000006.1:3408650-3473650 GCA_005784505.1 Bagarius yarrelli | reverse complement strand
CTTTCCTTTCTGACGTCTTTTCTTAATTTCTGTCAGAGGACGGCTCTGTTTATAATCACATACTTCCATACTACATAACCGAGTACGCAAGGCAAGTAGTATGTCCGAATCCTTAATAAGCGAATTACAGCACTCAAAAAGTTCCTGGATGACCTACTACTACTTACACTGGGATTTTAAAGTATGCAAATGATGTACACTTTACTATTCCATAAGGGCGCGGAACAGACGACCCGTCGTATACGAAAGTGACGAAAAATGGCGTGCATGAGTGATTAAGTGCTTAAGGAAATAATAAAAATGTTCCTTGTGGTTAAATTGCACTTGGTTAACATGGTGGATGTAGTAAATCTGAATTTCATGCATACCAACAGTAACTACACTGGTACTAATAGCATGTACTAATTGTAACAGTCAGGAAGTACATACCTACTGGAACGTAGTACATTCTTTACTTTAGTAAAGGATTCAAGATGGCGCCTAAAGGTTTAATTTCTTTTGCACCATACACGAGTTTTCTAAACAAATAAAACATCCTGAAACTCTTAAATCTTATCAAGTTACAGTCCACAGTGACGCCTGATAGTCGCAATAAAATTAGACACTTAGACCTTTTAGCTGTATTTTACTTTTTCTCAAATCTGGTAATGTTTTTTTCCCTCATAAAAATGTTTCTTTCATCACAGTAAATTGTAATAATATGCACGGAGAGCTTCTTCATGTGCAGCAAACCACACACAAAAAAAAAAAAAAATCAGTGTAAGATTTTCCCATAAAGATAAAAGGACTCGTACCGATAGCCTGGATTTTGGACCAGACTTGCTGCCACAGGATAATTTATTCTAATTAAACTGATTAAAATGTCCCATAAGTGGGTTCCCATGCCACGGATAGGTACTGATAAAAGGCGTTAAAAACAGCACTTTATCCCCCAAAAGACCAAATGATGCTTTGGACCTGACTAAGTTACAGTATTGATTTAAAGATTGGCACTAAAGCTCAGCTTTCATCTCGGAGACGAGGGCAGAAGTTCGGCTGCGATTTGTTTGAGGCTCAGTTGCTTTAACACACCACAAAAGATGTGCGTCTTGAAAGGCATTTGAATAATTAAATATTTTACCTGATAATCTGGAAACTAAACGATCAATTATCGATTATTCGTTAGTTTTTACGTATTTTCTGGCGGAAGATAAAAAAAAACGTTCCATGATGAAACATTTATTTAGCCTTCGTACAGAATTTCGCAACTTTTTTGGGATTGTTGCAGGTTAGAAAAGCTGCCATGAAGTCAAAGCCTTATTTAATAGGACAACGTTTTGGTTTTTTTTGGTTACGTAATTGTTAAATTCTGGCGGGACATTGTGATTGGATAAAGTTTATTCATGCTTTTTAGCATGGCTACTGAATCACACACAGTAAATGTTATCTTTTGTTGATTATGCAACTATTTTTAGACAACTTTTCTCTCATTTCAGCTTTGCATTGTTTGTTGTTTTGTGTTTTATGTAGCATCATTGTCCTTATATATAGCTTTATATAGCTAAAATGGCAATATAAACTTTTTCTAACTGGTCTACAGACTGACGACAACCCACAAATATGCACAAGAGATTCAGGGGTATTTTCACAATTGGTCAGTTTGTCTAGTTTGAAGTCCACACTTTTGGGTCGCCTGCCATTTTGTTTGGTTTCCCCACTTCGAATAATTACACAAAAGGAAAAGAAAGGAAAATATTCACTGACAGGTATGTAGGTGCAGATGTGGCGGAAACTGTGTGCAGATGTGGCGAAAAAATGTTTGTCCTTTATTTGGGGTTAAAATCAACTGTAGTCGATAACGCAAAATTGCCTGTGGGCAAAAAAAAGACAACATCCGCTCTCTCTCCTGTCAGCCAATCGCATGCATCTATAAGCTTACGTATGTAAATAAGGGAGGGTACTGAGGATTCTGTATTTATCCAAAAGTTCAGTAATGTCCCTTGTCAAACTTTTTACCTCAAGAATCGTATGATTCATCACAGAGCTCCTGATGGGTTCTCTTCCGGCAGTTGTGCCTAATCATAGCTCACTATAATAGAACCAGAGTTCATTTGAGCACCTCACTCAGACTGGCTGTCTCAGTTCACAGCTACGACTGATTGCCGTGTTCTCATCTGCACAAATGCACCACACAGATGAGGAAATTGTACCAGGGTTCGATTCGCCTGGGAAATATGGCAACCAATCCAGAATAATTCTACATTTTTTTTTTGTCTAAATTCCTTTAAGAGATGAGCAAGACATAATATCGGATCATACTTTAAGAGTTCGGATTTAAGATTAGACTTTTAAAAGCTTTAAATTCCCGTCTCTTTTTTTTTAATCACTGGAATAGCTTTGTGCAAAAAGCCAGCACGTCAGTGTCTTTATAGAGCACCATCATCGAACCCAGAGTCGAGGGGTTTTAATAGAACTGCACAACAAAACAGATGATGTTTAATTCCCTTACTGCCAAATGCTACAGAGTGTAACGAAATTAGTTTCCATGGTCCATAGCCATGACACACACTTTCAGGACAACACAATAGGGTCTGAGGAACGAAAGGAAGTCGCCTGACGGCTTTATCGGAACGCAGGGCTTCGTATTAAAATGTGAACAGGGGCCTTAAAGGTAAAGTGTTCACTTGTGGGCTTTTAATAGTCAGTTTCTACTGATGTATTATACATATTTTACTGCAGAAGAGACACATTCATTCACAGAAGTATCTTCGCTGAAACACACACAATAGCTGAAGCCTGGTGAAGGCCGGTGGCGATATCTGAGACGGTCTATGAATGCAAACGACCGATTCATTTATCTGGGGTTTTATTTTTACGTTTAATAAAGCACCTGATGAGCATTTGGCAGACGCCCTTTTTCAGAGCGACTTATATTTATCTCTTCTATACAACTGAGCAATTGGATGTTAAGGGCCTTGATCAGGGGCCCAGCAATGGCAACTTGGCGCTGCTGGGAACCGAACCCCGATCTACCAATTAGCAGGCCAACATCTTAACCACTTAACTAGCACTTCCCACCAAACTTCTCTGAGATTTATAACACCCCCTGTTAATCATAGCCGTTGATGACATCATACATTTTTACAACACACATACTATCAGAGTAGGAGTTTCAATCTGATACACAGTAATCACATTACAGTTTCAGAGCAGTTAAACTCACATTACCTCATACGGGGTTGGAGTTCGGTACTGGTCTCTGTAAGCATCATTTTTAGAAAGATCTAAATCCTGTTTATTTAAATGCTGCGACTCCTGGTCTAGAACCTGTCCGTGACATCGCAAGTCCTAAATCGCATACATACTTGCACAATATATGGTTTCAACATTAACAAAGTGTGTATCTGCAATAGTCACGTCACAGGATGTGCAATGTAAAGTGGGGATTATAATTAACTTAAACCAACACTCTGGGAACATCATGCAGCAGAAGTGCAGTCATCATTCCGATACAAAACCAAAGAGAACGTTTAGGCTCTGCAAGAGGAACAATCGCCAGCTCCACAAGATTAGCCAGACACATGCTAGACCAGAGTGTGTAACCTGAACATGTCAATAATAATACTATTGAGGCAAAATGAGCAAATCCCCACAGAAACATAAGGGAACACTTGAGTTCCTCCACTCTAACCTTAACACAGCATGTCTTTAAGGAGTTCAGAGGTTTTGTGCACACAGGCATTGTCATGCTGGAACAGTCTTTGAGCCTCCGGTTCCAGTAAAAGGAATTTGTAATGCTAAAGCAAACAAAGACGTTGTACCCAATTGTGTGCTTTGAACTTTGTGCTAACGGCTCAGTGATTCATCAATGCACACGATTTATCTTTCAGGATCGTGTGCAGATTCAGACATCTGCAGACTAGTATATACCTGAAAAAGAGCTCTCGGTAAATGAGAATCGTTTTCTAGACGTTTATTAGTTACAAAGAAGCCATTCTAAAACCAGATGCCCAAATTTACCCAGATGACAAAGACAAAACTTTTCCGGTGATTGAGAAAGGGATAATTAAGTGCTGCTGGGGTAAAAGAGTAAAGATTCTGTAAGCCAAAGTGGTTTTAAATTGTCTCCAGGTTTTACAGAAACATTTGTACTACAAAGAAACACAATGCAGATTCCATGGACCGGAATGGAAGAGAAAAGACGGTATTAAATCACTTTATGCTGTGCCAGTGAGATGCAGCCCTAAATACAATCTAGTCTAATGTTTAGCAAGAAACTTTCTTTTGACTCTTGCTAGAAAGAAGAATAGACACCAAACTTAGTAATGAGATCCTTGTTTTGCTCAAAGTCATTAAATTAAATAGTATTAAATAGCCGTGTATTTCACAATATGCTGTAGCTGAACACATGATGATAGACTCTTTTTATTAATGCATAAATAAAAAACAGGCCACCAATTCTTCCGCCTAATCTGTTCAGCAAAGGAAAGAATAAACAAAACACTGGCTTTAGTCATGGCTGAAGACTGTTTTGTCCTCTGGTGTTGGTAGAGATGCACAGTATTGAGGACCGTGAGGCAAAAGGACAGGGTGGCACAGTATTGAGGACCGTGAGGCAAAAGGACAGGGTGGCACAGTATTGAGGACTGTGAGGCAAAAGGACAGGGTGGCACAGTATTGTGAACTGTGAGGCAAAAGGACAGGTGGCACAGTGGCACAGTATTGACAGGAACAGGCTATTGAGGGACTGTGAGGCAAAAGGACAGGGTGGCACAGTATTGTGAACTGTGAGGCAAAAGGACAGGGTGGCACAGTATTGTGAACTGTGAGGCAAAAGGACAGGGTGGCACAGTATTGTGAACTGTGAGGCAAAAGGAAAGGGTGGCACAGTATTGTGAACTGTGAGGCAAAAGGGTTGATTTTAGAGCTCTTAGTCTTTAAATTCTCAAATCTGTGCATCCAATGAATGCTGAAACTTCCAGTCATTGAGCCAACAGAAACCAGGGTTGATGAGGAACCCAGAGACAGAGGGGGGAAAAACATGGGATACTATAAAACCCACAAAGTTTCAAACTAGATTAAAAGACCCATCTCTTTAACCGGGCATACACATACCAAACTTACAGTTCATTACCCAACTCCGTTAAAGGATTGCTAGGCTGCAATAATCAGGTTAACTAGAACCGAGAACAAAAATAACAGAAAATGTACTTGTTACATTGTAAGTAGAATAACATGTACACTAATGCGTCTGCTTCTTTCTTATGCCGAACTCATCGTTGTCCCCAGATGCCATGTTGGTGAATCTGCCTTTAGAGACCATGAGCCTCAGAAGCAGTTTCCCTCAGTGATGACCTCGTTCTCTAGACTCCATACAGACAAGAACACAGGAAGCAGAATCTGCACAATCTAATCTGCTGCAGCATGGAAGAACCTGCTGGTTCATCTGGTCAGAGGAGAACCGGCTCACTGAATAAGTCTGGCTTCTCCAAAGGTTTGTTTTTTCCCCTCAATTCCATCACCTTAAGGGCGTCTGCCAGAAATTTCAGCTATAAAACTCCCTAATAGACCAAAGGACCCTGTACTGACACACACAATTAATTTGCATGCTATATCTTCCTGTTATGAGCTTTTAAGAAAGAAACCTTAATTGCATTCCATTGAGCTGCTTAAAGTTTAGAGCTGGGTGATATTTTCTGTAATAACAGTCGTTGCGTCTTGAACCCTTTGCCCACATGCGCTTTACGGTGGTGCAAACATATTTCCAGTCAGTAGTTTCGTCTTTTATGACGTGGCCCTCGAGTCCTGGAGGGTCTTGTTTTTTATTTCAATACAAAAATGTACTAAACTAACAACAATGTGATTGAAATATCAATCCAAGCTTCCTGACTTGACTTGAGGAAAGAGTAACAACGGAGGCTGGAATTTAGTCCAATCCAGATTTTAATTAGCCATAAATAAAATTAAAAAAAAATACGCAAAATGACAGTGGAAGCAAAATAATTTTAAGAGTGGGTTTAGAGGACGAAATGGTAGAGGTAGGTGTTGGAAGGCTAATCAGGAGACCATGGGTTCAAATGTCAGCACCACCAAGCTGGACCATTAACTAAAGTTTCTGTTAAACAATTTCGATCAACTACAGTTGTGTTAAACTTGTGCTATTTAAAAAAAAAAAAAAAAGTGTTGTATTACTTCGACTGCTCGGTTAAATAGGAAAAATGAAATTAATATAAGGCACTTTGGATAAGGGCGCCTGCCGAATGACAGAGAAATGTAAATTATTTAAAAAGCTTTAATCGGTGCGGACAAAATAATTATTTTGACTAAACATTTTGTTTTTTCCAGCACACCGATTATTAGTTACATTTACAATTGGTAGACGCCCTTATCCAGACCAACTTACATGCATCTTTTATACAACTGAGCAATTGGGGGTCTTGCTCAGGGGCCCACAGTGGTGGCTTGGTGGTGCTGGGAATCAAACCCCGCTCTTTCTGGTATCAGTCCAACACCTATACCACCAAGCCACCACTAGTTAATAATGATTTAATTTAACCAGTCTGTGCCAATATAGCTATAGCTATTGAAAATTGTATTGGAAGGGAGGCAGCACGGTGGCTTAGTGGTTACCACTGTTAGCAAGAAGGCCTAGGTTCGATTCCCGGGGTCTGTGTGAAGTTTGCTTGTTCTCCCCGTGCTTGCATGGGTTTATTTCAAGTTCTCTGGGTTCCTTTCACAGTCCAAAAACATGTATGTTAGGTTAATTGGTGAATTGCCCATAGGCGTGAGTGTGGCCCTGTAATGGACTGGCGACGTGTCCAGGCCCCCTCCAGCCTTTCACGTTCCACCCATTTAGAGACGGCTGGGATAGACTCCAGCAGATCCCTGTGACCCTGAATTAGGGAATAAAAAGTTACTAGAGTCTGGTGGGACCCAGATCTATTAGGTTTAACCATTTAGTTAATTTAAAATCACTAATGTCTACAAGTGGATTTGTTAAGTGATGCCAAAAAGCCAGGAAAACAGTTGCAAATATGCAAAAAATGATCTCCTATGATTACGTAGATATACATTTTTATGCCACCCACTGATAAGGGTTGTTACTATGGCAACCAGTAGTAGAAACGCCAAGGTTCAGCTACTGGAACTTTCCTTTTAATTTGTCACAAGCAATGTTTTTCCCTGTGTTATAAAACTGGCAGACAGACAAAATCAAAAAGAATAAAATATTCCTGCTACAATCAGATTTTATTTAAGAAGGTTTATATTCTTTAACCTAATTTGGTGTGTGAAAATGTAATAAATATATAACAAACCCAAATGCAAGTAATATTGTGATATATTGGCAAGGGCATTACGATACAATACATCTCACAATATATATATATATATACACACACATACACACACACCGACACATATTTTATATAACTCCAAACACAGGAAAACATAGCCTTCATAAAATAAAATCTTCCACAAAAGATCAACGATATGTTTATTCAAGCAAACCTCAGAAGTCCATCATAGCAGGAAGGACATTAACCTTTTCTGTTCTTATTAAGCCTCTTGTAAACAGCATGCTCATGATTTGTATGCGATTAAACATTAACTAACTGGCCACACAAAAACCCAGTTACAGCTAATGTGCTATTTGTGCAATTGCTGTTGCGCTGATGAAAGGGATGACGGATGATTGCATGCTAGGAACGAATCATGAAAAGCATCTTGTCTGCTGATCTGTTTATACCTCCAGCCGAGACCACACTCTCATCTAGCTTTAAGACGTGTTCCAAGTTAACAGAAAGTGCACTTCTTTAACTGTAAAGCCGGCTAGTCAGACGCTTTGTTCTCTTAGTCATACTGCAGAATTACTTAGTAAGTATATAATGTACACCACTTCTTTCCGCTGTTCCCTTTTAGGGGTTGCCACAGTGAATCATCTGTCTCCACCCAACCCTGTTCTCTACATCCTCCGTCTCCACCCAACCCTATTCTCTACATCCTCCGTCTCCACCCAACCCTATTCTCTACATCCTCCGTCTCCACCCAACCCTATTCTCTACATCCTCCGTCTCCACCCAACCCTATTCTCTACATCCTCCGTCTCCACCCAACCCTATTCTCTACATCCTCCGTCTCCACCCAACCCTATTCTCTACATCCTCCGTCTCCACCCAACCCTATTCTCTACATCCTCTGTCTCCACCTAACCCTATTCTCTACATCCTCTTCACTCACACCCACTAACTTCATGTCCTCGTTTATCGCATCCATATACCTACTCTTTGGTCTTCCTCTTTGTCTTTTGCCTGGTAGCTTCATATATTCACTTTCCCTCCTCTGTACATGTCCAAACTACCTCAATCTGGCTTACTTGACTTTTTCCCCCAAAAAATCTAACAAACCATCCCCGATAAACTCATTCCTAAACCTGTCCAACCTCGTCACTCCTGAAGAAAACCTTACCATAGTATATAATGTACACTACTTATCAAAAATCAATATGCTGCTGTTTTCATTTCAAGTCCTAAGTTTGGTAAAAGTTTTAAACAACCCAAGATAAAAGCCTGAGCATTAGGTTACACCATTGGACTGACTCTGTTCACAGAAAAGTACAGAACATCTCTCACAGATGTGCTGCCAGAGGGCAACTAAAATGGTACACAACACAGACCATTAGAGCTCGGTAACAAACCCCCCTGCCGTATTCGCACGCTCATTCCACAGAACTGCTTAGTAGCCCGCTTTTTAATTCTGGCCTGTGCTGCTTATTTAGGGATGGTAGATGCACAGACTCGTTTAACAGGCGTGTTTTTACAAGCTGCCCCGACATGAATTGTTCAAAAGTCTGCTGTCAGACTGAATCTGTTCCTGATAAATCAACACTTGGCCAAGTTACATAACCAGGCTATTAACAGCTAATCCTGCAAAGCCTGGAACTAAATTCTGGTGTCATATAGAGTACCGAATAACTAGAGAAGAATAAAACGAAACCATATTTAGGTTCAAATTTATTTTTATAGTTTATATAACAAAAAGGAAAACACTATTGGTCAGTCTTCCACTACAAAGTTCTAACAGGTACTACGCCAGTTCGTCACGGTACCAGCACACAAACATAAATGTGCGATCTCACTAATACCATCATGGCTGTATGAAAAGTTTTTCAAAAACCATAACTGGAAGCCCCAAGAGTAGCTTACCGTCTAACGATCTAAGACTCCAAACTAGGACTGTGTAAAAGATCAGACTGATCTAAAGACCAGAAACACCTGGGTTCAAGCCCCTCCACCGGCACTGTTGGGTCCTAAAGCAAGACGCTTAACCCTTCCTGCTCCAGGGGCACTGTAGCATAGCTGACCCTGCGCTCTGACCCCCAACTTACTAAGATGGGATAAAAAAAAATTAAAAAAAAAGTATATGAGGCATTCTTCTTCTTCTTAAATTAATATTTAATGTTAATCCCAACTCTTGTCTTAAACAATTTCCTCCTCCGTTCCTGTAGTTGTCGCTGACACACACAGCCATAGTCACAGAAGCGAACATGGCAGAAAAAAACATGGCCGCCTCTGGCTTTGTATCTTTTGTATGTTTAGCCATTTGTTTAATTTATAGTTTACTTGAATGGCTTGTACTGCAATGGATTTACACTTACATTAACATAGACGCCTTTATGTTACATTTAGCAACTTACATTTATCTCTTTCATACAACTGAGCAATTAGAGGTTCAAGGCCTTGCTCAGATGGCCCAGCGATGGTAACTTGGTGGTGCTGGCAATCAAACCCCAACCTTCCAATTAGCAGACCAACACTTAAACCACTGATCTACCACAGATCGTGATCCTTGCCAATACACAACCCTCTTACAAACCCAAATCATTATTATTATAAATAGGAAGCTCTAAAAACTTTAAGTTTAAAAGAAATACCTCGTGCCCTTTGCCAAATCCTGCTTTTACAGCTTATAAGTAGTAAAAAAAAAAAATACACAACACTAGCGTTCATCTGCTGAGGTTAAACGCCTCATCTAATAGATGCTTTGGTTACTTTTCTAGCCGGAGACCGATTTCACTTTAACGCCAAACTCATTAAAAATTCCGCTGTCTGCCATAGGCTAAAAAAAATTGTCCAAGTATAATTTGTTAAAAAAAACCATCTGGTTCCCTAATTGTTTCAGCTGTACAGGAGGAAGCTGAGGAAAGAATTTCTGTTAAACTGACCGTGTGCAGCATTGGGATCAGGGTAAGTCTAACTCCAAATGACATGACTGAGCAAAAGCTGCCAACATCAGTATTTCCCCTGCGATGAACTGGAATCACATCTGGAGTGTGTGTAAAAGTATGAAAAAAAAACATTCACTGTTTAAGAGGCCACTGATAGTGGGAAAAAAAAAAACCCTTTCAAATGAATTAAATAATTAAGTTGATATAATGCAGTGTTTAATCTACTCCAGTTCTACGATCAGCTAATATACATAAACATCATCTTGCATCTGATAATAGACAGACCGTTTTATCGCTGTATATGCTGTTGTTTGTAAGTGGGAAGTGGTGGCTCATGGTTAAGGTGTTGAACTACCAACCCAAAGATTGTAAGTTGGATTCCCAGCTCCACCAAGCCACCACTGTTGGGCCCCTGAGCGAGACCCTTAACCTCCAATTGCTCAGTAGTATGAATCGCTCTGGATAAGGGCGTCTACTAAATGCTGTAAATGTAAATAATTATTACATTAAAGTGTCAACTTTAATACTTGTTGTAAATTGTAATTTTTTTTTTCAGAAAAACATGATAAAAAATGTAATTGCCTATTGGAAACCCTTCAAAATGGTGGAAGGAAAAATGGTGGAAGGACTTTCCAAATAGGTCATAGCTGCATAATTAAAAACCAATCCTGCACTAAAATAAAATAAAAAATAAATAAATAGAGATTTAGTCGAATGTAACAAGTAACTAAACTAAATAGAAAAACATACAGGTCTAATGTCATTTGGCAGACGTCCTTATTTAGAAAAGACATACATTTTTTATTTTTATCCAAAAGGGGCAGTTCAATTTTTCAGTTTTTTTTTAAACACTACAAAGAATTTGGACCAAAATTTCATTCATCAAAAAATATGGCCGCCTCTGACTTTGTATTCGTTGTATGTTTTAGTCATTTGTTTAACTTTTTGGGGTTGTACTGCAACAGATTTGCACTTAAAATTAACCTTAACCAGAGCGACTTACATTCACATGAGCATTTTTTTATCCAACGATGCAGTTAAAATGTTAGTTTTTTTACCACTACAAAGAAGTTGGACCAAAATTTCATTCATCAAAAAAAGTTTTATTTAAACATTTTTTGGTTTTTTTGGTTGGGTTTTTTTTGTAAATCAAGACATTATCTCATTGGAAGACCTGTATTGAGTTTAAAAGAAAAGAAATACCTCGTGCCCTTTGCCAAATTAAGCTTTTACAGCTTATAAGCAGTAACAAAGCTACAAACACTAGCGTTCGTCTGCTGAGGTTAAATCTAATAGATGCTTTGGTTACTTTTCTAGCCGGAGACTCATTTCACTTCAACACCAAACTTATTAAAAATTCCGCCGTCTGTCATAGGCTAAAAAAAAAAGTTGTTAAAAAAAAAACCCATCTGTTTCCCCAAATAAAGAAATTCTCTCAGTTGAAGACCTGTAATGATGCTGAATTCGATCCCTTGAATAAAAAAATTCCAATAAAACCTGACAGCCGTGATTCGGCACATCCCCCAAAACACCAAGTTACAGCTTCTTTTTAGTGTTTCTGGCTATAAACTATATTTTGTCACATTATGTCCTCTGACCAATACCAGAAATTCGGATCAGACGCCAGATCTATTCTAACTCTCTGACAAAAATAATAAATTTTACACCAATTTTCTTTACAGCTGTACTCAGTTTAGTCTATTTGAATAATTTTAGCTAGGATGCCCCAGGCCTTTTTGCCGTATTATTTCTAATTTACAATAACAATAAGTTGAACGGAAAACCGTTAAACCATTAAAACAATTAAATTATTAACTTTTTCTGCATTTCCTGCATTAGTTGGTCACACTTCCTTGGGAACCAGATAGGCAATGTAACCACAGTAACCAGCGCCCGAAGCAAAGGTGTGCCTTGAAAGAATTGCCCCAGAGTCGCGTCACCGCTGCTTTTTTGATTTGAGTCTGAATGGCTGCTTTTTATTTGATATTTATTAATACTGCACATACAAAAGGAATGTTATGTGGCAGACTTGCTTATCCAGAGTGACTTACATTTAGCCTATACAACTAGGCAGTTGAAGGTTTAGAGCTTTACGTAAGTTCCCTGTGGTGGCACGTTTGGTGGTTCGGGGATTTGAATGAATCACTTACCATTCATGTTAAAACATCTACAGCAGGTATAAACAAATGTACAAAATCAAGCACACATCCTGTGCAGGTCATAAAAAATGCATGTGGCCTTATTTTAGTACTGTTCAGGTGTCAGTATAACACAGTCGCGCTACTTTTTTGGAGCAGTCAACTTTTTTATTTTGATTAGAATATTTTGCCACAAACCTTATAATAAATTACAGCTACAATATTCTCCAACGTCATGCATTATTAAGCAACACAGAGCTTAAAGTTCGTTACTGGAGGTAGACAGAATGCAAAAGGAATATTTCACATTTACTTTTCTTGTGCCTGGTAGACACTAAGGGTGGTGTGAAAATATTGCTACTGCTAACTATTGCAATCTTTTTTTCACAGTTGCGCATTGATATTCCAACCCCTCGTATTGATAAATATATAATCGATATATATATATAATTGGAACGATTTACGTTTAAAAAAAAAATAAGGGCACCTCCAATTTTGTATTTGTAGCTATTGACAATGTTAGCTATTGACAGTGTTAGCTATTGAGTGTCAGCCATAGGCACCGTTAGCCATAGGCACCGTTAGCCATAGGCACCGTTAGCCATAGGCACCGTTAGCCATAGGCACCGTTAGCCATAGGCACCGTTAGCCATAGGCACCGTTAGCCATAGGCACCGTTAGCCATAGGCACCGTTTTATTGTATGTATTGTATTGTATTGTGACCAATGTATCATGAGGCCATACACTAATACACGCCCTTATCCTTATCTATATTTTTTGTATCCAACAAAGTTAAAAAGGGTCTTATTTGGGACCATGGCAGTGCCGGGATTTGAACCCATGGTCATTTGACTATCAGTGAAACTACTTCCCCCCTGAGCTACCATTTTTGGGCTACCATTTTCCAGATTAACACTTCTTTAAAAAACATTTCTAAAATAAATATATGTGCAAAAGGGCAGAAAAAGAAACAGAATTTCTGGAAAGGTCTAAATAAACCCCACTGTTGAGGCATCCAAACTGCTGTCCTTTCAGTCCATCACACCTTTTTTGGGAGGGAGTGCTGTGCTTCCAGGAAACCACAAACAGAAAGCCAAGGAATAAGTTGCTCCCTGTTGATCTAATTAAGGCTTCGGTTAGATAAAACAACATCCAGCAAGTGAAACCAGAAGCAAGCTTAAACCTTTAAGGATGGGCCGCAACCTGGGTTTGTACTGTGATACTGAAGACTTTGTTATTCACATGTAAACATGCAATCAGGACACTTTATCTCCTCTTTCCATTTGCCTCTAACCAGATTTGTTAGTGCGGAAGCCTCTGAGAAGAGTGTGTCAAAAGGCAGCAGGCCATGTCATGGGTTTGTTTACAGGGCTACTGACTGGGAGGAACATTATGCCAACGTCTGATACAGAGCTCAGAGGAACACTGAGTCTCATTGATCTGCGAGTCCATTGCGCCTGCTCAAAGGGTCAAGAAGGAGGCAAGATCAGTTCACATATACCTATTTGAGATCAGGTTGCTTCAGGTATCTTACACAGCACGGTTCCTCAGGTTACTGAGTATCTACCTCAAAATTAACCAGGGCAATAACGTGAACAAACAGACTGCTGTTGTATTATCTTTCGGCTCGTGTTGCAGGCTGTTCCGTTTCCTTCCTATCATTACGAACAATTTTAGCCCTTTGATCTCTTGGTTTCTGGGGACAGTTGATGAAATTACCCATGCTGCATGTTTGCTGCTCGGCACTGATATCAGCAGTAATGACACTTTCTCTGGGGCTTGAAACTTTCTCTAGGGTTTGGGTGTGAGACCTAAAATAAGACATGATTTTGCAAAGAAAAAAAATCCCCTTTCCCTCCGCCTCGGCCCTTTTTTCGTTTTGTTTTGAACTGGGATGCCGTGTTCAGATTAAAGCGACCATATAAGCAGCCGTAAGGCACGATTGATGCCCTGTTTAAACAGTCCTGGCTGGTAGAGCGGGTCTATTGTCTGAAGACCCAATGACTTCATTTACAATCAAGACCAAATGACTTTCAATAGATATCTACAGTAGGCATGGTCGATAATCGTTGATCGATAATTGATCAGTAAGAATTTCGATAATTATTTGAATCGATTGAACATTCATCAATGTTCTAGATTGATGTAGAAAGTAAATGAGGTTACGTTTACCAGAAAGAGAGCGCAAAGTAAAGCCACAAGTGTTAAGCTTGCTGCGAGTGTTGATTGTGACACCGATGATGTCACTTGCCCACTGTGACACCCCACCCCAGAGAAAATTTACATAATTAACATCGCGAGGATAAATCAATATTGATGTCATGCTGCTGATCAGTGATGTGACTGGCGCACTGCATTTTGTGGCACATAGGAACGTGCATGGTTTGAGGATTTCAATGAAGATCTCAGGAAAGTGAAGATGAACTGTTTTACACAGCACACAATGAGGTTCTGCGATTTGCCCTTGCCTTGTTTATGATAATTTTATTATATCCAGTCTCCAGATCGAAACACAAAAGCAAACACTTTGCAAGTGTAACGAGCTACCAGACCGTAGAGACAAGTAAGTTTAAACCCAGACAACTGGTGCGTTTATTGAAAGTACAAGAGTTTCACGAAAGACAGCACTTAGCGGAAGTCTGGAACCAGCGGCGGATGCTGGAGCGTGGAAAAAGACGGATGGAAACAGGAGTAGAAGGAGCAGGACAGAGGGACACAAATGAGAGGTAGAAAAGCTGCAGTGATGAGGGTTGTCTTGCTAAAAAACAGAGCTTGTAAATAGAGGAGAGAGAGAGAGAGAGCATTCACAGAAGAGAGTGATCAGAATTCCGAAGAATGTGTTAATTAAATGGTGGAACCATTGGGTGTTACCGTGACACCAACATGGTAAAACAGGAGATCCATAGGTTAATGGCGCGATTGAAAACACAACAATCCCCCCAAAACTCTTCCAGCATCTTAGGAATTAATCAAAAAGGAGGTTCGACCCAGTATTACCCTCCTATAGTGTTCCTAATAAAAGTGCCCAACGGGTGTGTGGCTGTAGGAGAATAATCGATACAAGAGGTGATGCGATGTGGCCCTCAGACATGGTCTAACCTCAGCAATCAATACAGATTTTCTATTATTAAATGAAGACCCTAACTCTATTTTTATCATATGTCAAGCTACATTTAAGGATGAGGAGCAGCTACAGATCAGGGTTAGTTTATTTGCTACGTAGCAGCTATAAGCAGGTGTTCCATTTGCAGCATCACCTTTAGAAGTTGTTTAAAAGTAAAATCCTGAAAGCACTTATATCACTTACGCAGCCTTATAAACGGCGGACGGTCTGCATTCCACAGCAGCTTTTATTGAAAAAGGACCACCCAAAAAAGGGCATCTTACTGACATGTAAAGCAACCAATCACAGCTGGTTTAGTTCAGCATAACAAGCTGTTTAGGGTCATAAAATGTTAAGTTAAAGTTCCTATAAAAAAGAGGGCACATAATGAGTCTACCATAACTTTTAGTAGATTACAGGACACACAGGTGTCCTGGAAATCTGGTAGAAGCCAACAAATCCGATGGCGACTCCTGAATTTTTTGTGCCATATAAATCAGATGTTTAGCCAGATGTTTGTGGGTGTGATGGCGGCTGATGGAGGCTGAGACCATGAAAGCACTGATGGCAATTTTAACATATTTGCTTAGGCAGAGATCCTGTGATGGATGTCCCAAAAAAGCAAGATGTAGACACATCTTTAGATATTTCTTCGATTGTCCCGTCCTCCATAATTATCGGTTTCTGAAACCTTTACAGGGTTTTACAGGTTGTGCACCGACTGGGTCACACGCTTGTTCCGAAACTGCCCCCACGGGTCTGACAGCCTTTTTCTGCCTGCATGACCTCACATCCGGTGACTTTAAACTTCTATTTGCGTAAAAATCTGACGATGTGTGAAAACTCTTAAACCAGGACCTTTAAAATACCAACATGATGCACTGACTATTGCAACAGACAAAAAGGGTTCTGCTGTAGATGTTTCCAGTTCTTTAGTGCTCGCAGTATTGATGTGATTAGATCCTGACTTGCGCCTACGGAAATAAGTATGACGAAGCAGCAGATTTCACCAGCATGCATGTTGCTCAAAAACAAAAAAAAAAAAAGCCCATGAAAAGCATAAAAGGTTTAGGCGCTTTAAAACAGTCCATGTCCTTGCACGAAAGAAATTATTACAGAGAAGAACAGAAAAAAAAAAAAGAAAAAAAAAAAAAGAAAAACTGTCTCATATTTATTTGCGTTTGATTAACTTAATAAGGGCAGTAGAAGTCACGTGTCTGGGGTAAAGAAAAATCTATACAAATTGCACTCTATAAATATATTTATGTTGCTTGCATCAGCATAAGGAAGAACAAACACACACACACACACAATACAGTGAAATAAAGTAAGGGTCTAGTGTGCAGGGCAGTTGTCAAATTGCGTTGCCCTAATCACTAGACGTTAACTACATAATAACTAGCTTGTTAAGGGTATTTACGAAGATAAGGGAAATCAACGTGTTCATCGCGTAGCACATGAAATCTTCTGCATATTTTTAGCTGCGAGTGGTGATGTTCTCTCCTTACCTCACATGTGTAAATATTATCCTAGGCTTTTTTCCCCCTCTCCTCTTGATGTGTTTAACTATGAGGTGATGTAATGTGTGTGTGGATCATGCAAGCAGCAGCAGCAGAGTAATATGCTATAAATTGCATTCAGTGTTACTTCATGTGTATCCAAAAAAACTTGCTGCAACAGCACTCTGCCATGCTTGTTTTTGTACCCCACCGCACTTCCAATTCAGGAACCCATATCACTCCCGATTACGCACCCTAAGACTCCCCAATTCCGTACCCAACAGTGGTAGCGATTCAGTAACCCACAGAGCTCCTGATTCAGTACCCCACAGTGCTCCAGATTCCGCACCCTAAGAGTTTCTGATTCCGCACGCTAAGAGTTCCTGATTCCGCAGCACTACCGATTCAGTACCTCACCACGCTCCCGAATCAGTACCCCATCGCGCTCCCGATTCCGTATCCCACAGCACTAACGTTTCAATACCCCACCACGCTCCTGATTCAGTACCCCAAGCTAAAAATAAGTGTATCTGGTTGTTTTTTTAGTGTGAAGTTGAATATGATAGTCCCAATCTCTGGATGATCCTTTCATAATAACCAGAGAAATCACACAGTTGAGTGATAGTACAGTATTGTTTCATCACCACTGCATCCATTCTATCTTAATGGTAGAAAATGTAAATTACAAAGAAAGAAAAGTAGTTAAGCAAAAAATGTAGCCTAAGTGGAAAAGTACACGTTTGTCAAACATACAAGCAATTAAAAGTCTAACGAGGAAGTTCCATTTCTAAAGGCTTTATTCCACACACCAACTTAGCTGCAAAACTCTATAATAGATTCTTCAGTTGTCTGTGCCAAAGAGCTGCCCATTCTTCATTCAGACAAGAGACCGAGGGGGAAAAGAACACAGAGCACAGTTCTGAGCCTCGCTTTGACTTTAACGAAAAATAACGAATTCCTAAACTCCACAGCTTCAAGGGTGCACAATGACATTCGGGTCCATCACAACATCAGCACAACAGCTGTGCACATAGTTTATATGTCAAACTGCATTACAGTATCCTGTGATCATTTTCATTTCCCACTGATCTGCTGAGAAATGTATTGTGATGGTTAAGAGATGAAGGTGTGTTGGGAAGAATCTGCATACATTAGTGGGCGTGGGAAATTTACGTGCTGCTCCACGACGCTAATGAAAGCTGTACAACCTGCAGTACCGATGACTTGGTCACAAGACCTGTATACATGCACACTTTATGTCGTTCCGACGAAAAGATTCCAGTTGTGTTTACAAGATCTGGTGTTTACATGTGGCGACACTTAACAGGAATTATTCTGGGCCATGTGTCCAGCTTGTCTACCATAAAACATCTCTCATTATTACAAAGATGCTTCAACTTTATTGCGCCAGTTGTGGGTATCATATTGCTCTTGCATGCAAATGATACGGAACCTTTTACATAGAGACAGACACAGGAGTTCCTGTCTTTTTACGGGGAAATTACGTCAAGCCCACCAGACGTGCAGAAAGACGTAAAATTTAAAGAATCGCAGTAATTCGTTTACATGAGTACAATTTTTTTCAGGGTTTTTGACTTCCTGTTTTGTTAATGTTCATGTTTATTGTTTTTTTTATGTCTGGGCCAAGTTATGCTAGCTAGCTAAGCTAGCCTAGGCAGTTCATGTTGTGTGTACTTCCTGTCATGTGATTCCCTTTGTCCTTGTGTCTAGTTTTCATTGGTTTGTTTTGTCATGTGTTGTTCATTGGTTCAGGTGTGTCTTGTTTTGTTAATGGTTTCCTTGTGTATTTATAGTGTTGTGTTACTGTGTCTTTTGTGGATTATTGTTTGTTTAGACATAAAACAATAAACATGAACAATAACAAAACATGAAAACAGGAAATTAAAACCCCTGAACGTTACGGATCGGTAAATGAAACAGTTTATTTCACCCCATCAACCCAAATGAAATTTAAATCGGTTTGGGTGTTATTTCGATTAAGGTGTTTACATGTAGAATTTTCATTCAGATCAGACCTTGGCAACGTATTATTTTGTATAGAGAGTATACACTGACTTTAACCCCATAATTGACTCTACAGACTTTTCTCTTCCTTTACTGAGAACATTCGGGTAGGCGGATTGGCGAGTCGAGGTGTGTGTGAGGGAGTGTGTGAAGGAAGAAAGTCACTGCAATGTTAGCGACAGCTGTAGAAAAGCTGTTCTAAACACAAGCACAACTAAACAAAGGTTTGCATTAAATGCCGGCGCTCTGGAGTCATACAAACAATCTATTAAAAAAAAAAAAAAAAAAAAAAAGGCCCCACACAAATATATATACACACATTCACAAAAACACACATTCATACACAAATATTTAAATACATTCCTATTGTGTGTACAGACACACAGTGGAGGTTACCATAGAAACAGAGAAATCAGAACCCCAACAAGAGGCCAAGGGTGTTACTTACACTTATCTATCCGAGTATGAGCTCATACAAGCTCTATATAGAGAAAGTCTAAAGAATTAATACTGCACAGTTATTAAAACCACATGACTACGACGGCGAAACACCGCTGAGGGCGTGTGGCTGTGGTTCAGTTAGCAGACCCCGTAGGGGCCAAGATACACTGTGAGAACCTTCTTTTTTTGTAAGGGCTTCTTTCTTTACTCTATTCTATGACTGTAAAACTCATGACCTCCGCCTTCAGAAGAGGTACATCGTTCTTAAACCAAATAAATACAAACAGCCCAAAAAATATGGTTTTCTAATATATGAAAGAGGGTTTTAAAAGGGGCAAACGTGTCTACAGGGGGAAATAACATCCTCATAAAATTTCTGGGTCTGGTTGAGGTAGTTTATAATCAAATGGCGTACATTTATATGGGAATAACGGTGGTACTATGAGGACTCCCATATATTTTACTGCAGCGTTTCGGGGTTAAATATTAGAAACTAATAGGAAAGTTGTTTAACAGTAAAAGATGAATAAGTGTGTAATATACTTATATATCCTGATTCTGAAGAAATAATGAAGCTAAGTACTCGATTCGGTGCAGTGGAAGGTGATAGAAACTATTTGCCTCTATATCTTCCTGGTAGCCCTTAAGGCTGGCAATTCTTGTTTTTGGTAGCCCAAATGAAAAAGTTCAAGGAGCTTTATTGTCATTTCATCGATATATAGCAGATGCAGTACACAGTGAAATGTAATAACGTTTCTCCAGGACCCCCCGGTGCTACACAAAACAACAAAAAAACCACTGAACAGAATAGACATAAAGTGCATGTATGCAACCTGGTTGAGACAGTGCAGGACAGACAGGGCAATAAACAATACAAATTACTACAGACAGTGCAAAAAAGACAACAGAGAACAGGAAATAACGCTGGACAGAACATTCAGATTGTAAAATGAGGTAAAATATTTTATGTAGAATTTTGTAAAGGAGACTAAAACAATTAAAAATATTTTCCAAACACAAATAATCATAGGCTACAAGATGATCAAATTAAAACCTAGACAAATATTCGGTTCTAAATACACATTCTATTCTAGACGTCAGAGATCTCTTCATTTACATTTACAGCATTTGGCAGACGCCCTTATCCAGAGCAACTCCCTTTTATACACCTGAGCAACTGGGGGTTAAGGGCCTTGCTCAGGGGCCCAGCAGTGGTGGCTTGGTGGAGCTGGGAATCAAACCCACAATCTACAGGTTGGTAGTCCAACACCTTAACTATGAGCCACCACTTCACTGAGCATGCATGTATTTCTATGGCCGAAAATGACAGACAACAATTAGCCAACTATATTTGTGAGAGAATGCAAAAAAATAGAAAAAGTTAAAATATCTTTAACCTTGCTACGAGATAGCCCGACTGAAAGACACAATAGCCACTAGCCATTTTGCAAACCCTGCAGACTCCTAATGTTTTTTAATTAAGAAGGAAAAAAAATGCTGGGAACCGTAAAACCAATGAACTAACAGAAATCTGAATTATTATTTGCCCAGAGACACAAACACCGATTTACCCACACTGGGGACATTTAAAATATATGAAAGTGTTTGGACCTCAGTTTCAGACAACACTAAACCGTTATTCCAGCCTCTGGCTAAATGTCTGCTGCATATGGCACACAAATCTGGAAAGTCTGGAAAAACAGTCATACCATTGGTTAAATTTATACTGGATTTTTTTTTTTTTGGAAGACATGCATGTTTTTTTTTTTTAGAAACAGCTCACCTGTAAATGAAACTGTTGTAATGCTGCGTCTCCTAAACGAACTGTAATTGGTTGCTCCACATGTCAGACAGGAAGCTTTTTAGCCAGATAATGCTACTATGGAGTGCAGATCTTCTCCTGTCAGTCTAAATGTCTGGCTACGTGAGACTACTGGACGCCTGACTATTACACCCATTTTTTTTGTCTTCGCCAGACTTTTTCCACACAGTTGGAAAGACACAATTTTGTAGCAGGTTTTAGTAGGTGCTGCATTAAAATGTCTCTTCAATGGAACCAAGAGGTCCAACCACTGCTCCAGAATTACAATGACTCCGTGCACAAAACCCCGAAGGTTAATGAAGACATAGTGCATTACTGTTCTAGGTGGAAGTTTGGGAACCATTCCTGTAAGAAGTCCAGTTATACACTGGCGTTGTTTTTGCACCCCATCAGAAGTTTCGAATTTGCAATGTAAGCAACCACCTGGTGACCGACAACCACTTTGCCTTCATACAATATAAAAAACAGATGTTTTAGTCGATGGTGATATGATGATAAGCTAAAAAAAAACTATTATAGGATGATCAGAAAAACAGTGCAATGATTTATTGAGTTGAAATCAACTATTTTATGGCCTCTTGATTGACTAATAGATCAAACAGTTAGAGAAGCATGGGAAAGAAAATCATAGGTTTCAATAAGGCATGACAAAATATCCAGATGATTCTGCAAAGCCGGCTCAGGAAACAACCGGAACCAACGAGGATCAAATCAAGCAGCTGGTCCTATTATGGATATATGAGAAATGGATGTATGGATGTGTGTGAAAGTCCAATCTCACCACGGTCAAGCGGCTGCACCTGGTCCTTGAGAAGGTTTCTGCACAGCTCTGTACAATAAGATGAGTAGAAATTGCTTCGGAAAGCAGTCTGCCAAACACTGAAAGTTAAAAACGTGTGTTTGATACCATGCACAACGACGTAATGGTGTGTTTTATATTAAGCAGCAAAGCTCGCTAAAATACATTTGGAGAAGTGTTTAAAAAATAAATAAAAATTACACCCTAAAATTGGTCAAGCAACCCAACAACATGATTTCCAGCTTTATTTGCAATGAATGCGTAGGAGTGTAGCGTGTGTTTGGGTTATGATTGGTGGCTTGTGGATGCAGAAGGTCTGGTGGTGCAGAGATCAGAGCTACAATGCCGCTGTCCTTTATCTGTCCTGCTCTGCACACCGTTGGCTTCTGCATTCAGTCTCTATTTCTAAAGGATCGGATGCATTTGGAAAAAAATAAAAATAAAAAAAATCAATTCGGTGACACGCTATGACCTTTTCCTTAAAAAAGTTTTCATCCAGCATGACTCAGATTGGATTACTATCATCAGCGTCCTTCATAAGTTACAAATATCAACTTTCGCAGGGCAGGAGATGTACACCAGCACAAATTTCATCCAAGAAATTCTACCTCAAGGGTCTACTGTTAAAAACACAATATAAAGGACTCAAGTGAATTAAGCCTATATATAAGGAGTGCCTAGAAAGGTTGCGAAAACAAACAAAATAATATTCAGTACTTGCCCTGCAATCCACTCTATCTGGTGTTAGGGTGATTCTTGTTAGACAGGGATATGGTGGTTATCCCAGAGCCATTGTCAAGTGACTTCAGCATAAATTTTAAAGGCAGCTCTCTAAAGTTAGTAGTGCCATTCCGGCAGCACCAGGTTGTGGTGCAGAAAGCAGAGCAGCCCGGCATGCTTTCTAACGAGCGTGCTTCTTCTCTTGCTATAAAAGGCAGACACGCTCACTAGTGACTGACGAAAGACTCAAATTAAATTATCTGCAAATTGGTTTTAAAAAATGAGCGATACCGATAATCATAAAAATACCTAATATCGGCGCCAAATAATCATTCAGGCCAATAATCGTTCAACCCCTACGGCAAATGATTTTAAATCTCTTTCTACGAAACTGATTTAGGAAAATCTGTTGTTCAACGAACAAACAAACAAACAAAAAAAAATGGAGGCTAAAATGTCTCAGCAAAACTGGCTTAAGCTGACAGGAGGGTTCCCAGACAACTACTTTTACAAGGCAGAAAAGAATCGCAAAAAACACAAGGTAAACTTTGAAGTGGATAAAGATACAACAGAAAAAGCTGACACCAGCTTTCAAACAAGAATTAGGAATCTGAGGACAGTGGACAGTAGGACTGAACGATTAATCGAAATCGAATCGTAACTGCAATTTGAATTGCTGCAATAAGCTAAATCGCAAAAGGCTGAATGCGATAGAAAGTCCTATAGCAAATACATGACTGCCCTCTTTGAGAGACAGACATAAATAAAGTACTGCTTACATTCCGTAGTAGCAAGCAACAAAGTGTATTAAAAAAACGTTACACAAACACCAGGAAATAACTACCTCACTAACTACCCGCTACCTCGCTAAAGACATAGTGCCTTTTAATGCAGTGACAAAAGAGGAATTTAAAACTCTCATCCGAGCACTGGATAGGAGATATAAAATTTCCTCTCGCTCATATTTTTGCTGCGATGCTATCGGACATCTTTATACTGAATATAGAGTAAAGTTGAGGCGGAATATTACGCTACAACAACAGACCTGTGATTAAACCGGACGACTGAAGCGTATTAGTTTCACAGCGCACTATATTATTGATGACTTCCAGCTAATGGCTTGAGCAGAACTACTGATAGCTAGAATACCTACCTAATGTCAAAAAAGAAATGGTTTACAGAAGATAATTTCGTTTTTATTTTATTTTTTATTGGAAGTAATTTGCACTAGAAAAAAATAGTTTCATTGATATATATCTTTTTTAAATTATTAAATGCTGAAATAAATTAATATCTTTTGTTTTGTTTTTTTTTTACTAAAATGCATTAAGGCAGCACTGACTGCATAATAGCAGCAAACCGCTAACCATCCATTTGGTAGGAAGGCACACTGCATCCGCTGGACTACAAGGAATTTAGGAATCTAGTGTGTGTTGCTCAAATCGCATTCGCAAATCGCAATATCCTTCAGAAAAATCGCAATTGGATATTTTCCCTAAATCGCACAGCCCTAGTGGACAAGCTGTGACTGAGGTGAAGCTGGGGTGTTAATGTCAGTCAGCAGGAGACCTGTCCGCTCCAGTCGGCGAGAACGGAACAGCACCAGATCGCTCTCTGAATGACAACAGGAAGTGTCTAAGCAGTGCATCTGCGGTAGGAAACCAGCTAAGCCCCAGTGCTACATCATTCTGACTGTTAGAAACCTTCACTTCCTCCTGGTGCACAGCGAGTGTGAGGTAAATACAGGTCGAATCAACAGTTAGACAGGCTTCTAAAAACTCCATACATTAAAAAAAAAAAAAAATGCATAAAGATTTTACTTGAGTGGATTTCTGGAACTCGACATAAACATCAACAGCAAATCATTCTAAAAAAATAAATAAAATCGTTTTCAGATGTTGGAAATAAAAAAAAAAAAAAAACAACAACAAGAAGAGTCAATAAATCTGAGCAGCATATGTTCCACTGACAGAACAACTTTTTTATGGAAGCAATCTGTCAAAGCTATGCTAATAAACTTAGCATACGGCCTGTCTGGTCCCATTCGCTTTCTAACGATTCGTCACGCAGACCAGTCTGGATGGGTCACCTGATGCTTCATGATGAATTAAAAAAAAAAAAAAGTCATTTCCTGATGAAGAATACTTTATCGAATGCTGGGGGGTATAATGATGCATTCAGATTGAGCTGATAAATGATGAACTGCATATGATGACACCCAGCAATGGCTTGGAAGGGGGTATTAAGGGCAGGGCTTCGAATTACAGGATTGCCTTTCATTGTATATGTAATTCTTTCCAAACTGCATCTCGACTGAACGTGCATGACTCCTGTTGGCAAAATGGCCGGCATTAAGTTTGTGTTCTCAACCTCCCCACAGCAGTTAAAAACTCCAGCATACCACCGATTCCATATTAAAGATTTTTGTGTAATTTTTCATTTTGTATTAAAATTATTTATGTTTGTGCTGTTCCACGCATCAAAATAAAAACAGGAAGTGTCATTGTTACTTGGTATGAGGCTTCGGACCTGAACAGCTTCTACATCCGTATTAAATACTCGTACTAGAATGTTCATACTACCATTTTAACCAAACTTTGGGCTCAAAAAAAAAAACACACACAAAATATAGACGAACTTAAGCAACACACACTAAAAGAATAGGGCAAAATCTTATACTTCCATACTATATAGTATTTAAAACAGTATGCGAGGTGAGTAATATGTCCAAATCCTTACTATGTGAATTACAGGAAGAGAAAAGAACCAATTTTCTATTAAAATGAAACATTATTCCTTTTAGTTAAATTGCAATTACTAAAGTTAAACATTATCCGTAAATGTAAAAAACGTTAAATTAGCGCTGATGTCATGTTGCAGGTCACATGTCAATACCACAATGGAGAATGCTGAATTTCATTCATACTAGCATTGGGGAAGTGGTAGGGCAGTGGTTAAGGTGTTGGAATGCTACCTGGCTGATCGGGGTTCGATTTCCAGCACCATCAAGTTGCCACTGGTGGACCCCTGAGCAAGGCCCTTAATGCCTTAATTGCTGAGTTGTATAAGATAAATGTAAGTCGCTCTGGATAAAAATGTCTACCAGATGCTGTAAATGTAAATGCAGTACATATTTTAATGCTCAGAAAGTACTCCAATTAAGTACCAGGCGATTTCGGATTAAGCAAAACATATATAGAGTTCATTTGAGGCAAAAGGCTGCTGAAGAAAATGAAGATGCAAGTAGACAGTAAATTCAAGTAAGAAACATACACTTGTATATAAAAAGTAATAAATACTGACACCGATATCCACCACCAGGCTGTAATTCATCCATCCATTTCTTTACTACCGAGTCAGGACTGAGAGAAGGACGGACTGATGCAGAGAATGTCTAAATCAGGGTCAGAGATCCACTGCAAGTGATCTTTAATAATAAAAAATAGGAGGAGGAGGAGGAGAAGGTGGTTAATCCAACCAGCCTTTAGACTTGCGTATCTTTAGACACACACTTTTAAAAGAAACTTTTCTACACCTCATTTTAACAGGTTGAACGATTAAATACTCAGCCAGGTATAATGAGAATTAAATTTAAAATCATCCTCACCACTTGCCCTTTCGAAATAAATTCTACCTCGCGCTGTGGCTGAAACATGTAGAGGCTGGGGCTGATTTCTCTAGAGGGTTCACATCAAGCAGAAAATGGATTTTTTTTCCCCCACTAATTGCTTGGTCAGGGTCAAGCAGGATTCAGAGACTTTAGAACCAAAGCTGCGAGGTGGGAAAACACCTTCGACTGGACATTATTTATTTGTAGCCAATCCATCTATAAGCGTGCCTTAAGGGGGTGAGGGGAAAAAAATGGGTGAACAAGGAGAATAAAAAACACACACACATGGAGGACACACGATTTTCCGCAAAAACAGAAAACCAAGCTGGGAATCCATCCTCACCTTCAGCCAATGTTTCTAAAAATACAGATTGAGAGACGCGTTTCGAGTAAAGCACGGACCTAACATTTTTAGAGAAAATGCCATTTCCGAGAAGCCCAACATCCAGGAAGCTGTGCTGGAGGTAACAAGAACAACGGCTACAAATCTCTTTATCTCTTGCTTGTCTAACCAGATCATCTGCTGCTGCCGCCAAGCATCCGAGTGAAAACCGAGAGCTGAATCTGCAAAGCTCAGGGGAGAAAGAGCTCCGTTTCAAACTAATCACGGCTGCAAAGGCCATCTTAAAATGTAAATAATATTGTTTACGCACATTTAATCTGTATATGATTTTATCTCAAGCTTCCTACAAGCCACGAGCTCAGATGTGCATTTTGATCAAGAACTTTTTGGGGTTTACACTTATACTATTTTCTTTCAAGTCCCCTTTATTTATGTAGCGCTTTTAACAATCAGGATTGTTTCAAAGCAGCTTTACTAAAATACATCAGAAACGATATTAAACATTCATTAAAACAGTCCATTTGATTGATATCTATAAATTAAGAGTCCCCAACTAAGCAAACCGGAGGCGGCGGCGGCAAGGAAACAAAACTCCATCGGTGACAGAATGGGTCGGGGCGTGTCAGTTCTCCTCTGACCAGTAGGTTATCCATAATGCAGCAAAGTTTCCGTGGTCTTGTCCGGGTCGTTTAGAAGACAAGAGATCACTGAGAAACTGCCTTCCGTCACTGTCTCCAAGTGATGGTGGCGACAGTTCGACTCAAGTTAATGCCATCCCCCTACTTACTTCTTCAGGGCTGGGTGGGATGACGGGACATATTGGTACCAACTGTCAAGTGTAAGAGTTTTTTTTTTCCTTATCCGTGTATACCGCGATGCTACATGTGAGACTGAGTTTGTTAAAAAAATATTTATAATTCCTAATATTTAATTCCTCTAGTTACTTCATGTTTTGTTGTTACCCGGTTAGCTTTTAAAATGGTGCCTTTCAAGCTGCAGTCTGTGGTGGAAGGACCACCCACCGACATCATCAGTTCACATTTAAGACCCACAAGGATTTGGGGATGGTTCAGAGACTGTATCTGGACACTGGCCCAGGCCTTTTTTCAGTGGAAAAACTGCAGTCCTGTTCTCAACTGGGAACAATCTCCGGCACCGTCCCCGGTGGAAAAGAGGTAAAACTTGGATGTGGACCAAAATAGCTGGTCTTCTCCACAAAGTTTTACAATTGCAGTCAGTGAGTCAACTTTAAACCTTATTTTACATGGTTTTTATATCGATGCAGCTAACTTGCGATTTTTTCTTCATGATAGTAAATGGATATTCTAACCTCTGGTCTCAATACAGTGAGGAAAAAAAACATTTGATCCCCTGCTGATTTTGTAGGTTTGCCCACTGACAAACAACTGATCAGTCTATAACTTTAAGAATAGGTTTATTCTAACAACAAGAGGAAAAAAGTTATACATTTATCTGCATTTTAATAAGTAAAATAACTAGACTTGATGTCAAAACCCTTGTTGGCAATCACAGCGGTCAGATGCTTGTTGTAGTTGGCCACCAGGTTTACACACATCTCAGAGGGATTCTGTCCCACTCTGCTTTACAAATCCTGTTCAAGTTAATAAGGTTTTAAGGCTGACTTATGGCAACTCAAATCTTCAGATCCTTCCACAGATTTTCTTCAGGATTAAGGTCTGGAGACTAGATGGGCTACTCCGGGACCTTAACATGCTTCTTTTTGAGCCACTATTTTGTTGTCTTGGCTGCAGGAATACCCATCCATGACCCATTTTCAACGCCCCGGCTAAAGAAAGGAGGTTCTCAGCCAAGATTTGACACCACATGCCCCATCCATTGTCCCTTTGATCTGTTCTGTCCTCTTAGCAGCAAAACACCTCCAAAGCATAATGTTTCCAGCTCCATGTTTGATGGTGGGGATTGTGTACTTGGGGTCATAGGCAGCATTCCTCCTTCGTCAAACACAGTGAGTTGAGCTTGAGCTTGATTTTGGTCTCATTTGACCACAAAACTTGGATTTAAATTTAAAAATGTAGATGTTTATTGGCAAATGTCAGACTGGCCTGTACATGTGCTTTCTTGAGCAGGGGGGCCTTGCGGGTGCTGCAGAATTTTAGCCCTTTACGGCATAGTGTGTTACCAATTGTTGTCTTGGCGACTATGGTCCCAGCTGCCTTGAGATCATTGACAAAAGCCTCCTGTGTAGTTTTTGGCTGATTCCTAATCGTTTTCATCATCACTGAAACTCCATGAGGTGAGATCTTGCATGGAGCCCCAGACCAAAGGAGACTAACAGTAATTTTCTGTTCTTCCATTTGCGAATAATCGCACCAACTGTTGTCACATTCTCACCAAACCGATGGTCTTGTAGCCCATTCTAGTATTATGTAGACCTATAGTCTTGTCCCTGACATCCTTGGACAGATCTTTGGTCTTAGCCATGGTGGAGAGTTCAGAATCTGATCAAGTTATTGCTTTTGTGGACAGGTGACTTTTACATAGGCAACGGCCTGAGATCAGGAGTAAAAATTCGTACGAAATTAGAAAACGCATCAAATCATTTTTCCCCTCACTGTACATGTCAATCGACTTCCTGCTGCACAATTGTTGTTGTCGCCGACACATACAGCCATTGTCTGAGAAGCAAGCATGGCGGAAAAACTAAAGGCGCCTTCGATTTTAGGATTTCATTAAAAGTCGCAAACGTTTTAGGAAGTTTTTTTGTAATAAAAATGCAGGATTGAATAAAGTTACAGCAAAAAATCTGAACATTGCAACAGGCAGCTCAATTCTTTCGAAAAGCTGCTATCAAATCAGTAATTAACCCACAAAAATAAAAAAATAAAAAAGATCCTGCAAAACGACAGGGACTTATTACGTCAGTGAATTAACACTTATTTGTAGTATAATTCACTTTAAAGTCAATATATAATTATAAGCATAGTGGTCGAAACTAGCTCATGCACTTGGAAAGGAAAATCTGTTCTTCTAGATGAGTTTGGCACCAGGCGACAGTCACAAGCCATGTGGCATGTCAGAAACTCGTGATCTTGCCAAGAACAAGCAACTAGCAAAGAATGAGCATTTATTACACAAAACCTGATCTGCAACCCTCAAAAGTAAGACCACGACTTGCTTCAAATGAACAAGAGTTAAAGATACACTGTTTGTTTCCTAATAATAAGCACTTTAACTCTCAATTAATTAATGCTAACAGCTACAGTATAGTCTGTATAATACGCCAGTGCTGGAAGTGACACTGGTTACGCAATTTTGGTTTCAGCATACAGGAAGCACGGTACAAAAAAGGTCGCTTATTAAATAAGCCAAGTAAAGTAGTTTGACGGACTGGGCTGGCTTGAATATTTCAGAGACAGAAATCATTCTGGGATTCTCACACACACACACACACACACGTCCACAAGTCCAATCCCACAGAGGATACATCTGCGCCCGGGTGTCTTGTTGACAAAGAAATAGCGAGACAAAGATGAATGACCGGACTAGTTCTAGCTAACAGGAAGTCTATAGCAACTCAAACCACCACTCGAACACTTAAATATAACAGAACACACATGTCGAACCGTATAAGCCAGATAAGCGTTTAAAAAATAAAAATAAATAAATAAATTGCACCAGGTTTCGCACCAGTCAGCCAAGAATAAGAATCTGAGGCTACACTGGACATAAAACTCGACAGCTGGAGGAGCAGAAAAAAAAAAAAACCATGGGCTGGTCCTCAATAAGTAAACAGACCCCTGGCTTCAGGAACTGGTAAAAGAAATGACTTTATGTAGGCGAAAAATCAAATCAAAACACAACTGTTACCAATCTCAGACATCTACTGGGAGAACTTTTTGGCCAGCGCACCACACAGAATTCTGCGAAATGTTCTAAGGGGTTTTCTTACATGTATATGCTGTTTAAAATCTTCTCCACAGCAGGTCTGGCGATCTAACCAGGGCCATTTCAACTTTAACCCATTCCTTGATGAATTTCCTCCAATGTCTTGCCCCAGACCATCTCATCTCCACCATCCTGCTGTACAGTTGCTATGAAGTTCTTCTGATCAAAATGCTATTGTGTTTTTGTCCAACCACATTTCCATAACGTTGTTCCAGAAGACATGGTCTTTTGCCTAGACTTTCTCTAGCAAATAACTGGCTCGTGTTCTTTTCAGACAGCAAAACTAGCGGTTGCCAAATCTTTTGTGTAGGTCAAATTCTTTCTAATAGAAAAAGCAGGACTTTGGCAAAAGCTACAGATTTTGAGATGTAATTTTAAGGATCTTAGATTGCGTCACTCGCTCTAAATGACTTGCAGGATGATTTTCGCCTCTCTGGTGCAATATTTTTAAATGCAAAAAATACATTTCCAGGTTGCCACAGACAGCTTCAACAATGCTTGCTGATCGGTTTCCATGACAACCCGTCTAGTGAATTTTTAGCTCGAGTCAAAATTTTTGAACTTGCACAGATGATGTGACTGAGGTAAATATTGCGCACTCGCATTTCACCCCATCTGATGCGGATTTCCCTCCATTTGCATCTTTGTACTCGTGCAGCTAATTACATTTGCATGCGGCATGTCATTAGAAACGAGGGTTTTGTTGTTGTTTTTTTTAATTTCTCCACATGAGAAAACTTAAAGTATATAAAATTTACTTTTACATCATTTGGTCGACGCCCTCACCCAGAGCAACTTACATTTATCTCATTTATACAACTGAGCAACTGGGGGTTAAGGGACTCAGGATCCCAGCAGTGGTGGCGCTGGAAATCGAACCCAGAATCTTTAGGTTGGTAGTACTTGCTCCTAAACCATGAGCCACCAGATGAAATTTTTGGTGAGACTAGTACATTCGGTGTAAAAAAGGATCCTGCATTGCTTTAACTGTAGACAACATCTGCAGAACCTTTCAGTTACCTGCATACAGACACCAGGAAGTCCAGAAGGTCCACAGCTCATTTAATTGAACCCTCAATCTCAGCAACATTATATAAATTTACCAATTCAGCAAAAGAAGCAATATAACGAGACAATTCACAACTGGTGGCAAAAGGAAGTGCTTGTTTAGGAGGCTTTGCTCAGAAAGAGAGGCACACAAGCATTTCTGCAGGCCACATAAATCCTTTACCCATGTGATTGCTCTCTATTACACACACACACACACACACACACACACACACACACACACACACACACTTTTCAACAAGCATAAAAACGCCCCAGGAAACTATTCCATGAACAAATAACGGTCAGTGTGCCAGACATTTTAGCTTCTCATATGACTTCCTGGGGCAAGTATTTCACCACATGGTCACTGCACGGGAAAAACTACGCCATTAACCTTTCATACAACTTTTTGCCAGTCATTCCCACCACCACCACTACTACTACTGCAGGGGGCCTTAATCCACAATGTATAAATGCAATAAATATAAACTGCACTGGAGGTGTAAATGGAAAACACTACAGTGTTTAGAAGAAAAAGCACAAAAATAATCCACAATCAGAATTGTATTCGTTTGGCGTACGAAACAATGTCTGTGACTGATCCCATCATTTAAAAAAAAAAGAGAAAATATCTTCAAGATCGTGTGCATCATATAGCGGAAGCATGGCATGAGGAAGGAGATGTAGAGTTCTTAGCGCAAACACACATATGCCTTCGAGCTCGGTTCTGACACCGAGACAGACTGGAAGGCGTGGGTGGTGAGCGAGCGGCTCCGTCAATGCACCGCTACTGTAATCTATCCAGCGGGGGCAGAACAATCAGCCAGTTAATAAGTGTATTGTGGAATGGATATCGCATCAGGTCTTCTCACTTCACACAATTTGCTGGAGGCACCTGATCACCTTGACGCTGCCTCCGTCCAGAGATCCAGCAGAATATTAATGTGCGGCACATTCCACATGCTTCCCGTCTTTCGCAGGCAGGTCTCCGTTTAATCAAACGCATTACTTCGTGTATCATTTTAGCATTTTCGGCTGCACAATGAGATTCTTGCAGTATTCTTGTAAACAGCAGGGTGACATGGATTCAGTGAGCATGGATTCAATGGGAGCTTTACACAGGGCTAAAGAGCAGCTGTCGTGCAACACACACACACACACACACACACACACACACACACACACCACACACACACACACACACACACACACACACACACACAATACATCAGATTCTATTGGTTATTTTCTGTCAGTGTGATCTTAAGGTGTACAACAGAAACATAAGGAAGTGCTTAGCGTCTTTACCTTTAGCGCATCTGCATAACCCGCAGGATGTTTTTAGATTCTTTTGATTCCCTTTTTTTGTATTGTAAGGAAAGTTTTGTACAGGACAGCCCTATTTGGACGGAACTGGTTTTCCAAAAGACGTTTCAGTTTAAATTAAACCAGAACGAGTGAACGTTAAAAAGAGGTCCGACAAACCCGAATCATGCTGAAATACCTGGTTGTGAACTGTTCGCTTGGCAGCCGAGTCGATTCAGAGTCAAATAACTGGGTTGGAGACACAAGCATTATAAATTCGTTGTTGTTATTTAAACCAATAAAGTTTTGGTTGCAATACTATAAGACAAAATGCTTTTGTAATTATGACAGCAACAGGAGGACGTTTTATTTCTTTTAATTTCTTATTAAATAATGAGAAATTAATTTTTAATTAATTCTCTCTAGCTGGGTGATAGATTATAGAACATGATATGATAAATATTTACGTGGTATCACATATGATGTAAAAAGAAAATCTAAACTAAATGAAGGCATGAAAATTAAAATCAACCAGATTTTTTATTCTAGTCTATAGTCTGATTATTGTACATGTTTATTATTATTCTTTTTTCATTATTTTTACATTCTATTGTGAGTAATAAATTTCTATTTAATAAAGTTCTATTCTATTCTATTCTTCAGCTAAAATCAAAATGAAGGTGTGGAAGACAGTGGTGAGACCAGCTATGATGTCTGGTTTAGAGACTGTGGCGCTGAGGAAGAGACGGGTAGCAGAGCTGAAGATGTTGAGATTTTCTTTGGGTGTGACGAGATTGGACAGGATTAGGCTCACGCGGCTCGTGTTAGATGTTTTGGGGAGAAAGTTAGGAAGACAGATTGAGGTGGTTTGGAGGGATAGTGGAATATATTGATAGGAGGATGTTAGAAATGAAGCTACCAGGCAGAAGGCAAAGAGGAAGACCAAATAGGAGGTATATGGATGCGATAAAAAAACGAGGACATGACGTTTAGTGGGGTGTGAGTGAAGAGGATGTAGAGGAATAGGAGGTGTAGACAGTAGGATTAGAGAATAGGTGGAGAGACAGAGGATGGAGAGAACAGGGTTAGGTGGAGACAGAGGATGGAGAGAACAGGGTTAGGGTTAGGGGAGCAGAGATGAGAGGGAAATAGAGGTGGAGGGTTAGAGAATGGTTGGTGGGAGACAGAGGATGTAGAGATGTAGGAATAGGGGTTAGGTGGAGACCAAGAATAGGGTTAGTAGGTGGAGACAGAGGATGGAGAGAACAGGGTTAGGTGGAGACAGAGGATGGAGAGAACAGGGTTAGGTGGAGACAGAGGATGGAGAGAACAGGGTTAGGTGGTGAGTAGAGGTGGAGACAGAGGATGTAGATGGGGTAGAGAATAGGGTTAGGTGGAGAAGAGGATGGAAATAGGGTTAGGTGGAGACAGAGGATGTAGAGAATGGGGTAGGTGGGAGACAGGGATGCAGGATGTAGAGAGGATAGGGGTTAGGTAGACGGTGTAGGAATAGGGTAGAGACAGGAGGATAGATAGGGAGGCAGAGGATTAGGGTTAGACAGAGGATGTAGAGAGAATAGGGTTAGGTTGGACGAGAATAGGCAGGATGTGAGACAGAGGAGGATGTAAGAGTAGGGTTAGTAGAGATAGGGTTAGGTGGAGACAGAGGATGGAGAGAACAGGGTTAGGTGGAGACAGAGGATGGAGAGAACAGGGTTAGGTGGAGACAGAGGATGGAGAGAACAGGGTTAGGTGGAGACAGAGGATGGAGAGAATCAGGAGGTAGAGGAATAGGTTAGGTGGAGACAGAGGATGAGAATAGAGAATAGGGTTAGTGGAGACGGATGATTAGAGAGAGAAAGGAGGTTTAGGTTTTAAGTAGGAGACGGAGGATAGGTAGGGTAGAACTAGAGGATGGAGAGAATAGGGTTAGGTGGAGACAGAGGATGGAGAGAATAGAGAATGTAGGAATCGTTAGGTGGAGACAGAGGATATGGTTAGAGAATAGGATGGGTAGGTGGAGAGGATTAGGTAGGGAGACAGATGTATGATTGGATGTAGAGACAAGATGATGGTCAGGTGGAGACTGTGGCGACCAGTGGCGAGATTGCCTAAAAAGGGAACAGCCGTGTTTTTTATTATTATTATTCAGCACTTAGAACCTTTTAACGCATTTATACAGGATAAACCTTTCAGTTCGAATGGGATGCAACTGCTTTAATTTACAAACAACTGCATTTAATTTGTTGTTTTTTTATGGGATATTTTACAATTTAATCACATAAAGAGGTTTTTTATCACCTCAAGTTTAAATTTGATTATTCTGCAGAAATAAATCTTAGTTGCTCAGAGTTTCTCTTTCATTTGCACCTCCATGCTACATTAGATCCTTCACTATTGCATACAGTGCATCATGGGAAAAGTACGGAGACAAGATTATATCAATCAGTGTATTATTACAAATGTTTACATTCAGTATTCATGCCAATATTTCTCAACGAAACCCTAGAAACATGTTTTCGGTTCTGCCTTTAAATAGCATGGTCTAAAATGTAATTATACTAAAATAAACAAATTATAAAAGCGCTGCACTGTAATAGATACCACTTCGGTATCTTCTCCGAAATCCACCTCGGTTAAGCAAAAAAGTAATAATGTCCATCATATTTGATTAAAAGATTCCTGAGACTTTCCTATCAGCATGAAATGGTAGTAAAGGTGACAATAAGAATAATGTGGGGCTGTAATGTGCAGAGTATCAAAGCCGCGGGCTCCTGATACCCCTGAGCTCAGTTTAAACTGCACCATTCTGCATGTTCCTTCCGTTTCATTATTTAAGTATGTTAAGTCTATTTGACACCGGGTATCACCGGGTAAATACGAGACCAGCCATTACGAAAACTTCTTAGGTGAAGCTAAGCCAATTAATTAGCTGCTTAAGATACAGAGGCAGTGGTGGAGGCTCGAATGGTTAAGTTGCTGAGATGTCGATCTGAAGACTAGGAAGACCTGGGTCCAAACCCCACCACCGCCAGCCTGAGCTTTTGATCTGAAGACCAAAAAACACCTGGGTTCAAGCCACATCACAGGCAAGCCAGCCACTGTTGGGTCCTTGGCAAGACCCTTAACCCTTCCTGCTCCAGGGGCGCTGTATCATAGCTGACCCTGTGCTCTGACCCCCAACTTACTAAGATGGGATATGCGAAAAAGAATTTCACTGTGCTGTAAAAAAGTAAATGTGACATTTAAATTTGACATATTGATCCGCTGTCTTGTACTAGGTGTCTTCTGTGAAGACGTGTCTTCTGTGAAGTCGTGTTTCTACATCTACAGTGGCTATTCTTACTTACACACGCCAAACGCACACGTTTATTCTAGTTTGCAGCTGAGTGCCTTCAAGTCTGCAGATTGATTGAAATTAGGTGTTTAAGAGCCTCATCATGCAGGACTAAGTCGGACCAGGGCAGCAAAGTAGTACCTTAATTGCTTTATGAAGGTATACATAATCTATAACATTAACAGCATTTGGCAGACGCCTTCATCCAGAGCGACTTACATTTATCTCTTTTTATACAACTGAGCAATTGGGGGTTAAGGACCTTACTCAGAGGCCCACAGTGGTGGCTTGGTGGTGCTGGGAATCGAACCCCAGTCTTTCTGGTATCAGTCCATAACCTTTCTGGTACCAGTCCATCTTGGGGGTAGGAAAGAGCAATAAATATGAATCTTTTTGTGGGGCATCAAATCAAACCAATAAAGTAAAAAACTACGGTTTTAGATGCAATGGTTAGTGTGTAAGAAAAAACAAAAGTAGAAGAAAAAGTGGTGGCTCAGTGGTTAAGATGTTGGACTACCAATCTAAAAAAAATGCACATTTAAATTCATCAAGCTTTTACGGGATCCTTTACCATCAACTCCTCGATGTTTAAACAAATAGTTACTCTGGATTAGAGCAGTTTGTTAATTTAACCTTTGCATTTGGCAGAAAAGAAATCCAACTTCTTTAGAAAGTCTTCTGTACTGAAGACCTTTATAATGCGTGTATAACAAATTTCACTTAACTTTTTTTTTTTTTGCTTAAATTTTATAAGCATCCATCATACAAGACCAGGCGAATGAGCCGTTGCTATAGAAGCATAAAGCTGAGGTTTGTCCTGCAGCTGATGCCACACCATCACCTACAGAAAATCTACCGTTTACAATAGTGGTTCAAGGCTTAAGGTTTAAGGCTCTTGGTTACTGAGAAGGCGGTCAGGGATTTAATCTTTAACACCAAAAAGCTGCAGGTTGGGGCATTAAGCAAGAGCCTTAACCCTTTAGGAATGCTTTATCATGGCCGACTTTGCACTCTGACCAATGGTTGAGAATGAAGAGCAGTTTTTGGCAAAAAAAAAAAGAGACGGAAAATGTCCCATAAATTGATGTTGCAAGTCCCAAAAAAAAGCTTTAAAGAATATAAACCCCTATTGTAGACTATTTTACCTTATAACACCGTGTGATAGGCAAAAAACTAATTTCACTGGTTTAGGGCTACTATAATGCCTTGCGATACTTCATAACAGCTACATACAAACAGAATTGCCTTATGTGTATGTGTGCCGACACCATTTTATCCGTGCCATAGGCATTACGCTTAGTTCTTTTTTTTTTTTTTTTACATTTGCCCTATTTGCCCTAATCCAGAGTGACTTAGATTTACAGTAAGGGGAAAAAAATGATTCGATCCCCAGTTCATTTTGTAGGTTTGCCCACTGAAAGAAAATTATCAGTCTATAATTTTAATGGTCGGTTTACTCTAACAGTAAGAAACAGAATACAACAAAAACATCTTAAAACATTTTAATGAGTAAAAATAAGTATTTCAAATCAGCCAGATTTCTGCGTCCCGGGTGTTTTTTATATACTGTCTTAAAAAGGTGATGCTGTTGCTATCCAGCATCCTGATCTTGCACATCCATTGAACAATTTCATGCTGCACAACTCAAACATGACACACGGGAGCAATGACAATGTTCCATCGGCGGCACTGCTTAAAGCTTTCCAGTAGCAGCATGGATAAAGACATGAGAAGGGACAGTGGCGGGGAAAAAGGATGTGAAGCAAGGATGTGGTGTTTTCTTACGACCATGAGTTAGACGGTGTGGACTACGTGTGGATGCAACTTGTTCATTTTACACACAGCTGGAAAGGGTAACAAAGTGATTTCCAAGACATCCACCAATCTACAGTTACACAAACAATGGACAATTTTCGGAATGCGTCTATTCTATCAAAAAAGGGAGCACCTGGTCAAAATAACCCCAAGATCACATGACCGATCATTGAGGTAAAGAACAATCCCGAGTCACAGCCAAATATTTGAAGAGCTCATTGACACTTTAGAGGGGTATGGGCAAAATGTCTTGTGGACTGATGGAACCAAGATTGAACTATTTAAAAAAAAAAAAAAAAAAAAAAAAAAAAAAAAAAAAAAAGACCCAGTGCACTACATCTGGGGGTAAAAGGGCAGTGCATATTAGCATGAAAACAGTTATTAAGGGGGAAAAATCTGTCCACAACAGAGTGGCTCCAGAAAAATAAAATCCACTTTTTGGACTGGCCAAGTCAGAGCCCAGACCACAGCCCAATAGAGATGCCTATAAAGACATCCAAAGAATATGACGTGCTAAAGCTAGCACATAAGATTCATTAATATTCGTGACTCAAAGGTCATTTGCATCTTAGTTCTTTCCAGATTGAGTTATTCGAGACATTTCATGACATATTTTTTCATATTGCAATAAATATATATTGCATAAAACCAAAATATCACGTCAGTTTTTTTTTTTCAATATACCATGAAACCCTTTGTCTTTTTTATGTCCCTAAAAACACAGTTTACACTTTCACTGTTCAGTGGAGATTGTGGAACTGTGGGAAAAGTTGCATATGACCTGCATCTGGTAGTTGTAGTCCACTCAACCCATATTGTCCGTCTACATTAAAGCTAATTATTCCAGGTGGGAAAAACAGGGGACGCCAACGTTTAAGATAAACTAGTTGGGGGGAAAAAAGTTATCAAATTTATCTCTTTATACAACTGAGCAATCGGGGGGCTAAGGGTCATGTTCAGGGGCCCAGCGGTGGTGGCTGGGAATCGAACCCACAATCTTCCGGTTCATAGTCCAACACCTTAACCAATGGGCCACCACTTCCCCGTCCAGTATTTATTTTAAAGGCTTATTTTATCTCAAGGATGCCCTCTTTGTCCTTTACTGCCAATGTGTTCTGAAAATAACGACCCAAACACTAATGTAACCCTCAGCCTCGTTACAGCTGGAAGTTTTAGCTAGCAATCAGATTCGGAGGGTAATTAACATCAGAGCGCTAATAGGAAAGGAGAAAGTTAACTGGGTTCGTCTGGCTTTTCTCTGACCTTAGTTTTATGTACTGTTGCGCTGCTGTACCACCTCTCTCTCTCAGGCTCTATCTCTATCTATCTGTCTGTCTTTCTTTCTTTCTTCCTTTGCTGCTCTCTCTCACTCTTTATCCATCTGTCAGTCTGTCTCTTTCTCCCTCTGTCCTTCAGTCACTGTCCGTTTCTTCCACTGTCTGTCTCCAACTGTCAGCCTCTACCTCTTAGTCTATACCTTTTTTCTGTGTTCACCCGTTTGCCTGCCTCTTCCTGTCAGTTTTCAACTGTCTGCCTCTCTCTCCTCTTCTTCTCTCTCTCTCTCTCTCTCTCTCTCTGTCCTTCTCCTGTGTCTTTTCCTTCATCTGTGTCCACCCGTCTGCCTACCTTTCATTTGTGTTTTTGTCCTTCCTAGGTCTGACTCTACACGCTGCCTATGTCTCCTTCTGTTCTCTCCCTCGCCCTCTTTGAGAAGGTATCCTTCTTCTTCCTTCTCTCGTCGTCTTTTCTCTCCTTCTCCTTCTCTCTCTCTCTCGTTTTCTCTCCTTCTCTACATCTAGCTCGGGTTCTACCCGTTGGCCTGCCTCTCCTGTCATTTGCACGTCTGCCTACTCTCTCGCTCTCTCTCTCTCTTCTCTTCTCGCCTCTCTCTCTAGTGTATGGTATTCTCCTTGGTCTTTGCCTCATCTGTGTCCACAGTTGCATTCCTGCCTTTCCATTTCTGTTTTTCTTTCCTCTGTCTCTCTCCTGGTCTGCCTCTCTATCGTTTATCTCTGTCTGTCTCTCTCTAGCTATCTCCATTCTCTCTCTCACCTTCTCTCTCTTCTCGATTCTGTTCTCTCTCTATCGTTTCTCTCCCCAACGTCATCGTTCTCTCTCCCTCTCCGCTCTCACCCGTCGTTTTGGTTCTCTCGCTCTCAATTCTTCCTGTTCTCTCTCTCTCGTTCTTTCTTCATTCTTGTTCTCTCTCTCCTTTCTCTATCTCTCGTTTCCTCTCTCTCTCTCTCGCCCCTTCTAATCCTTTTCACCTTTCTCTCTCTCTCCTCTCTCTCTCTCCTTTTTTTCTATCTCTCTCATTCTCCTCTCCTACTTCTCCTTCGCCACTCTCGCTCCCTTCTTCTCGCTCCTTCTCTCTCTCTCTCTATACCTCTCTCTCTCTCTCTCCTTCCTTCCGTCTCTCTCTCTCTCTCTCCTTCTCTCTCTCTCTCTCTCTCTCTCTCTCTCTCTCTCTCTCTCTCTCTCTCTCTCTCTCTCTCCTTCTCTCTCTCTCCTTCCTCTCTTCCTTTCTTTCTTCTCTCCCTTCTTTTCTCTTCCTCTCTCTCTCCTTCTCTCTTTCTCTCTCTCTCTTTCTCTCTTTCTCTCTCTCTCTCCTTCTCTCTCTCTCTTCTCCTTCTCTCTCTCTCTCTCTCTCTATCTCTCTTCTCTTCTCTTCTCTTCTCTTTCTCTCTCTCTCTCTTCTCATCCTCAGTCTCTCTCTCTCTCTCCTCTCTTCTCTCTCCTTCTCTCTCTTCTCCCTTCCTCCGCCTTCTCTCTCTCTCTCTCTCTCCTCCCTTTCTCTCCTTCTCTATATCACTTATCTCTCTCTCTCTCCCTCTTCTCTCTCTCCTCTCTCCTCTCTCTCTCCTCCCTCTCTCTCTCTCTCTCTCTCTCCTTCTCTCTCTTTCTCTCTCCCTTCTATCTCTCTATCCTTTCTCTTCTCTTCTCTCTCTCCTTCTCTCCTTCTCTCTCTCTCTCTCCTTCTCTCTTTCTCTCTCTCTCTCTCTCTCTCTCTCTCTCTCTCTCTCCTTCTCTCTCTCTCCTTCTCTCTCTCTCCTTCTCTCTCTCTCCTTCTCTCTCTCTCCTTCTCTCTCTCTCCTTCTCTCTTCTCTCTCCTTCTCTCTTCTTCTCTCTTTCTCTCTCCTGACACACCAATATATAAAAAACGAGCTATTTTTCATAACATACTCAAGTGTTTTAACAGGTCCTGTGCTCAACAAGCTACATGGGTGTGGCACAAAAGTCCATGTTCTTTGGCCGGCTTCATGGACAAACGTAAATACACTTAGGAGGAGACGCTGGGAGAGCGAGAAAGGAGTAATTCGATATATAAAAATGAACACATGACGTTGAGAAAAACTTTTGCGCTACAAGACATTGTTTTTAAAATTGTGTGCGAATTGTTGTGTCTGAACATTAATTACAAGTTATCAATATTTAAACACTAATTCAAAACGCATTTTTTTAGGGTCCACCATATAAAAGCCATCCATGCTTGACAAATCTACTGCTGTTCTCGTAAATCCATAGGCAGATGAATGGGATGTTTATAGGACAGAAGCCAATGAGTAAAATAATCATCACTAGGAAGCTCTCAGATGGAGACTATGAGGGGAAAATCTACACCATATGAAATCAAATGTATCGACCATCAGTAATGGCAGATGATGACCAAGTTTCACATTACCGGCCAATAAGCTGTCATTCTATACCGCACTCCACAAGCTTAATGTTTATTATTCACGAGCACCGAGCTATTGTTTTTAAAATGGTGGTATGCAATATGTAAGTATGGTATGATTTTCTATTTTTAATGACAGGAAACCAGAGTTTAAAGTGACGTATTAATTTGCCTCAATTCTAAAAAAACCTGAAACACTTTCCTATGTTACATCATTAAGAATGCAGCAGCGCTTTAATCGTTCACCCCTCTCCACCTTACTTACCTCCTCACCGGAACACTCGGGTCAAAGCGGAGTCCAGATCGTCAACTTCCATGCTAATACCAGCATCAATCGCTATCCGCTCGTTAGCTCGTAGATCAGCAACTAGCTGAGCCGAGTTTCAGCCGTAAGTCAGCACAGCTCTCATAAAACTGCGCTCGGTGGTGCTGATTTAAACATTTGCCCTCTTCAATATCCCTGCGTTGTAGTTCTTCTTCATATGACGTTCAATGTCACTGAAAAATGGCGAGAAGCTCTTGCACTTAAGGAACCAACCGTGAACCCTTTTCCAGAGAGTCGCCCTCTTAAACAGCATGGTGACTGCAATGAAATAATAGCGTCGGATTTTTCTATGAAAGTTATCTAAAGTTAGCAGAAAAGTTAGGGCAGGAAGTGGTGGCTTAGTGGTAGGGTGTTGGATACCAGAAAGGCCGGGGTTTGATTCCCAGCACCACCAATCCACCATTGTGGGCCCCTGTGCAAGGCCCTTAACCCCCAATTGCTCAGATGTGTAAAAGAGATAAATGTAAGTTCTCTGGATAAGGACGTCTTATCCAGAGAACGTGGATAAAACGCTTTTAAAATAGAAAGACAGGAACGGTTCGATAAATATTTCAGGCGTAAACATACGTGAGATTTAGAAAGAAAGAGATGTTGAAGGAGACAATATGGTCTCCTTAATAACTCATTTAGTACAAGAGTTAAATGAATATGTTAAGAACATAGCAGACACTCTATATAGCCATACGTTTTGTGGACACCTGAAGGTCATTCCAGATGTACCTCCCGGTTTCACTACAATTTGGAGCTTAAACGCGAGATGTGTTCTTTCAGCTGTAATACTATTACTGAGATCAGACGCTAACGTCAGGTGAGGGGGGTCTGTGGTGCAGTCCATCATCCAGTTCATCCCAAAGCTGTTCAGCGGTGTTAGAAAGTTAGAACATGGTGCAGAAAGTTCCACTCCAATCATAACGCACCCTGTCTTGATAGAACTCAGAGGGTTTGTGCATAGGGACAATGTCATGCTGGAACAGTATTCAGGTCTCTTAGTTCCAGTGAAGGAATAATGTAACGACACAACACACAAAGGACATGTTAGACAACTGTGTGCTTATGAAATTGATGGTGGGATTGATGGGATTTGATGGTGAGGTGTCCATAAACGAGTTGATCCGAGTTAAACGTTATATCAATTTAAGTGATTATTACTGAAAAAAGCTAACTACAATTTTTATGTTACCCATGAATTAAAGGTGACCGAAAGCCTGGCTGCTGCATTCTAAATCAATTGGTGGCAATTTCTATCAACTGACTAGAACGGTTCCCCATCATCTAACATTGAGAGTGTTCTGATCAGCACTGCTTATAATTAATCGTACCCTTTAAAGCTTTTAAAGCATCCACCAAAAACCTATTCCTACGCTTCAGCTATTAAATTCCACATACTGGGGATCTTTTTCATTTATTAACGCTGTTGATCAAGGACATGTCTTCAAACTATTTTTTAATCGGAAAAATCCATTTTTTTTTGGGGGTTAAACTGCTATATAATTAATATAACTGATTTAGGTTGAACGTTATATCGACTTGAGTTAAGTGTTATTTAGTTATCGCTCTTTCTTCCACTGCAATCAGAATCCGAGAGGTTCATCGACAAACTCTAAAAACTAAAAATGACATTCGTTTGTAAACTAACTACAATTTTTATTTTCATCACGAACTAAAGGTGATATGAAACCCCGGCTTTTCTCTCCGACCTGAAGAATGAATGGTTCAGGAATAAAAAGCTTCTCAGACACAGAGAATCACCTCAGGCTACATATTTGCTTTATTGTTCTTCCTCTGGAACCTGTGTTTTCAGCATAAGGAAGTCATTGAGGCTTTTAACACTACAAGGCGTTGCTGGATGCAAAAGTTTGTGCCCCTCTCCCCCCCAACTACTGGATGCAAAAGTTTGTGCCCCCCTAAACTACCCTTAACCATTTAGACATAAAAGTTTATGTCTACTGTTTATGTTTACTATTATCAAATAGATTTTTTTTATAATAATACATTTAATTCGATCTAACAATTGTAATAATGCCCAAAAAAACATGCCATAAGGTTTCAATTATTATTATTATTATTATTATGTGAGAATCTTAAACGTTACTCCACATTTTTAATTAATGAGCATAATATTAAAATAAATGATTATATTTATAAAATTATAATCATGTAAAAACGTCTTCCAAAAGTTTAAAGCAAAAACTCTCGGGGCAGAAACCTGAACATGGCCAGTTATTTCCCCCCCCTTAAGTCACCCTACAGCTCCAATACTATCTTGTTTAACGCTTTATACGCTTAACATTTGCCGGTTAATAAAGAAAACATTTTCTAGAAGATGTCCAAAGACGATATTTTAATATTAAGTTGTTTAAAGTATAAAAGGAATAAAGGAAATATCCGCTTTTCTACCGCTACCCTGTGCTAGCGTTAGCTGCTAGCATCTGACCAGCGTTCAATCACAGCAGAGTCGTGAAACACGATAACAGTTTCTGAGTAAATAACACACCGCCGTCTATATTACGCATTAAAATCCCTTAATAAAGTTCCTATTCGCGTTTATAAGACGTGTTCTTAAAGTTTTAGTGTAAAAAAACCACGAAAACATGAAAATAAAACCCGAACATAGGCAAGCAGAAGCAGGCGTACAGACGTCTTTACGTGCCCGGGTTCATCATTAGCACAGCGGCGAAAGCGGCTCGTCTTTACCTTCCGATGTAGCGTTGATCCGGAATAAAAATAATAAGCTATTCCCAGGATCCAGAGCACCGCGAAACAGAGTAATATCCTCGATTTCCGTCGCATGGCTGCGGGTCCGGACACGCTGCTTCACTGGATGTGGCTTCGTGTTTTCGGCGTTAAAGCCACCGCTCGCCCAGGCTACGTGTTTCAGCAGAGATTGAGCACTCCGTGGCTCCCACTAGTTGGGCAGGAAACGACCAGCACCATCGGGTTAGAGGGGAAAGTGAAGCCGACTTTAACCCAATCACACGCCGGGGAGCAGCCGGAGAAGGGCGGCGACAGCCTGAGAAACCAAACGGCGCAACCCAGAGCTCATTAAAAGCTCATAAAACTCACGACTAAAATCCCGTGACATCCGAGAGGAGAAACGGCTCTACAGTCACGAGTAAATAAACTCACAAAACAATTTAACAAATAAAAGCAAAAGCAAGCGAAAGTAACACACAGTGATTGTGATAAACTCCTCGGTTGTGTTCACACGTGTTTGGATGTCTAATCAATTATCGAGAATAAAGACATCCGGTTATTTTTCTAAAAAATCAGAGTGATACATTTACATTTCCAGCGTTTGACAGACGAATTTATATATATATATATTTATTTATTTATTTATTTATTTATACATCAACTGGGCAGTGGAGGGTTAAGGGACTTAAAGGGGTTCAGAGGGGGGGCCCCTATTGGATATTGATATCAATATATTTTTAACCATTGAACTACCACTTTTCCCTTCGATAGATAGATAGATAGATAGATAGATAGATAGATAGATAGATAGACAACCGGCAGGCAAGACAAACATATAGATAGATAGATAGATAGATAGATAGATAGATAGATAGATAGATAGATAGATAGATAGATAGATAGAGATAGATGATGATAGATAGATAGATAGATAGATAGATACAGACAGACAGACAGACAGACAGATAGATAGATAGATAGATAGATAGATAGATAGATAGATAGATAGATAGATAGATAGATAGATAGATAGATAGATATATGATAGATAGAGATAGATAAGAGACAGACAGACAACCGGATAGAATAGACAGGCAAGACAAAGAACATATAGATAGATAGATAGATAGATAGATAGATAGATAGATAGATAGACAACCGGCAGGCAAGACAAACATATAGATAGATAGATAGATAGAAAACAGACAGACAGACAGACAGACAGATAGATAGATAGATAGACAACCGGCAGGCAAGACAAACATATAGATAGATAGATAGATAGATAGATAGATAGATAGATAGATAGATAGATAGATAGATAGATAGATAGATAGATAGATAGATAGATAGATAGACATCAACATCCTAGCAACATAAAATGCATATTGTGCAACCTGGTGCAAACAGTGTTACACAAACAGTGCAAACACACACTTCCAGATAGTGCGATACAATAACACAAAGAAAGTTTTTGTTGAAAATGTTCTTCCTTCACTGGAACTAAGAGACCCAAACACTGATTCTCTAACACTATTGTGGCTAAACGAGCAAATTCTCACAGCTACCCTTCACTATCTAGACATTATTATTATTATTACAGGGGTAAGAGTGAGATCAAAAACATCTGTCATGTGATGGTCAGACGTGCCACTTTACTTTTGTCCACTTTTGTGTGTACAGACACAATAACACATTAAAAATACTATTAATAAGATGTTAAAAACTTATTACTTATTACTTAAAACACATTTTGTTTTCTTCTGCTTTAACAACATGACACATCTGCTGGACAGACACTGCATTCACATGCTTCATATTACTCACCAGCACGATAAGCGATTCAGACGGATTTACTATCCATGGTCTTCATAACAGCGTTTTTTGGGCGTTTGGGCAATTTTTGTAATGTGAGAAGAAATGCAAAAAAAAAAACAATCAAGTACACCTTGTTGTCACCCCCTATGACCTAGTCTTCCCTGTTACTAGAATCTGCACGCTTCAAATACCCCCTAAAATATAACGGAATTTTACATTTACAGCATTTGGCAGACATCCTTATCCAGAGCGACTTACATTTATCTCATTTATACAACTGAGCAATTGTGGGTTAAGGGCCATGCTCAGGGGCTCAGCAGTGGTGGCTTGGTGGAGCTGGGAATCAAACCCACAATCTTCAGGTTGGCAGTCCAACACCTTAACCATGAGCCATCACTTCCCCACCATTTTATTATTATGACTATGTTAGACGTTTGACCTTAATAATGTAGCTTCTGTGACCTTGCTGTGGTTTTAATATTTAAACAGTTTATCTGCTAGCTACAAAATTCTACGACTGTTTAACCTTAAGCTATAGTCTAAACGTAAATTACAGACATTCACGGCATGTGGCAGACGTCCTTATCCAGAGCAACTTACATTTATCTGTTTTCTACAGCTGAGAATTTGGGGTTAAGGGTCTTGCGCAGCAGTGGCAGCTTGGTGGTGCTGAAAATTGAACCCAGATCTCCCAGTTGGTAGTCCAACACCTTAATCACTGCGCTAACACAGTAAACAAAAACTACAAAAGGCAACTTTTGTATATTATAATATAGTAGCTGCTATACATGAAAAACTGTCTCAACAATCAATGAGTCTATAAATGGATACAAAATTAAACAGGAACTCACAGAAAGAAGGTCCTGGGTTCGATTCCCTGGCAGGGGTCTCTCTGTGTGGAGTTTGCCATGTTTTTCCCATGTTTGGGTTTACCCTGGGTACTCCGGTTTCCTTCCACATTAAGTTTGTTAGATTCTGAATTGCCGATAGGAGTGAATGTGTAGCCCTGTGATGGACTGGCGTCCTGTCCAGGTTGTACTCCTCCTGCCTTTCGCTCTTTCAGAGACGGCTGGGATAAACTCCAGCAGATCCCTGTGAGCCCGAATGAGGGAATAAGCAGGTATAGAAGATAAATGAATCAATGAACAGTCAATAGTGTGATACTGTATGGAGGAAAAGAAACATTTCAACACGTGCAAGACAGGACAGCAATTCACTTTAGTCTATTAACAGCATTAAATTAGCCTGTCATGGATCATTATTAGTTAAATAGACTAGCCTAGCCAAAAACACGCCGACATGCTGGTATAAATTAGATGTAACAATGGCCCAGCGAATAGTTGATTAAAAATGTGCATAGACATTGGTGTAAAACTATAATTCCATGGACAAGATCTTTTAGAAAATGCAGAGTTTGCTGTGATGCTAAAGAAGTTGGTTGTCAAAAAAAACAAAAAAAAACAACACACATGTTTCCCAAAAAATCTGGTGAAATCCAGCTTTTTAAGTGTCTGGAAGCGTTTTTAGTTATCGTTAGACCTATGGATCAGACCTACAGACAACAGTTGTGACGTCTGAGATTACAATTATGTAACATTCATGCTGAGATCCTGATATGGGTTCCAGATACATTCAGATCCTCACTAGGAATTAATTGATTGAGTGAAGAAGGACAAAGTACTGTATTTTTCCATCAAGGCCCATGCTGAGTTACGGGGCTATCATAGTAAATATGGGCTCTACGTTTCAACTCTTGGACGACCTTTCTTAAAGAACAGCATATCATTTTTAGACCGTGCCATATCATTTCCCTGCCATTGCTGTTACTGTGTTAGACGTTTGACCTTAATAATGTAGCTTCTGTGACCTTGCTGTGGTTTTAATATTTAAACAGTTTATCTGCTAGCTACAAAATTCTACGACTGTTTAACCTTAAGCTATAGTCTAAACGTAAATTGCAGACATTTACGGCATGTGGCAGACGTCCTTTCCCTGCCATTGCTGTTGTCATGATTGTACATCTAAAATTATAGATTGTGGAAATCAGGCAGTAGAAACTAAATGTTAAGAAAACTCTAACTCTTCTTTATTTCTTTTTTATTTATGTGTGTTAAATCTGAATCTGGACTAAATCTGATAATATTGTTTCTAATCGTAAAAGACAAGTTACAGCTTGATATTTCTTAGATTAAAGCATGTTGAATGTTTTCATTCATTCGTTCGTTCGTTCATCTTCTATACCCACTTATTCCCTAATTCGGGGTCACAGGGATCTGCTGGAGTCTATCCCAGCCGTCTGAAAGGGCGAATGGCGGGAGGGGTATGAATGTGTTCATTATGTCAAAAATAATACTTTCCTACTCGGCTGCATTACTTTGGAACATGCCGAGTGCAACATGCTCAGTTTCAGCAGTGATCAGGAGTATGTAATCATGTTTAACAACAAAAACAACATACAATCCTTGATAAAATAAAGTTTTTATAAATAAATAAAATCTCTAGTAAAACACTTTGGGAACAAACTGTAAATTTCCAATAATGGAATTCATTTGTAAATGATTAAAAGGACATTAGAAGCTGTATAAAGAGGCTGGTAAGAGTATAGCCTCAGTCTCCGACGTCACACCCACGGGACGCTGACTAAATGTCTAATGTATAAAGTTAGCTTAGCTAAAAGTCGTCCTCTAATTGGTTGAAGTGAACAGGATTTCTGAGAGAAGTGTGTGTCCCATTGTTTAACCTGAAAACAACCCAAAGCTGTCGTTGTTTGCTTTACCTGTCAGTCATACGTCCTCTTGGGCGGATCTTAGCCAATCATAGTGGCCAAGGTTCCCAGGCCTTCTGCTATTAGACTGAAGATCTGGCTGCACAAGACTAGTAAGTGTACAGTTGCTCTAATGAAAATTAACTTAAAAACATTATATTTATTTACCTGTTCCTCTATTTCTGTGTCACTCTTTATTTTTATTTACTTATACAACAAATCTAGTGTAAAGCACTGAAGTTCAGCAGCATTGAGGTTATTATAAGAATAAATAAGCAGCATTGAGATTATTATAAGAATAAATAAAAGTCTGTAAAAGGATGTTACATATTCATGTTGTTATGTATTGTAGATAACATAACAAACGTATAAACTTTGCAAATCTCATCATCTACAGTGCATAACATCATCAAAAGATTTAGAGAAACTGGAGAAATTTCTGTGCATAAGGGACAAGGCCGAAGAACTGGATGCCCTCATAAGACACTGCATCACTCATCGGCATTAATCTGCGATTGACATTAATAAATGGGCCCAGAAATACTTCCAGAAAACAGTGTCAGTAAACCCAATCCGCCGTGCCATCTGCAGCTCATTCTGTGCATAAAATTGTAAAATTTCTCATTTTAAACATTTACGTCATCTATGTTTTATTGTGAATAAAATATTGGCTCATTTGATTTAAAAGTCTTTTAGTTTTCATTTTATTTAAATTTAAAAAACGTCCCAACTTTTCCGGAATTCGGAATAATTGATGAAAAGTAACTGCGTGCTATATACGTGTAACAATTCCGCCCTTCCAGCACCTGAGAGCGCCAGCACCGGAATACCAGTCGCTCTGTAGTGCTTCCAGCGCTGTTTCCTGTTTGGCTGGCCACTTAAGATAACATCTAAGACCCTATTGTTGTTCTAGCGACTTACTAAGCGTTTGGTTTTCATGGTTTGTCTGACATTTTGGATTGGTTTGCTTGGCTTATTCGGATTATCGTGTACCAACCTCGCTTATCCTTATTACTCTGTTGAACTTTCCTTCTTTTCCTAATAAAGCCATTCAACGCAACATGGATTCTACTCTTCCAGCTACTCACAATACGGTTAATAAAACATTATTTAATTGCATTCTAACTTTAGTTAAAAGTTGACGTTCAAGTGATCTGACTCAGTCTACATCCTGAAGAATCTTCTGAATTTCTTTTGATGACAACATACGCCATACTAGCAAAAGTGTTGGGACAAGTGACATAACATCTATATGGGCTTTTTTATGATATCCTGTTTTATATTTCGTTTTACTCTTACTCCTATAAGAACCTCCACGCTTCTGGAAAAGTTTTCCAATCGATTGTGGCACTGAGTTGCTGATCTGAAGACCAGGAACACCTGGGTTCAAACCCCACCACTGCCAGCTGTTGATCTGAAGACCAGAAACACCTGGGTTTAAGCCCCACCACCGGCAAACCAACCACGGTTGGGTCCTTGAGTAAGACCCTTAACCCGTCCTGCTCCAGGGGCGCTGTATCATAGCTGACCCTGCGCTCTGACCCCAACTTACTAAGATGGGATATGTGAAGAAGGAATTTCACTGTCCTGTAAAAAAGGATATGTGACAAAATAAAAGCAGTTACATTTACAGAAACTTATGTTTACAGTAAAACTAAAAAAAGGTATATATTCTCATTGATTGCTTTAGTTTCAGTACAATTCATCAATCTTTTAGCTCAATATAGCCTGTATTGCGGTCGACTTTGCAGGTGGGTTTCATAAAGCATCTTGGAAATGATGTCACAGTTCTCCTGGATTTAGCCTGTCTTAGTTTGTACTGTTTTTTTGGTGTCGTTTTAGACAGACTGGATGATGATGATGAGATCTGATCTCTGTGTGAAGCACTGGCTGTTGTCAGACTGTGTGTGCAAACAAAAATCTCACTGGAAATGAATGTTCGGAAATGTGAACTGACATTTCCCACTGATACACCAAGGAAAAAGATAGAAATAACTAACTTTAAAACTATTTTTAAAGCTGGTGAAAACACTAATTTTGGCCACCACTTTTTATACTGTTGAAATGACAGTAAAAGCTTCTTGTTATAGTCAAGTTGTTCTCAGAGACATTGACAAGCAATATCAGGGAGAAGACAAAGACAAAATTGGGCAGACGCCCTTATCCGGAGCAACTTACATTTATCCCTTTTATACAACTGAGCAATTGGGCGTTAAGGGCCTTGCTTAGGGGCCCGCAGTGTTAACCTGTTAGCTCTGGGAATCGAACCCTGATCTTTTAATTATCAGTCCAATTCCTTAACCACTGCGCTACCACATTCTTATTACATTCTTTCTTATATCCAGTGTGTGTGTGTGTGTGTGTGTGTGTGTGTGTGTGTGTGCGTCACACAAAGGTTATCCTGACCCCAACCAGGTGGCTCCACACATGGGGAGGAGTTATTCTTTTTGACGCTATTGCACAGTAAAGCTTAGACATACTCCAACATCTATTCATTCATACAAAAATGCCCTTGGAGTTCGAACATCCTGTTCCAGTCTTAAAAAAACATTCTTTCGTTGTTTCGACAATAAAAGTCAGCATGCGCTTAATTATATCTCGACCAAAAATTCTCATATACATCTTAAAATTCTTCCATGACTTCCCAATTAACTCACGATAGTGTTAGTAAGTTTAGACACTACCGTTGTGTCAGGAGGTCTGGGGTGCACTGGTTGTTTCCAAAAATCTTCAGCAGGGTTCAGGTAAGGACTATTACTACCCACCCTGGACAACATACACAAAAAACGCTGTCTGCAAAGGGCGAGAGGCATAATCAAAGATCCCTCTCACCCCAACCACGGACTGTTCACTCTTCTCCCATCAGGCAGACGCTACCGATGCCTCAGAGCCGCACAAACAGACTGAAAAACAGCTTCTTTCCTGTGGCTGTTTCTGCACCGAACAGCTGATATACAGTATTAATTACTACTGCACTGCCACTTCTGTACTTTGCACTACTTATCATTATGCATCTTTGCACCTTTTATAACTATCTATTGTTACACCTCTATATTCTATCCATATACCTCTGTACATTATTTACCCCCACCTCTGTAATGATCAACCCCATACCCTATTTATTACACTGCTATTTATTGTAAATAAGCCACTTATGCACTTCTGGTTAGATGCTAACTGCATTTAATTGGCTCTGTACATGTATATGGCACAATGACAATAAAGTTGAATCTAATCTAATCTAATCTAAATATACTGATTATAACACACCATGTCTTTATGGAGTTCACAGTGAGCCTGCAGTGATGGAATAATGTATTGCAAAAATATACAATGATATTCTACAAATTTTGTAGATACATGTCTACAAAAGTTTGGCCATAACGTGGATTCAGGTTAATAACAGCTTTATAACAGCTAATAGCTACACTAATGGGGAAGTGGTAGTGCTGTGGTTAACTGCTAATTGTAAGACCAGGGTTCAATTCCGAACACCAGCAAGGTGCCACTGCTGGGCCCCTGAGCAAGGCCCTTAACCCCTAACTGCTTAGTTGTATAAAGGAGATAAATGTAAGTCACTCTGGATAGGGTCGTCAGCAAGATGACGTTAATTTGGGGTTCGATTCCCTACACCACCAAGGTGCCACTACTGGGACATGAAGCCCTTTACCTCCAATTGCTTAGTTATAATAGAAGTGGTAAATGTAAGTCACTCTGGATAAAGAGATCTGGCAAATGATGTTAATGTAAATGTGAGGTAGCGATAGCGCAGTGGTTTAGGTGTTGGACTGCTAATTGGAAGATCGGGTTTAATTCCCCGCACCACCAAGTCACTGTTTAACCCCTAATTGCTCAGTTGTTTAAAAGAGATAAATGTAAGTTGCTCTGGATAAGGACGTCTGCCAAATGACGTAAATGTGTAAAAGTGGTAGCGCAGCGGTTTAGCTGTTGGACTGCTAATTGGAAGATTAGGGTTCGATTCCCAGCACCCCCAAGGACTGCCCCTGAGCAAGGGAATAGGACGTCTGCCAAATGCTGTAAACGTAATGTGTAATATAATGTAGTCAATACAAATTCATCCATGATATAGCAAATCTGGGCAAATTAGCCACAGGTACGTACTGTAGCATCTGCTATAGGGCTGTAAATAAAATAAAATGGCATCTGAATGGTGTGTTTGTCTCTTAAAGCTTTACCTAAAAATCTAAGCACACGTTAAACATAAAATATCCCGTTTCTTTGCTAGAGACATCAGCCACAGGAGAATCAGCATGACATCCTATGGGTCTATTATTGCTAAGCCGTTCTGCCCTAATCAATCATTGTTAGTGTTAGATTTATGGCTGCCAGGATTAAATATGAAGGACCTGGAAACATCGATTGATGACCTACTTTTTACAAAAGCACTTTTTTTCACTCAGTTCACATAGACGTCCATGAATGTGTTTCCCATCCAGACTGTAGGTATTATTATTATTATTATTATTATTAGAATTAATATCTTATTCAGATTGTAATTGTGAACAAAAAAGAGATACTGTTTAACTATTAACAGCTCTAGTTTTAATTTTTGCATAAAAGTCACTCAGGGTGAACAAAAAGGGGTTAAAAATATGCAAAAGGTGCTGGGACCAACCCCCCCCATGGTAGGCATGAAAAACAAGGGACTTAAGAAGAAGGTTAACCCTTAAAACCATAAAAACAGTCAATAATAATTGGGGTAACAACACACAGTATTAAGAACCGAGTGGATGTAAATAGTTAAACTGGTTTATTTGTGTTTAATTCAGTTATTATTTTCAATTTGGTGGTACGTCCTCCAGCATCTGATTATTGATTGTTATTCTTAAATCTTGCATTAAACTATGAATTAACCCTAAAGACGCTCCGATTCAAGAACCAGCTGGTATGTAATTGCAATGTTTAGGAATGTAACCTGGGTTCAGTCCCGATTTCTTTCTTTCTTTCTTTCTTTCTTTCTTTCTTTCTTTCTCTCTCTTTCTCTCTCTTTCTCTCTCTCTCTCTCTCTCTCTCTCTCTCTCTCTCTCTCTCTCTATCTTTCTCTTTCTCTTCTCCTCTCCCTCTCTCTCTCTCTCTCTCTCTCTCTCTATCTTTCTCTCTATCTTTCTCACTCTCCATTTCTTGATAGCATAATTTTTCCGGATCCTTAAAGTTATACGTCCTTCGGTAAGGTTATGTTTTTGAACCGTAACATGAACTATATATTACTTATGCTTTAATTATTTTATATTTTATTCTTTTCACCTGGAAGATAACAATCTTTCATCCTCACTGCATTATCTGTGCACAGTCGCTTCGAGACAATGTCCAATGTTAAAAGTGCTACAGAAATAAAAAGGAATTGAATTGATTTGGAATTCGATCCAGGATTTAGATGTGATCTTTCTGATTAATGGGTTCTAATGTATCATGACTCATTTGTCATCGTTCCACCAGCTTCATGCTGCATGCTGGTTTTCAGAAGTGAGATTTCACAAGGGTTTATTTATAACATGCTGATCATTTCGCATGTCAAAAATAGCAATGTTACTCTTACCAGGCCAGTTTTAAAACTCGGGTGTTATTTTAAGAGGTTTTAATAAAGTTACTGAAATAAATCGTGAAATCTTAAGGAAGAATTTACTTTTAATTCACTTATAATAATAATTCATTCGTTTTCTATACCCGCTTATTCCCTAATTCGGGGTCACAGGGATCTACTGGAGTCTATCCCAGCCGTCTCTGAAAGGGGTACACCCTGGACAGGTCACCAGTCCATCACAGGGCCATACATACACACACTCACACACTCCTATGGGCAATTTAGAATCACCAATCAATCTAACATACTTGTTTTTAGACTGTGGGAGGAAACCGGAGAACCCGGAGTAAACCCATGCAAGCACAGGGAGAACATGCAAACTCCACACAGGAATCAAACCCGTGACCTTTTTGCTGTGAGGCAACCGTTCTAACCACTAAGCCACCGTGCTGCCCCACGTAAAGAATTCAATAAAGAAAAATCGAAATTGGTCTACTTTTAAGTCGCTCATGTTCTTGATGTTGATGTGATCATTCTTCTCATTACTGAGCAAAAAACCAGCATCACCACTTTGCATTTTTTTTCCCATCTGCACTTATTTTTGAATTATTAATAAGCGTTCATATGCAAACTATCATGTTTTCAGCTCTTCAATCTGTCTTTCACCTGCAGGCATTGCTAAAATATTTATCCAGTCTTGTATGTGTGCAGTATATGCTGGGTGAAAAAACATTTTAGAGTAGATTAAAGAAAAAAGAAATGTACTTACAAAGTATTAGAGCGACTAAGATGAGTATGTAGAAGGTTAATTTCTCCCTCTGCCCTGTATGTAGTGTGTGTGTGTGTGTGTGTGTGTGTGTGTGTTCTTCTTGTGTTTTAGAGGTTTTCTCAGGGTACTTCAGTGTCCTCCCTCAGTCCAACAACATGTGCTGTTTAGTATCTCCACATCGTTGTGTGTGTGTGTGTGTGTGTAGGCATGTGAGAGAGTCCTGCCGCTGGCACCTCGTTTAGGATTTTGTTCCCAGGGTCCTCTTAAAAATCCCAGATTGTCCCTGATTAGCATAAAAGCTACACAGAATGGATAAATAGATGGGTGAGTAGTAAAATTTTTGTTAATATGATTGAATAAAAAAACCCCGAACATTTATAATTGTAATATTTAACACCAAAAAATAATATAAATATTTTGGCATAATATTAATAAACTTATTAAAAGTGCGTAAAGTCACTGCTCTGGTTAGGTGGGTTTTTTTAGGTAAATTATTTCCTTACCGCCAGAGAAGTGTGGTTAAGATCTAAGAGCCCTTTTTCCAAAACAGATGGCGGATGTTCTTGCCTAATTTAGCTCAAACCACTATCAATACACGGCTTTAATATGGTACATTGAGCCAAACACAGGTTCACACAATAAAAACAAAGATTTTAACACTTGTTTTAAAAAAACGAAAAAAAAAAATCCTTTCCGCATGGCTGACAGTCTAGTTCCTATAATCACATTAGGCAAAATCCCATCAAGCTATTTTAATTGAGTCAGTGCCTACAGCTGCACCTCTCATCAGGCTCGGTGTTATTATAAAATGAGATCAGTGTTGATATTATATCCCTGTGGTCATTTAAGGTCGTAATCAAATTAGACTGTGTTTGAATAGCTCATGGTGAAGCATGACAATGTTCGGAGCTCTGGTTTTATCACTATTAATAACTTTCAGTGAAAGAAAAACTGTTTTCTTATAAATATTTGCTTGTAATTATTCTCTCTGTCTTAAGCTGTTCTGTTAAAACTTCTTCTTCTTCTTATCCTTTTGGCTGTTCCCTTTTAGGGGTCGCCACAGCGAATCACCTGTCTCCACCTAACCCTATTCTCTCCATCCTCTGTCTCCACCTAACCCTATTCTCTACATCCTCTGTCTCCACCTAACCCTATTCTCTACATCCTCTGTCTCCACCTAACCCTATTCTCTACATCCTCTGTCTCCACCTAACCCTATTCTCTACATCCTCTGTCTCCACCTAACCTACCCTATCCCTATTCTCTGTCTCCACCATCCTAACTGTCTCCACCCTAACCCTGTTTCTCTACCATTCCTCTGTCTCCACCTAACCCTATTCTCTACATCCTCTGTCTCCACCTAACCCTATTCTCTACATCCTCTGTCTCCACCTAACCCTATTCTCTACATCCTCTGTCTCCACCTAACCCTATTCTCTACATCCTCTGTCTCCACCTAACCCTATTCTCTACATCCTCTGTCTCCACCTAACCCTATTCTCTACATCCTCTGTCTCCACCTAACCCTATTCTCTACATCCTCTGTCTCCACCTAACCCTAACCCTATTCTCTCACATCCTCTGTCTCCACCTAACCCTATTCTCTACATCCTCCATCCTCTCAGTTCTCCACCCAACCCTATTCTCTACATCCTCTATCTCCACCAAACCCTATTCTCTACATCCTCATCCCACCCAACCCTCTGTCTCCACCTAAAACCCTATTCTCTCCATCCTCTGTCTCCACCTAACCCTATTCTCTACATCCTCTGTCTCCACCTAACCCTGTTCTCTACATCCTCTGTCTCCACCTAACCCTATTCTCTACATCCTCTGTCTCCACCTAACCCTATTCTCTACATCCTCTGTCTCCACCTAACCCTATTCTCTATATCCTCTGTCTCCACCTAACCCTGTTCTCTACATCCTCTGTCTCCACCTAACCCTATTCTCTACATCCTCTGTCTCCACCTAAACCCTATTCTCTACATCCTCGTGTCTCCACCCAACCCTATTCTCTACATCCTCTTCACTCACACCCACTAAACGTCATGTCCTCGTTTATAGCATCTATATACCTTCTTTTTGGTCTTCCTCTTTGCCTGGTAGCTTCATTTCTAACTTCCTCCTACCAATATATTCACTATCCCTCCTCTGTACATGTCCAAACCACCTCAATCTGGCTTCCCTAACACATCTAACATGAGCCGTCCCCCTGATGAACTCGTCACTCCCAAAGAAAACCTCAACATCTTCAGCTCTGCTACTTCCAGCTCTGCCACCTGTCCCTTCCTCAGAGCCACTGTCTCTAAACCATACATCATAGCTGGTCTCACACCACTGTCTGCTGCTCTCACCACTGTCTCTAAACCATACTGCTCTCATAAAACATCATAGCTGGTCTCACCACTGTCTCTAAACCATACATCATAGCTGCTCTCACCACTGTCTCTAAGCCATACATCATAGCTGGTCCCACTGTCTTGTACACCCCTGATTCTAGCTGATATTCTCCTGTCACACATACACTCCTGACACGTTTTTCCACCCATTCCAACCTGCCTGTACTCGCTTCTTTACCTCTTTTACACACTCTCCATTGCTCTGGACTGTCGACCCCAAGTACTTAAACTCCTGTACCTTCTTTACCTCTTAACCCTGTAATCTCACACACATTATGCAATATAATTCCATGTTCTCTATCACTTCTCTAACACTTTAAGAAGTTTTTTTTGTTAAAGTCTAACCGAATTAACGTCTTTCTCGAACTCCGTGGCTCTGACAGCAGTGCTGATTGGGATATTTTGTATTAATTGGATTTCTTAATACATCTGTAAGTTGCACAAGCCACATCAATAGATTTTCAGCAGTTCCAGATTTAGTCTCGCTCTTATTCTTTTAATAAGTTTCAGAAAGGCTTACCACTAGAATTTGAAATGAGGCTGTGGGGATTTGATCTTTTTGCCATAATAGTATTAATAAAATTAGGCACTAATGTTGTTTAATGAGGTCTGAGGTGCAGCCAATGTTCATTGGCAAAGCACTGTTGCCTCAGGGGCAGGGGTTTTTCTGTGTGGAGTTTGCATGTTCTCTCCGTGCTTGTGTGGGTTTACTCCGGGTTCTCAGTTTCCACAGTTCAAAAACATGTATGTTAGGTTGATTGGTGATTCTAAGTTGCCCATAGGAGTGAGTGTGAGTGTGTGTATGTGTGTGTGGCCCTGTAATGGACTGGCGACCTGTCCAGGGTGTCCCCCTCCTGCCTTTATCTCTTTCAGAGACGGCTGGGATAGACTCCAGCAGATCCCCCTGACCCCGAATTAGGGAATGAGCGGGTATAGAAGATGAATGAATGAATAACTAGATCCCAAACTAACTGTTGCTTTTTATTTAAAAAAATATAGTAAGTTGTAATTTATCCCCAGAGGTTGTGTTGCAATAACATAATAAATTTTTTTCCCCACTTAGTTCCAGTAAATGAAAATCTAAAGCTACAGTTAAGTGTGCTAACAGTTTGGGTAAGTCGGATGTGATGATGAAATATCCACTAACTTTTATCCATCTAGTGTGTTTCACACACATTTTTTATTTGACTGATTGTTGGATTGTTGGGTTCAATTTCCAGCGCCACCAAGCTGCCACTGCTGAGCCCCTAAACAAGGCTCTTAACACTTAACTGCTCAGATGGATTCCGGGTTCGAATCAGATATTTAGAGTTATTTAGAGTATTGATTAAAATATTGCTTAATTAAGTCTTATTCGTAACATAAACTTAACTGCAAAATAAAAGTCTGTTCGAGTCAGAGTTCCATGTGCACTCCTGGAGTAGAAAAGTCTAAGGGGCCTTGCTCAAGGACCCAATATTGGTATTTTGGCAGTAGTGGAACTCGAATGCTTATTCGAACCCACAGTCTGTTTTAAAACATTTCTGTTTTATAGAACATTTCATTTTATCAGGATTACTGGTGATCATGTGCATCTTAGGGTTAGGGGTCGAGTCCTGCCTTTACACTCTAAACATAGAATTTGCAAGTTCTCCCCATATCCTTTCCCATATCATACTCCAAGAGCTGATTGGCATCTCTAAGTTGTCTGCAGTGGGTGTGTGATTGTAATAGGACCTGTAATGGGTTGGCATGAGTTCCAGATTATCTTCTGCCTTTTTTCTGTCTTATCCAGAGTGACTACCATTTTATTTTATTTTTTATCCATCTGAGCAGTTAAGTGTTAAGAGCCTTGTTTAGGGGCCCAGCAGTGGCAGCTTGGTGGCGCTGGAAATTGAACCCACAACCTTTTGATTAGCATATCCAACAACTTAACCACTGAGTTAACACTTCTCTTGCCCCTTGAATACTGTGTGATTTACTCCAGACTCTGTGTAATGCAATGCAACTCCGATACTATTCATAATAACACACTGACTCATTCTTTAATTATACAGCCGTTTGACGGTGGGATAAATAATCTTGATGTTTTTCTATTTGACATTTATATATATCAGTGGTGTGCAGTGCAGGTCAGTATGTCCTTCTCTGCTGCCTAAACACTATCAGAAGCTGACCTACATTTACAACCTAAATTCTAATATTTGTTCTATTAAATTGTATTAATTTATTCTCAACAGTTTATTCTCTTCATTTCGTAGCGTTTCTCTTGCTGCACTGCTTCCAGTACGTGTATGTGGATGTTAGATTTTTTTGTCCAATCAGATTTCAGTTTCTATGTGCTGCCATGTTAATCCAATCTGCCCAAGCCTTCAGAATCAGCAGTGCTGCCCATGTAAATTAAACTCTATTAGCAATGGCAGATCGCTAATTGGTTAATATTATTAAAGACTGTTTCTTTTAACTAATCAGATTTCAAAGTTTGCCTTGACAGACACAATAACGCCAACATTTTCCTGTCCTCTGATTGGTTGATCAGAGTAAAACTGTTATACAGCCCAGTTCGACTACTGTAAGCATCTGTACAGTTGAATTAGATTTTTTACGTTCGCCATTGCTGATGGAGGAGGAAAAAATAACTTTGTCTCTGAAATACTTAAAAATAAGTTTACAAGGCGGATTTTTCCAGAAAAGTTAGACATTGTGACGAGAGTTGGTTAACCCCGAAGATAACTAGATTGTCTCAGCCCTGGAAAGAGTTTTTTTGCCACTTCCAGACCAGTGCCAGCGACCAGTAACACAGACTTACAGACTTTAAATGTATTTTATGTAATTTTTTAAATTTGTTTTTGTGTTATATTAATATTAAGATGAATATTGATGCTGAACTGTTCCAGATTATGTATGTGGCACAGTTATGGTTGTAGTGTAGAGGTTTGGAGTTTTGGGGTTTCTTACTTACTTTAATATAAATGGTTTTCATCCTCAATATGTGAAATGTTTCTCTGTCTGTAATCCCACGTTGTGTTATATTGCGGTTTGTATAGTATTGATGGTTTCTAAAATTGCGACGTAATGGTGGTATTAAGAGGTGGATCAGTCGGGTAAGTCCCCACTGAAGGCCCAGGTACCAAATGCACCGCCCGTCACTGATATTAAGTCCAAATGGATGTTGATTCTCTTTTATGTTTCATATACAATCTTTTGTAATTTTATAGCAAAAGCATCATGCAATTGTTCAACAATCAGTTCAATGAAAAACATTACTTTTTCCTCTAAGAACCACTAAAGCCTTCAAAAGCTTTTTTTGAGATTCATAGCACAGCTTTTACAAAAAAATCTCTTTTCAATAGAGCATCTTATTTTCCAGCTTTATTCCTCAAACTGTGAATTTCAGCTCCATTCTAATATCATATTTAGCAGTCAGACTGTAACCTTCCCATCCTGGTCTCACTAGTCAAATATTTGACAGAAAGGAATTCAGGACCTTTTTATCATATGTCAGCTTGTATAAACTTAAAGGTGTCTCTATGGAGTTTGAGCATAGCACAGAGTTACACTGTTCTCATCTTCTGTCTGACATTTCTACAAAATTCAGCAGATAGATAGATAGATAGATAGATAGATAGATAGATAGATAGATAGATAGATAGATAGATAGATAGATAGATAGATAGATAGATAGATAGATAGATAGTAGACAGACAGATAGACAGCCAGACACACAGACAGCCAGACAGATAGATAGATAGATAGATAGATAGATAGATAGATAGATAGACCAGCCAGTCAGTCAGACAGACAGCCAGCCAGACAGACAGACAGACAGACAGACAGATAGATAGATAGATAGACAGACAGACAGACAGACAGACAGACAGATAGAGATAGACAGACTGACTGACAGACAGACAGACAGACAGACAGACAGACAGACAGACAGACAGACAGACAGATAGATAGATAGATAGATAGACAGACAGACAGACAGACAGAGAGATAGTAAGAGTACATTTTTGTCCATTTGTGTCATAGAGAAATATTCCATATGCCTCTAAAGCTCAAGGCTCAATATTCTCAAAACAAAAAGCAAATGTTAATAAAGCATGACTTGATGTCATAATAAATTATCTAGGATTTTGGTTCCCAGGCATGAAGCTAAAAGGAGTTCCAGTAAAAAGTTTCTTTTAGAGTTTTTTTTACAGGTATTTAAAGAGTGGTGGATCTTCAATCATCTCTTGAAGACAGCCAGTGGTTGAAGGAGAGATCAGCAAATTGTCCATAGCAAAATCCTGGCATGTGGATAAATCAGCTGGGATAAAGAGCGGTCTGCCAGGCGTACCTAGATCTGGGCAGAATCTGTGGTGTCTGAGGTAGGAAAGGAAAAGACAAGTTGGGTGTCTTCTGCATAACACCAGTAGGAGGAGGAGGAAAATAACTTCCCAAAGTGAGTGGGTAAAGAGGGAGAAAAGGAGAGGATTAAGTACTGAGCCTTGTGGAACACCAGAAAAGAGTCTGCATGAAGTGAATGTCATTCATCTCTATGCTACCTGATATGTACAACTATCCAATTAGGAAGCTAATCACTGCCATGCTGCTCCACAAATACCAAGACATAAAGGTTGTTCTGTGTTAACAAGAGAGACATATTAGAGACATTGTGTTTACGTAATTTCTAAAAAAGTTGTTGTTGATGTCTAAGGGGTCCAGAGCAGTACCTGACCAAAGAATGAGTAGCCATTGATGATTGTAGAGATTATGGGTAGATGACTGGAAGAGATAGTCTGAAGTAGAGCCCTGCACCAGACTGTTTTCTTAAACACACCCACCCACTCTGGCTAAATTTTTGACCAGGACTGCCCGTTCCCGCATCCTGCCTGTTTCATTTCCATCATCAAAGTAACAGGCTTTAAACATAATTGTGTTTAAAAAAGATGAAGTAATGCTAAACCAATGCACCACACATGACAAAAAGATCATTAGCGTTAGATAGCATTCATATTTAAATCAAAACCACAACTAGCGGCACCTTGGTTTATAACCATACTGCAGCATACACACTCACCAAAAGATAAACTAAAGAGATGTCTGACTTGACTTGCTTTGTTTTTGTCAAGTAAACAGCTGCTATAGTTTTCTTCTGAACTTCATGTGTTGACTCCAATTTCTTACACACCAACTCCCACCGCTCACCGCGGGCCTCTGGCAAGATTTTCTGACCGCAGGAGCCCAAACCCAAAGCAGCCCTCTTGTCTGGAGCATTGTAGAGGGGATTGGATCCAGTGAGCAGGTGGTAGGATTGCAGGACAAGATGACTCAACCTTTTCTGATGCTAAGGTTGAAAGTGACATTCTAGAAAACTGTGTGATTCCAAATTTGTGGCAACAATTTGGAAAACACACAATCATGTAAGGGTTAAAATGAGTAAACATGGAGATTATATTAGATTTAGTGTAATCCTATAATAGAAAATACATTCGGCTATTAGCTGTGGCAAAAGTTCTGTCATTTATTTGAACATCAAATGTTTTGAAATAAACATTTGGATGCTTTGGTCATGTCTCAATGACTGCACAACCCAAAAAAATGAAAGACTGTAAATTATGAATACTGATGTTAGTAATGTAGAGAGTACTACTACTATTCCACCATGTAAATCAGACCATGACTTGGTCTTCTCAACCATATATTACCGTCCTGTCGTCCAGTGGGGACCTGTCCCCACAAGAGTGGTTAGGAAAAGCCAATGAAGCAATGCCTGGTAGAATACACAAACTGAAACATGCTAGGAAAATGAGATGTTGAGGACATTGGCAAATATATCACAGACTTCATGACCTTCTGTGTTAATAACACTTCAATAGACACTTTACGCTGTAACCCCATTAACAAGCCTCGGCCCACCATTTGTAGATACAGACTAGGAAGAAAGGAGACAGAAGCGGAGTGTATTGTTTTTTATGCTAAGGAAGGGAAAAGCAGCTACAGAACTAAGATGAAAAGGGTTTGAGAACTTGAGAGATGTGAGGACTTCAAAATAGCCTTTTTTTTGTCAAAAATACATTATAGCAGAATGAAATGCTTTTAATTTACATATTTCATCTTAGGAAGTCTGGTTCAAAGTGTGAGAGGATAAGAGCCTTACTTAAGGGTCCAGCAGTGGTGGTTGGGGCTGGAACCCAAATCATTTGATTAACAACTTAGAGCCTTAGATAGATAGATGGATAGATAGACACAAAGACAGACAGATGGAGATCGATAGATCGATAGATCGATAGATCGATAGATAGATAGATAGATAGATAGATAGATAGATAGATAGATAGATAGACAGACAGACAGACAGAGATAGGCCGATAGACAGACAGACAGACAGACAGACAAACAGACAGACAGACAGACAGACAGACAGACAGACAGACAGACAGATAGATAGATAGATAGATAGATAGATAGATAGATAGATAGATCGATCGATCGATAGATAGACAGACAGACAGAGATAGATAGGCCGATAGACAGACAGACAGACAGACGGACAGAACAGACAGACAGACAGACAGACAGACAGACAGACAGACAGACAGACAGACAGACAGACAGACAGACAGACAGACAGACAGATAGATAGATAGATAGCTAGATAGATAGATCTAGGTACACAAGGCCGTTTGCCTAGTTTCAGAATTAATATAAATGTAAGCTTTGTTTATAGACAAATCAGACAGACAGATAAACAGATAGATCGATAGATAGATAGATAGATAGATAGATAGATAGATAGATAGATAGATAGATAGATAGATAGATAGATTTGAGTGTCTTTAAAACCATAAGGTCTGTCTGGTTAAGGGATAAATCTGCTGATGATAAGAGAGGACAGGGCCACCAT
>VCAZ01000006.1:3323650-3403650 GCA_005784505.1 Bagarius yarrelli | reverse complement strand
GCATTAGGACAAAACACAAAACATAAATCATCTTAAGGAAACTTATAACCAACGCAAATACAAGCATAACATCTTCATAAGCATCTTCAGTCAATGGTAGTCATATAGATCATATTCTACAATTAAAAATTTCTCCTTGAGAGTTATTCAGGAAAGAGCATCCATCCATCCATCCATCCATCCATCCATCTTCTATACCCGCTTATTCCCCAATTCGGGGTCACAGGGATCTGCTGGAGTCTATCCCAGCCATCTCTGAAAGGACGGAAGGCAGCAGGGGTAACACCCTGGACAGGTCACCAGTTAATCAGGAATAAGCAACATGAACGTAAATTACTGGGTGAAGAATTTTGGCACATTATAACAAACATTCTCCCAAAACTTAACCCCACACCTTCGGGTTAGCAAGGAAGCCAAGTGTAGCTGCTGTAGCTGCTGTGTTCTAAACAGCGTAGAGTTTTCCTAGACGTCAATAACGTAAACTTCATTTACATTTACATTACAGACTTACATTTATCTTGTACAACTGAGCAATTCGGGCTTAAGGGGCAGTGGTAGTTTGACGGAACTGGGAATCGAACCCACAATCTTTGGTAGTCCCTGGTAGTCCAACACCCTAACCATGAGCCACCATTTCCCCCCTGACGAGCACTTGTGTAAATAAGGTGAACTTACCAGTGTTTAGTTTATTTAACATATTATTAGATCGTTGGTTTATACAAAACAAACTAGTTAGCTAATAGCCGTTTTGGCGCTTCAGTCAATGAGCGTTTCCCCTGTTTTCCCGCTTCTGAATGGGCCAATCGGATTTGTTTAAATTGTTACGACTTTGGTTAGGATTGTTTGGATTTCGGTGAGGTTTGTTAGGATTCCGGTTAAAAAATCATTCCGAATGTGTTGGAATGTTGACTTGTTAGGAAAGTTTGGCAGTCTATTCGCCTCAGGGTATTCACCTTACAGTGCTACCAATTTCCTATAAATCTAAATGTTCTCAGTCCACAAATGTGGACTAGAGAATTCCAGTTTTGGAAATCTTTTCTATTATTATCTGTTTGTCGGCTCTTAGTGTAAATCTTAGAGCTAAATGTGAATTAGCTGCTGTGTTTTTTTGTTTTTTTGATGCTGTGATTTGAATAAAGCATGAAGTAACCGGAAAAGTCATTAACCAGAGAGTGGTGTAATGCAGCCACCAGACATGAAGCTGACCTCATTTCTCCACCCCAAAGTTGATTATTTTCCGATAACAGCAAGTGTTTTAATCATTAAACACCTCGAGAATATTTATATATTAAGGAATGACAGATTTTTATCCTTGAATACAACAGGTACCTTTAATAGTGTGTAACATTCTTCACTTATGCAACAGTGTTTTGTTCTGGTTAGTTAGAAGGTGATCATTAATCATCTCTAACAGCAGCTCTGACAGTAGGGTCGGCTGTAATAAATCACAGGTTTAGATTAACACACTCGTTTTAATACTATATTTTTTCTATAATTAAAGACCATCAACAGGTGCATTCAAAGTGGAAAGTAAATTAAATGAAATTGCTTCTGACCAATCAGAGTTGAGAGTTTAGCAACTCTGTGGTATAACTGGATAAAACAAGTACAGTGTAGTATATACGTTTTTGTACGCTAAACGAGGTGTTAAATTGTGTGTGTGTGTGTGTGTGTGTATATGTCAAAAATATGTCTAATATCCTTGTAATTTAATATATATATATATTTGTAAAAAAATGGTATATAAAAATGTATATTAAGAAATATATATAAAGAAATTTGACAAATATATAAGGACAACAAGGAAGTTAACAAAGATATGTCCAATTTCCTATATATTTAATTAAAACCCAAATTCTAAGACAGAATGAAAGATTTGATATGTCTTTTATGTTCTGTTGTAAACATAATTTACACAATGTATTTTAGAAAATGTACTTTTTACCATCATCCATTGGAATTGGGTTGTGGTTGTATTATTGGTCTATTGATTATATGGTCTAAATGATGCACCTGTACACCTGTTGTAAAGAGCACTATTACTTCCTAATCTGTTACAGTAAATAAACTTATCCAATCTTATGATATCATTATGATCTTGTTTCAGGATTTTCATCTAGTTTGCATCAATGTTTTTGCTTTTTTTTAAACCTTGCGGATATTTGAAATGACTGGCAACCTATAAAAACCTAGAAAAAAAGGAACGTTTTCCGTTTGCTTATCTCGTACTCTGCGAACGAGATAAGAGGAGCTGATTAAATTCCTTCCTCTATGATGTACATGAACAGATGGGACACATGAGGAAAAAATGTCACGGATTTTACTGCATTGTAGTGCTCAAGTCATAACATTAGCCAGGCAGCAGGGCAACCGAACTGCACAAATACACACAGATCAGCTCTGTTACAGCTCGATTACAGCTGCCGAATGACGAGGAAGCAATTTACAGCATAACAGCAGGGTGATGAATTGCCTGCTTGCCATTTTTTGCACTGTTAATACACCACTTTTTTGTTGTCTTTGGAGATTCATCGTCCCCAATCCATCATGTGGCAGATTTACGATGCACAAAATCATACAGATACAAGTCGAGCTTCAGTAAATATTTAACTCGAACATAATAAGAACAAATCTACACTATGAGCTTTGCCCTTTACCCTAACAAAGGGTAGTTTTAGGAAGGAAATTGAAGTGCAGTTTAATATAAAATCCAATTTTACTTGTAATGAATATATTAATATCTACTAGCAGTGCATATGACTTCAGACTAAAGTGGCCACTTTTCGGGTTTATAATAGTACACTTTTAAGTCGACTACATTTGTTCCGCAACTAGACTGAGAACTATTCTGCAAGATACTATTTATGTACGGTGGTATCAGCGGTATTTTTTGGTGTCCATTTAAGCAGTTGACGCTGAATTGCACCAATTCAAAAGTGAAAGTAAAATGCAGTCTTACATGCTAATTAAAAGGCAGTGTCATGATTCTCCCTTCCGCCACCAGAGGTCTCCGTCTGCAGAGTGTTAGCCGGCATGTTTTACTTTACTTCCGGTTCGGCTAACTACTTAAGCTAGCCTATTATACTGTCTTGTCGTGAAGTATTGTCTTAGCTATGCGACATACTTAACGTTCATTCTGTCTGTCGGTTTAATCGGTTTATGATCCTTGCTCGGTATTTGGTTTAGTGTTTTGACTCGGTTTTGTTTTACCAACCTTCACTCGTACTTTGACTACTCTTCTGTCTCACTCTTCTTACATTAATAAAAGAAGTGTTCTGCAACTCATCTAAATTCTTACAGCCAGGAAACAAGAGGAAGTTTTTAACGAATATAAGACCCCATCCCTGCACGCACGCTGATGCCGATATTAAAGGTCAACTATCCGGAGACAGAATGTCCTCAAATTAAACCCTTTTTTTAATGAAACAGATTTCGGCTCGGTGGCTGTGTTAAACTACTCATTAGAAGGTTGTGTTGCGCGTTTAAATCCCAGGACTACCAAGCTGCCATCACTGAGGTTTTGAACACAGCTCTTAACCTCTCCGTTGTCTCAGTAAGATGCATGTAAGTTGGGCTACACCTTCAGAAATGTTGAAAGCTCTGTTGTTTGAGTCAGGTCTTTTGGATAAACATCAAAAGGTCAACTTTGCATTTTCTTTGTTTGATAGACAAAGGAGCTCACTTTAGAACGCAGCATGAGGAAGTGTAGCAGGGAGGTGATGGATGGCATGTCATCATGTGTAAAGGGTTATTGTTCAAATCCTTATGAAATTCTTCTGACAGAAGCCCTCATTCCGACCAACTTATTTAATGAATCGATTTAATGGTTTTATCTATTTTTTAATGTAATTGATCTGCAAGTCGGTGGCTTTGTGGTTAGCACCGTTGTCTCACAGCAAGAAGGACCCAGGCAGAGTTTGCATGTTCTCCCTGTGCTTGCGTGGGTTTAGTCTGGGTTTCTCGGGTCTCCTTCCACAGTCCAAAAACATGTATGGTTTATTGATGATTCTAAATTTCACCTGAGTATGTGTGTGTGAGTGGCCCTGTGATGGACTGGAAACCTGTCCATGGTTTACCCCTTCTGTCTTTCGCCCTTTCAGAGACGGGGAAGGATAGACTCCAGCAGATCCCCGTGACCCCGAATTAGGGAATAAGCGTATATAGAAGATGAATGAATGATCTATAATTGAAGCACTTCCTTTGGGTGGGATTTAGCGGGGACATTTGGACATTGGGGAATCATTGGGACATTTCCTAAATTAAAAGTCTTTAATTAAATCCGAGTGAAATGTCATTCGGGTAAATCCTAAACTGGTCTTTGATAGCTTTACACCATAAAAATGGAAAGACAAACAAATTACTTCCTGTCCATGTGTGTGTGTCCGAGTTTTATTAGTTTGCTCGGAATGTTTCATGAGCTTTAGAGACATGAGGTGATCCATCCTTGAATTAAATCAAAGAAGGTTTCATAAATTTGTTACAGAAGACAAGTATAAATCAAACAATGGAAGACATTTTACTTTAATGTACAAAAGAAAAAAACCCACAATAAATATGACATCCAGTAGCAGACAATAAATAGTTAAACACGAGTAAACTAAAGAGAGCAGAGTTAGACGTGTTGGATAACGTTCCCACTGTGCAGCTGAAGAAGATATCTCTGGTCCATAGCTAAACCGTTTCTCTCCAGAGTTGCATCCTGTGGGTAAAAATGAGCACGGGGTAATTTATTCTTACTGTTGCACTGCTTGCTTCCTTAGATCATCCCCTGTCACAAGAACGCATCCAAGGAAGCAGATGCTGGTATTCAATAAGCTCGGCACTTAATTGTTATAAATCTGTTGCACACTCAGCTCAGAGAAGAACATTTGGAGCTCCACTGCCAATCAGTGAACCCTGATCAGCTGTTTGGTTAAATAACGAAGGCAGGAGGAAAGATTTCTGTTCCGTTTTAAGAGTTTCTGCTTTTGCTCATCTTTTCTGGAGTGCAAACCAGCAGCTGTTCTGACTCTTTTTATGAATCAAAAAGAAAAGCCTCCTGGGGTGGATGAAGTTCAGGGGTACTTGGACGTACGAGTGTCCCAACTAACGAGTTGTTCGAGATACGAATCGTCTCTCGGATGATTTTGTTGCTTTAAGTTGTAGGCTAAAATTCGGGTTACGAGGCAGCTTTAGACACACACTTAGTCTCTCTCGATAGCTAGTCAGACATGCGTTAGTCAGTACATTCGATTGTATCGTTTTACAATACAATATTTGTTAATTAAAAAAAAACTAATTGTGGTGTTTGTCGGGAGAACCGGATTGGATTAATTCCATTTTAATTCATTTTAATGGGGAAAATGGATTGGACATACGAGTAATTTGAGTTACGAGCTCCGTCACAAATCGAATTTACACACGTAAGTTAAGGCACCCCCTGTATATGAATATGTGATGAGCATATTTCATATTGATTACTTTCGGAAAAAAGTATATAAATTCGTACTATTATCTAATTAGCCAATTATGTGTCAGGAGCACAAATTATACAATCGTGAAAATATTGATCAAGAGTGTAAATTAGCATTAAATGTAAAAATCGGAATGAAGTAAAAACGTGATCACTTTCGAATCTAATCCACTGGTGTTATCAGACCCGAGAGTCTGTAGAATTTACGCAGTGTTGTGTGAAAAACAAAGTGGCAGTTTTATGAGTGGAAAAACCCTGTTAACTAATGAGCTTATAGGAAAGTGGCCAGACGGGTTCAGGCTTGCGGGAAGGATGTACTAACTAACAAACACTCTTTTACAACTTTAGTATGGAAAGACGTCCCAACACATTCGAGTTCACTGAGGACAGAGGACGGTGGTAGCTCAGAGCTGGGCCGATGGTCAAAAGGGGTCGAGTAGCCAAAAAAAATGACTTAAGTAGAAGTAATAAAGTAAGGAGTAATAAAACCACTCAAGTAAGGAGTTATTAGTTACTTTGGATCTGATTAAATGAAGGGAAAATCCTGAATCCAGAAAAATATCAACAATCGACTACATAAAATACATGAAAATAAGACAATGTGCCAGATTTTATAGTTACTTACTGTAAGGCGAGTTATAAAAATAGTCCTTATTATGAAAACTACCCTAAAATATTACATTCCATATGAAGTGTCTACTTCTCATACTATGCACATGCACGTTACATGTAAAAATGCGATGCAGCGCAATGCAACAATGCATACTGGACTCAGTATTTGTTTCTAATTTGCACTAATAGTTACTTTGCATTATTTTGTTATGTGTCTTCTAAGGCGAATTTTCCTTTTGTATAATGAAATAACAGTTTCAGAAATAACACGTGAAAGTCTTGAATCTTATGGTACCTACAAACATTTGTAATATAAAGGATGACCAGTGTGCATTGGAAATTGGATGTGTGTTTATTGGTGTGTTACCTTTGCTCTTCTTCGGAGGTAATCCCTGCGATTATGTAGCATTTTAGTACAACGCACAATCACCTCAGTCTCCCTTCCAGACAAATACGGTAAAGCCGAAATGATCTGAAAGCACACAGAAACACAACCTAATGAGGAACATCTGTATACCTGCTCGAATGAGCCTTGGTGTACAGAAGAGCAGTACTGCAGAGAAGTTGTAGCTACAGCCATCCAATAAAAAAAATCAAGCAACATTAAGAAACCATGTGACTATAATGGGTAAACTTACAAGCATGAAGTTAACAGTTAGGTGTTACTAATAAAACCACCGCCACGAAAAAAATAAATAAAACCCAGAAACTTTGGCCTGTCCAAAAAGCTCAATTCAGCACCCAGACTCTTCGACTATGAACCCATGCTGTTCTAATAGCTGCAGTATGTGGTTTTGCATTGTCCTGCTAAAATACACAAAGTGTTTCCTAAAATAGACGTCGTCCGAAGGGGGGCAGATGTTGCTCAACAGCAGACCCATCATTTTGACTTCTATAAGGATCGGGGTTGGTAAAAAGAAACTAGACACATACCCGGTCCTTGCCAAGCATAGAAAGGTGGACAGACGGATGTCCCAGGTGGGCAATTTTTGGGAGTGGGGTTAAGGAGAAATATGTTTTTAAAATGTTAAAACAAGAGTTGTTTTTAACGTTTAGAATGGATAAAGACTCGACTAATAAGCAGGAATTAAGACAGTATTATACTCTTTGGAGTTGGAGTAAAGTTTGGGCCAAATAGAAATGTAATATTCAAGTTATATTTTGAAGAGAGAAATTTGATAAATATTTTCTAAGATTTGTAAAACTAGTTGATGTGTAGATAGAAAGATAGATAGTATTTGTATACCTCTTTTTTTAGCAAATTTTGATTGGGTGGGCAAGGCAGATGTTTGGGTGGGCTCAGCCCACCACTGCCCATGCCTAGAGCCGGCCCTGACTAGGCATTAGATATCAGTAATAAAGTCCACATTTCTAATACAAACTTATTGAATTAAAAGATGTCGTGTTTTTTATTAAATAGATAAATAAAATCAATTCTTTTAATTTTACATAGGCGCCGGTGGTGTCAACCAGTTTCCTTAAACGTCCGGCGATGGAATGCACGGCTTCCAAAGGAATCATTTGGGATTTCGCTAAGAACCTCTCGAATCCGTGCCTCCAAATCTTCCAGTATGTGAGGTTAATAATCCTACAACTCGATTTCTGGAAAAGTTTCTGAATTTGAGTAAACTGGAAACTTAAAGACTTTCAAATCATGAGCCAATATTTGATTAACAATAGAACATAGAAACAAATAAATGTTTAAACTTAGACATTTTACAATGTTATGCACAAAATAAGCTAATTTTAAATTTGATGCCTCAAAATAGCTGGGATAGGGCATCTTTCTCATGGTGTAGCATCTCCTCTGCTTTTCAAAACAGTCTGAAGGCATCTGGGCATCAAGGTTATGAGTTTTCTGAAGTTTTGGTGTTGAAATCTGGTCCCATTCTTGCTTGATACAAGTTTCCAGCTGCCGAAGATTTTGTTGTCGTCGTGTTTAATGGTGCGCCAAATTATCTCAATAGGTGGAAGATCTGGATTGCAGACAGGCCAAATCAGCACCTGGACTCTTCTAAAATGAAGTCATGCTGTTGTAATAGCTGCAGTATGTGGTTTTTAACTGTCCTGCTCAAATACACAAGGTCTTCCCTGTTAGACGTCATCTGAAGGAAAGCATATGTTGCTCTTAAACCTTTATAAACCTTTCATCATTAACAGCACATTCCAAAACATGCAAGCTGCCCATACCGTCTGCACTTATGCTCCTCCATACCATTAGAGATCCTGCCTTTTGAACTGAACGCTGATAACACACTGGAGGACACGGTGTCCACGATTTCCAAAAAGAATGTCAAATTTGAACTCATCCAATACTTCTTCACTTTAAATTTCACATATGACTCCCTTTTTTTGCACTATAAAGCTTTAGTAGGCATCTGCAGATGTTAGGGCGGATTGCGTTGTGTTTACTGACAGTGGTTTCTGAAAGTATTGCTGGGCCCAATGTCAATCACAGAATCATGCCGATCAGTGACGCAGTGTCGTCTGAGGGTCTGAAGACCACCGGCTTCCAACAAAGGTCTTTGGCCTTGTCCCTTACACAGAAATCTCTCTCCAGTTTCGCTAAATCTTTTAAAGATGTTATGCACTGTAGATGACGAGTTTTGGAAAGTTTGTGTATTTCACTGGTGGAAAGGCTTTATAAGAGTGTGGAGGTTATTATAGCACTAAGAGTGAGACTAAATCTGAAATAGGATGTTTTGTGAAACACACAAAACAGGTGACCATATAGTGTATTTAAGCTGAGCCAAGATGGCGGCGCGGCACGCAGCGGCCACTCCGGATCCAAAATGGTGCTAGTTACTTTGCAATGCTACAATGCTATAGTCACCTACAATGCTATAGTCACTTTACAATGCTATTTGCACAACAAATACTCAACAAAATACTCAACAAATAATCACCAACTTGTGATGAAAAAGTTTGTAATTTTAGCGCTGTCTGCTTTACTGAAAGGTTTAACTGGGGGTTGAAAACTCATTGTATTAAATAAAAAAGGGCAACGGCTCCAACCTTTGCTGTAATCGGGCCCCATTCGATGTTTCGGCTGTAGCAGGCCCTCTGCCACACCTGGAACTGGGACAGGATTTCTCTGGCCACCACCTGCTTTCAGAAACGAAGACAAACAAATAAAAGACAATAATATGATTGGTTTAATAATCAGCGACACCAAAAAAAAAGTCCAAAGGCCACTGAAACGAACACTTACACTGAACGTTCTCTGTCGGTTTACGGTGCACATTTTGACCAGGTCTGTCGGAGTGTTTTCGAGATGCATTTGGATCGTCTACAACGTACACACACACACACACACACACACACACACAACAGGGTCAGTATTCAAATCTCGGAAAACAACCAGACTTGATTAAATGATGCAATAAAACCTGCTCACAAGACATGACCGGCTGAAAGTCGGAGAAATTATCGGAATTATCGATGCCAAACTGTGTTTAAGAGGATGGACCAGGCAGGAGGCAAAAAATAGGATTTAAAAAAAAAAAGTTTTTATTATTTCTGTTTGCATGATGATCAACCATCTGGTGAGACGGTGAACATATGAGAGGAGACAAACCTCACAAATAAACAACAACAGTCCCCGGGAATGGAAAGAACGGTGTATAGAATGTCCAAAGCACATTAGTGTCTCCTGCTGTTGCCGAGGTGCAGAGCACGGAATATTACAACAATCTGTTTCAGTCAGCTTCCTTTATTCACCCATAATAGAATCTCATGCGAGCTGTGAAAACATGCACACGCCGCAAGATTACAAACAAAAAAAAAAAAAACGATTTATTTTTTTTACAGATAGATGCAAAAGGAGTATAACTAAATATATACAACACATACTGAACCAAAGAACACACTGAATTTATTTATTTTAGGGTGCATAATCTTGTGTCAATCATGCTAGTAAAGATTCTACAGCAGTTTTTATGCCATATATATAGCCATATATATATATATATATATATATATATATATATATATATATATATATATATATATATATATATATATATATATATAGCTATATATATATATATATATATATAAGGAGTCAGGTTATTTTCCTAATTCCACAGTATTACCAACAAGATGGGTGTAAAGAGACTTTGGGCAAAAACTTTGTCCAGATGTTTAACCAAATTCTCTCTCTTTTTTTTTTTTTTTTTTATAGCTCAGCAGCTGCTTAAAAAAAATAAGCAGTCAGTTAATGCACTTAAATTTCCGCATTTTTTTATCACAGTTAATCAAGCGAAACAGCTTTATTTCAATTTATTTTCTTATTTTTAATGAAAAATTATCCATCCTGCACTATAAAATGCGATTTATTTCTTTACATCTTTAATTTCCAAACCAGGCTGTGCCGTTAGTCGGAGTTAGTGGATGGTTGCAGTTTTAATGCAAGGCAGAAACACAATAAGCTTTTAATAAATGCGTATATAAATGCGCAGTAGCAGCATGCAACCAGCCAGGTAGCTAAAACACGTTAGCTTAAAAAAATAAAAAAAATTCAAAAACGTATAAATGTTACGCAAGAAGATAACTTTAAGCCAGGCTTACAAATTTATTATAATAAATAGAAATATATTTTAAAAAATGTTTTCGTTAATCGTGCAGCCGTGGATGTAGCTTTGTGCTCAAGTCCATCGGATTTATATATAAAAAAAACACATCTACAGTTAAAAGGAGATAAGAACTGATTTACCCTCTGCAGCAGAATAAAGCGGTTAGACAATATATTTCGTCATGATAATCATTCCGCCGATTCCAGCGCAGCCCTCCAAAAGACTGGTATTAATATTAATATTACCTTGAGAACACTCCAACACCCCGAGCTGTGATACGCCTCTGATTTATGTCTTTGTAGGACTCGGGTGTATGTGGGTGTAATTAGCCTCGATACTCTCAGTTCTTCCTGTCCGTTTCTGTTGCACATCTATGTCTGTTCACTCGGTATGTTATACGAGCTTTTTATTCCAGATCCTATTCTGCCTTATAAAGATGCTAGGATAAAAAAATACTTCAAACCTGATAGTTAAATAGAGGAAAATAAATTAACATACCAATTAAAAATTGTATTAGCGGGAAATCTTACATTTACAGCATTCTGGCAGACGCCTTTATCCAGAGCGACTTACATTTACCTCGAATATAGAACTGAGAAATGCTCAGGGGCCCAACAGTGGCAACTTATTGGTGCTCGGAATCAAACCCCGATCTTCCAATTAGCCGTTCCAACACCTTACCCACTAAGCTACCACTTGCCCCAGTAGGGAATCTTTATGTTATCTTAATAACAAAAGAAATCATTGACCAAAGGTCACCTTTTTTTTTTTTTTTTTTATTTGAATCACTGGTAATTTCTAAGGAGGGATTTTGGGAAGGTCCAGTGCTCCGTGACACAGTTAGAGGGGGCCATTACTTTTTACACTTGGTTAATTACAACTTACTATAATTAGTAAATTATAATTAAATTATTATATTTAGAGATAACTTTATATAGATATTACATCTGTTTAAAATCACTGGGTTTGATCCATACCTTCATACCTGGATTAAATAGGTCGGGTTTAATAAAAAAAATAATAAAATAACAAAAAAAAAAAAGGTTTATGGTTCCGATGTTATTAACCAAAGTGCTTAAGTGATGAATCCAGGATCCTCAGGTGATGGAGCTCAGATTGTTCTAATGGTGTTTGTTCAGATTTTTTTTTTCCCATTTACTACTTGTACTTCTTGATACCAGCATGCAACTAACCAGGTACCCAAAACAAACTGCCTCACAAACAACTAATATTGAGCAGGGTGTTAAATTTTTAGCCAGGCTTACCAGGTAAATTTATGTAATTAAAATATAATTTCAATTATAGAAAAATCAGGACCACCAAGAAAAAAAAAACCCCAACCCCCCCCAAAAAAAAAAAAACCCCAAAAAAACAGGGGTCCTATTAATTGTGCATGTTGTGATGTCATTCATTGGTGTCCTTATCCAGGATGTATTCCTGCTTCAGGACCAATGCTTTCAGGACGGGGTTTCGGATTTATGCTGAATTTATGGAATTAAATATACAGAAAATTCTATAAAGGGATTTTTTTGATAGGTTCATTTTTGTGGTAGATATTTTTTGAGCACAAACCATCAGGCTTTTAAAGTGTTTATAATTAGAGTGTTTAATTACCAATCAGATTTATAAAGCATCAACCTTTTTTCCGAGTTATTTCAGAATTCTGTATCTGTACTACTCTGTGCTGTCTGTAATTGCTCGTTTTAGGACAAGCGAGGTGAAGCTCAGTCCGAAAGGAAGAGCTCTGCTCGTGCCTGCTGGTGGCCTGAAAGGTGCCGCTCAGTTCATTTGGGTTCCATGCACTTTCAGCAGATGACCTTTCAGCTGCTGGAGGCACACAAACGTCTTCCCGCACTGACGGCAAAGACAGCTCTTCCCTACGCGACTGTGTCTCCTGAGGTGGATCCTTAGGTGAGTAGATCTTTTGAACCTCATCCCGCAGTAGGTGCAGTTGAAGAGTTTCTCGCGTGTGTGGATGTTCTGATGCTGCTTGAAGTTGCTGAAGCGGGTGAAGCCTTTGCCACAGTCGGGGCAGATGTGAGGCCTTTCTTTGAAGTGCTGCTTCTGGTGGGCGATCAGCTCGAAATCCTGGGCGAATGTTTTGGCACACTGGGGACACTTTAGGGGTTTGCTAGCTTGGTGGGCGACTTGAGAAAAAGACTTTCCCCAGTGTGGCTTTTCAATGGGAATTAAACCGGAATGTTCGCTCTGGGGACGTTTCCCACCCAAACCAATCTCTGGATGACTCAAACGACCAAACGAGTGTCTATTTTTGTTCCGGTCAAATAAACCGGCTCCCTCAGGCTCAGGAGCCGAAGCAAGGTGAATCAGCTGTGAGGTGACTGAATCACTAGGCTCAGCCTTGATGCCATGTGATACCTCTGGGCTACAATTCAGTGAATAGGACATTAAATGTGATGATGGATCTGGCATGTTGAGAGCAGTGAGATTTGGAAAGTTATCTACCTGTGTTTTATCTCGATTCCAGGATCCGGCGAGATTCTGGTCCATTTCTGCAGGATTGAAGTCATCTCCGCAATCCCACACAGGGAACATCTCCTCTTCCTCTTTAATAGCAATCGGATCATGAAGATGCTCAGATTTCACAGTGGCGTCGGATGGAGACAGTGCTGACTCTTGCTCTGGAGCATTTTGTACAGATCGGGAATGGGACAAGTCTGTGTCTTTACCGGAAGGGAAACCCATGACGGGCGTCTTACAGAGACTTTCTCTGGGTCTGGGATTGCTAAAGACCTCGTGAGTCCTTGTGATTGGTGCAGTGACGCATTGAGAATGTTGCACGTCTGTCTTGGATGTGGACTCCTGCCTCCCTGTGTTTTCAGGCCCATTTACGCTTTTGTCTTTGTCACTGTGTGTTTCTGTGGTTCTGTATGAGCTCAGACTCTCTGTAGACCTCCAGACTTCACTAACTTGAGGCCTTTTCTCAGACTGCTCCCTCAGGCTGAGCCTGAAGCACAAAGCGTCGTCCCCTACAAAACAGAAAAACAAGATGAAAAACAATCAATTTCTGAGCCAAGGAAAACATAGAAGACACACTTATGGGTGTGCTGGTAAGATGTTCAGAAAAATAAATAAATAAAAGACAGACAGACAGACCGGAAGGTGGACAGATAGATAGGCCGACAGACTGACAGACAGGCAGACAGACAGAGTGCTGGTAAGATGTACATAAAAATAAATAAGGACAGGTAGAAAGACAGACAGCTAGATCGACCGACTGACAGACAGGCGGGCAGGCAGACAGACAGAGTGCTGGTAAGATGTCCACAAAAATAAATAAGACAGATAGATAGACCGACAGACAGGCAGGCAGATAGACAGATAGATAGACAGACAGACAGACAGACAGACAGACAGATAGACTGGCAGGCGGACAGATAGATAGGCCGACTGACAGATAGACAGTGTGCTGGTAAGATGTCCATAAAAATAAGTAAAGACAGGTAGAAAAACAGACAGATAGCTAGATCGACTGACTGACAGACAGGCGGGCAGGCAGACAGACAGCGTGCTGGTAAGATGTCTACAAAAATAAATAAGACAGATAGACCGACAGACAGGCAGGCAGATAGACAGACAGATAGATAGATAGATCGACAGACAGACAGAAGGGCAGACAGACAGACAGACTGGTAGATAGATAAGGAGATGGATAGACAGACAGACTTAAACAATGGGCAGGATTGATCTATGATTAATAAAAGATAATTGTCGATCAGTTTATTGAATGGATTGATTGTTTTGTGTGTAATTTTGTTGACCAATCGCTGTAATGCGCCGCCCAAAACGCAACAAACACCTCCCAAATGCACTTCCTTGTTTCCTCACATGTGCCAATACGCTAATGCCAACAAAAATTACCACAGGAGCCCATGCCAAGCATTACCCAGATTATCCTTAATGATGAAGTGCAAGCAAACTGTTTTATAAAGCGTGCGATGCGGCGGTGCACCGAACCCTACGTGCACAAAAATGAGGAATGTGTAAAAATATCGATAATCCAACTATCGCAATATTTTTTCATGATACTGTATCGATATATACATCAACGCATATTACAAACCTTAAACAATTAATGATTACATAATATTTCATTAAAACTAGAGCTGTGCGATTTAGGGAAAATAACTAATTGCGATATTAATGACAGATATTGCGATTGCGATTCAGTCTTCTTAACAGTGAGCAGCACACACTTCCTTCATTTCTTGTAGTCTATCTAGAAGGTGCAGGATGCCTTTCTATCGAATAGACAGTTAGCTTCTTGATGCTATTATGCACTTAAAGAAGGCAGTCATGCATGCTCTGGGACTTTTTATACCGCATTCACATCGCAGCCTTTTGCGTTTAGCTAACTGCAGTGTTTTAAATCATTGTGATTCGATTTCGATTAATCGTTCAAACCCTCAGTGTGTGTCAAACCACTTCCTCTTCCATTCTTGCAGCTGTTCGCATTAGAAGCGAACATGGCGGAAAAAATAAGGGGGTGTCCGTTACATTTTAAGCTATTTGCCTTTTAAGCTATATTGCGGTTGCAATATATCGTGATATACTGTATCGTGACACATGTATCGTGATATGTATCGTACAAAACCCTCTGAATCATTCCAACATGCATCAAAGCTGCTAAAATTTATTAAAATGTTCATCCATTATGGAAACCTTTTTTCATATTCTACGTAAATATCTCCCAGAGTAATGATGAAGACCTAATTCATGGATTCTTTACGTTGGTAAGGGGATCTAAACTCTTCTGACCTGTGTGTGTGTCTGCTGCTTTCTCAGTGGTCCTCTCTCCGGCTGCTGTGGCTCTCCCACAGTCTGTACATCGGAGTCTCTTCTCTCTTTCTTTTAGTTTGATCTCAGAAATCTGCAGTCTGCGCAAAAGCAGTTCCACTTCCTGCTTGCCACGAGCTACTTCCTCCAGGAAGCTCTCCTCCACCAGCCTGGTGACTTCAATCATGGCTGACTTGAGAATTGTCTCCATGACGACAGAGAGCTGGGACTGAAAGGTGGTAACAAGGGCGTTGGACATTTTACTGGGCTCGTCGGTGTACTATGCCTTCAGCGGAAACTGGCTGGAGAATTTTCATTTAACCTTCAAGACCTAAAAACAAAAAAATCGAGGAGTTTAGTTTTTTCTTCAACAGGCAAGTAAACACATTATCCTGAATATTGTTGCCAACAACAGTTTACTACCAAACTATTTTATTTTTTTGTAGGGTTGTGTAAGTATTTAGATACGGCTAACTATTGCGATACAATTTGTACAACACTGTATCAGTGTTTTATGTTAAACAAGTTAAATTTACGTAATATTCAATCAAAATTTGCAGTAAGTGTCAAATGACTGCCTTCTTGTTGCCATCGTATCAGAAGCAAACATGGCGGAAAAAATTAGCGCGCCTCCGCCCTTAGTATTTTTACCTCTTTATTTTAACTTTTTGTTGTTTTTTTAAGAAAATATGCAATATCAGTATTTTAATATATCGTGATTTGTTGTATCGTGACACAAGTATCGTGATATAAATCTATATCGTATCGTGAAGCCTTTGCCAACGCACAGCTCTAATTATTTGCATTGTATCTTCTACGTAAAGGGAAACTCACCGTATATTTCCGATTAATAATATACAAACCTTTCTTCACGCTCTGATCAACACGTATCACGAACACAAGACTGCTAAGTTTAACTCTAAACTGACAACTTAGTGTACATTCGTAGCACCAAGTGGTTTATACAAAGAAGAGTTTTTCCAACCATCTTAAAACCAACAGCACTTTAAAGAAGGCAAAATTCATAAAAATTAACAAGCATATCCAAAAATGCGGATGAATAAAAAGAAAAATATCCTTTAAGTCGTCTTTATGACCTCTGAATCGTCTTTAAGCTACTGAATCTCATAAGCTGATAAACTCTTTGGTGAGCTTATGTCTTAGCAACGTTCAGGCAACGTTCTCTCTCACTGCGTTGGTTCGTGATGTGTTAACTAAATTAGGTCACAATAACACAATCGCATTAGGAAGTGTCACAACCACCAGCATCACAGATACTGTTTTTTAGATGGAGTTTAGACTGTTTCTTAGACTGGACCAAAGGAGTTGAAGTGACAGCTTTGTATTTAAGCCTTTGGACTGCTCATCACATGATTGTGGGTTCAATTCCCACCCCACTAACCTGGCGCTGTTGGGCCCCTGAACCCTTTAATCTTCAACTGCTCAGTTGGATAAAAATGAGATAAAATGTAAGACACTCTGGATGAAGGCATCTTGGAAATGTTTGTGAGGATGTGGTAGCTCGGTGGTTAAGGTGTTGGACTGCTAACTGGAAGTTCAGGGTTCGAATTTCCAGCACCACCAAGCTACCACTGTTGGACGCCTAAACAAGACCCCTAATTACTCAGTTGTATAGAAGAGATAAATGTAACTCGCCCTGGATAGGGTACATTTACATTTACAGTATTTGGCAGACGTCCTTATCTAGAGCAATTAAAGGACTTGCTCAGGGGCCCAGCAGTGGTGGGGAGTTGAACCCACAAATCTTCGGGTTGGTAGTCCAACATCTTAACCATGAGCCACCACTTACAAGCTGTAAATGTAAACCAAGGATTTAAACGAAGGGAAAGAATAATAAGAATGGCAGCTACACCTGGTAATCACACCGACCGCGCACTCCACCGACCGCGCACTCCACCGACCGCGCACTCCCACCGACCGCGCACTCCCACCGACCGCGCACTCCACCGCACTCCTGCGCACTCCACCGACTGCGCACTCCTCCGACTGCGCACTCCACGACTGCGCACTCCACCGCTGCGCACTCCTCGCACTCGCACTCGCACTCCTCCGACTGCGCACTCCTCCGACTGCGCACTCCACCGACTGCGCACCTCCACCGACTGCACCTCCACCTGCTGCGCACTCCACCGACTGCGCCTCCACCCACTCCACCGACCGCGCACTCCCACCGACCGCGCACTCCCACCGACCGCGCACTCCAAAACCAACAACCAATCACAACTAACTTCCCTAAGATAAGCTTACATCTGGCCAATCACAATTCACTGTTCCTAACGATGGCTCATTGATCCTGCTGCTTGCTTGCTTGCTGCTTCCACCCACACTAAAGCGGGGGATTAGTGATTAAGTTGTTGGACTGATACCAGAAAGGCCTGGGTTTGATTCCCAGCACCACCAAGCCACCACTGTTGGTCTCCTGTGTAAAACCCTCAGCTTCCAATCGCTTAGTTGTATAAAAAAAAAGAAAAAAAAAAAAAAAAAAAAAAAGAGATAAATGTAAGTTGCTCTGAATAAGGGCACTAGACTACCAACTTAAAGACCCGCATTTGATTCCAAGCACCAACAAGCAGTTGGGCCCCTGGGCAAGGCCCCTAACTCCCAATTGCTTAGTTGTATAACAGGGAATAATGTAAGTAAATGGATGAAGGAGCCACATGCGGCATGTGATAGAAGTTTCTAATCCTTTCCAAAAGTCTCATTTACAAATGCAAACTAACTCGAGGAAGTGACAGGATATTTGCATGTTACCAGAGGATAAAACACTGGATTTTTAATTTTGTTGTCTTGTTTATTTTTTGCTTTTTATCAGGACATTATTAATAAATACATTTTGCACTTGAACTTGACCTGCCTGCAGGGCGGAAACTCAGCCTCCCCCGCCGCCATTTTCCTCCTCCATCACTAAAAATCATCAACAGCGCAAAGAATCTCGGGAAAAAAAGTGTCATTGTTTTGCTCTCATCTTTTTAACGACTATAAGAAAAATGTCTGTATAAAAAAAACCCCTATTTTTTCCCCATTATCTTTACAGTCATTAAAAACGGTGTTCTGTGCAGAATAAATAATTCTGGAAACGAATAAAAGGAAAAATAAACATACATTAACATTAAAAGCTTATTAAGAGTAACTATTCATTCAGATTTCTATGCTGGTAGAGGAATCCATGTTTTTCTACATGATGTTAGTATAAATTATTACCATAAACACTGATTACAACTGCTATCAATCCGTGATAGTAATTCATTGTGTTCTCCTTGTTATTTACACACACACACAGGCTGGCTAACGTTAGCCAACTAGCTTAGCATCGAATATTTTCTTTCCCTAACCGCGCTACCGGTTCAATCTTTTACATTTCTACCCATAAAATCGTCGATTGTTTAAGTCACAAACGCAAACAAAAACGAGCAAATAAATTCCTTAACTATTGATTTAACTTACACTATTACACAGAGAGATGCTCCAGCACTCAGCTGCAGACTGGTTGTATCGAAGGTGTTAACTCTTTGCACTGACACCTATCGGTGTGGAGGAGCATTAAAGCGTTGTGTTGCATCACGCTAGGGAGTGTTCTTCTTCTTGATTTATAGCGAGTGGCATCAAATGTTAAGATGCATTACCGCCACCTATTATACTGGAGTATAGTGGAGTCCACCAACCAACCAGACAAACAAAATAACAATATTAATAAATAAATAACAAATAAACAAATAGATAGATAGATAGATAGATAGATAGATAGATAGATAGATAGATAGAAAATAAATAAGTAAATTAACTGTAATAACATCAAATAATTGCTTGATTTTCTATTTAGTAACCCAATTTTCTTTACAAATACAATTAAGAATTATAAAATTCTGTTTGACCAAGTATTTCTTGTTGCAGCTAATATTTCCTGTATTTAGAAGTGTTATCATTTGGAAAGGAATATAAAACATTAAAAGACTTTCCAACTAAGTAAGTAACTAACAAACTAACTAAATAATATATATATATATATATATATATATATATATATATATATATATATATATATATACACTGAAATTAATAAATCGAAATAATAATCATAATACGTTTTTTTTGGGGGGGGGCATTTAAATAATAATCATCTTTTAGTATTGGGTTGTGGGCATTTATAAACTCACTGCCAAGAATTTTTCAGCAAAAATAACCCCTTTCCTTCTCACCTACATCCTATTTAAGATATAAATAAACCATCTAAAGCATGAATTCTCATTCACTAATTAATTTTAAGGATTTTTTAGTGCCCTGATAAAGACATTTATCTGTTTATCTATTTATCATTTTCTATATAAATGTCTTTCCTGCAACATTCACACATAAGGACAGACTCTATGTAAAAGTACTCTCTAGATAAATAAAGATCACTTACCTTATTGCCTTTATCACCTGTCAACACTGTCAGCTGTGCATTTTGTCTGTAGAAATGACTTTATATATTATTCAGTAAATTAATTTGCATGTGTAATAAGAGGAGGGAAAAAAAATGATTGCAGTCTGGTTTGATAGTTGAACGCAGTATTCTGCCACCGTCTGGTGAAAGAATAAACAGCTGTCGACTGGTCACATTAGGCCCTGAGACCAGACTTTAAAACACTAAAACAACTTACATGTCTTCCAATTATTATTATTATTTTAGTAACAATAAATTAAATGATCTGGAGACCATCCTGTGCGTATGTGGAGACATTAAACAAGGACACAAAGGGACGATATGTTTTAAATTCAAAAGCAAAGCATGCAATACAGCTGTAGCATTAATGTTACTCTTCACTGAAAGCCAAAACACACTCATGCTTCGAAATTTGGTGGAAAGCCGTTCCAGAAAAGCGAGGGATAGGTGTCCACATACTTTTGGCTAAATAGTAAATATCTATTCTTTTAAGCTGGTTGTAGAATTTAAAAAGGACAATGAATCTAATGAGGGGTGGGGGTAGCGTAGTGGTTAAGGTGTTGCACTGCTAACTGGAGGATAAGGGTTCAATTTCCAACACCAGCAACTGCCACTGCTGGGCATCCAAACAAGGTCCTTAACCCCCAACTGCTCAGTTGTATTAAAAAAAAAAAAAGAGATAAATGTAAGTCGCTCTGGATAAAGGGGTGTCTGCCAAATGCTGTAAATGTTATTACCAGATCAACTGCTCATATAACATGGGGTAAAGATAAAGATCCGCTTGGTATACAGGTGGACCGGTCACCTGGGTCCTGCCCACCAGATGGGCACTTTGTACATTTATATCATTTAACAGACCCCTTCATCCAGAGTGAAAGCACAGTGAAATTCTTTCTTCGCATATCCCAAAGCGCCCCTGGAGCAGGAAGGGTTAAGGGTCTTGCTCAAGGTCCCAACAGTGGCTGGCTGGTGGTGGTGGGGCTTGAACCCAGGTCTTCTTAATCTTCAGATCAACAATTTAGCACCTTATTTGGACTATTTGAGCCACCGCTGCACTGGAATGTAACTCAGCGCAACACCTCAACCACAGAGCTGACACGCTATAAGCAGCATGACCTGTTCGGGGGCAGTAAATAAGGTAGGCAGGCTTTAAATTCACAGCCGTCCAGTCACTAGCAGACAATAGAGGGTTAATTAAATAATCAGCAGCGAGTGAAATATAGTCTTGGGGAAAGTACCGAATGTAAATTACAGGAAAATACTTCATTTGAATGAATGCAAAACAAAATTTCAACATTTACACAGTACTTCCTGCATAGGTTGAACCTACCTGTTACTCGCTTGTAGTTCCTTATATCTGATTCTAAATCCCCAAATCCCTGGAGACAAACCAACTACATAAAAAAGCTCCTTTATTTATAATTCATAGCGGTGCCACATTTTAGGACTATGGAGAAAGACTACACATATGCATGATCTTCCATGGGCAAAATATTGCTTACATATCTGGAAAAAGGAGACGACACACTGTTATACAAAACAAGAGACAGCTGCACAATGGAACAGTTACACACTGTAAACACAAAAGCTCTTCAAGCTTCATACGAGCACAGTCAGGCAGGAGAACCTGTTTCAACTGGCTGTTACAGGTGAGCCACGTGGATCCTCTGATGCCTCTTTAAATTGCATTTCTGGGTGAACCGTTTCCCACAGTCCATGCAGATGTAGGGTCTTTCTCCCGTGTGGACCCTGCGGTGCGCCTTCAGGTTGCTGAGTTTGGTGAAGCTTCGGCCGCAGAGTGCGCAGCAAAACTGCCTCTCGCCTGTATGGATCTGCTGATGGGCTCTCAAGTGGCAGAGGTGCGAGAAGCCTTTACCACACTGCGAGCAGATGTGTGGCGTCCTCATAACATGGTGACCGACGTGGCCGTGAGTCCGGATGCCGACCGGTTGTGGGAAATGTCTTGCAGTTTGCAAGGCACTGACTGCTCTTTCGACTGTCTGGGGGCGATGGAGATGTGGAAGTGCCTGAGAGGGTTTTGGCAGGGAGGGACTCTTGTGCAACGAATGTCCCCTAACAGTGGCAGAACTCGAGGCCAGCACAGTGGCGTTTTCAGCAGGTTGGGGCTGTTTTTTACCCAGCATTCCAAGTGGCTGTGTGACCTGAGATGATAGGGTTTCTTTACGTGCCTGACTCACAGTGCCTGCTGTGGATGTGGTCCCTGTCCTTACCCTGTCCATGTCGTCCCATTCTGGTGAAAGCACCACTACAACTTCCTGTTTAATGGCCACCGATTCTGGTGTGCCTGTCTGCTGGTTCAGAGCGGGGGACACTGAGGACGACGCAGGCTCTGTAAGCTCGGACTGCTTATGGGATGTATGCACCGGGTGCTCCGGCTTTTTTGATGGTGTTCTCTGTTTCACTGAGTCCTGATTCCCAGCACTGGTGCTGGATAACTTGTCCCTCTGAGGAGAAAGCCAGTGCTCCGGCTGCGAGGTGTGGATGCTGGAGGTTTTCCCACCACTGTGGCTCTCGGATAATCTGTGATCTGCTGTGACAGTAGGACAGTGTGCTGTTGGGTAGTTCTGCACGCTTGAAGCCTCCATGACCTCCTCCTTCACTGCCCCACCGACTTGTGCGCCATCCACTGGAGTCTGAAAAACAACAGAGATTCTGACTTTCAAATCCTTATTAATATTACTAAATATTTACTAATTCACGATTAAAGAAAATATTCAATAACAACACTTTAGCAGCACATCTACTGATATATATCTTTATACTGAACACAGTATACTGAACTCCACATACTCCGTACAGAGCATACTCCGTACAGAGCATACTCCGTACAGAGCATACTCCGTACAGAGCATACTCCACACTCAGCATACTCCACACTCAGCATACTCCACACTCAGCATACTCCACACTCAGCATACTCCACACTCAGCATACTCCACACTCAGCATACTCCACACTCAGCATACTCCACACCCAACATACCCTCCAGCACCCAGCATACCACACCCGCATACCCACACCCAGCATACTCCACACCCAGCAAACTCACCCAGCATACTCAACACTCAGCATACTCAACACCCAACATACGCTATACCCAACAAACGCTATACAGAACAAATTCTATACCCAACATACTCTTATACCCAACATATACAACATATACAACTCTTATACAGTTTACACTGTGGAAATCTTTGATCTGACATTTTTTAGACACTGTATATTTTCATATCAATTGTATTACTAACATCGAATACTATTCGAAATCCGATTGCTAGACGCACGCTTTACTTGAACCCCCGGTCTGCCAATCACATGGCAGCGGCACTAAGCATACAACCATGCAGGTACAAGTCAAGTTCATCAGTTGATGTTTACATTAATTATAAGAACAGAGGAAAAACCGAAGTATAGTTGTTGGTATCATGGAAACTGCTGATTTCATGGGATTTTTTTAGAGTTTACACAAAACTACTGCGAGTGACGGATGGAAATGCCTTGTTAAGCGGAAAACACAAAGAAAATGAGCAGATTGGTTCGAGCTGCTGGGAAGGATATAGCGACTCGTACAAATCACTTTTCGGAACAACGATGAGCAGAAAACTATGCGCACAAGACGTCCACATCCGACCTTGAGGTGGATGTTAAAACAAGCCCACACAGCCAAGCATTGTTCTCAGGATGTACAATTATTCCTAATTCAAGTATACTGGGAGTGTATTTTGCAGTATTGCGTTTTAGCAGCATCTCAACATTAACATGGTTTACTGGAGGTAGTAGTGTGTGCAGTTACACCATCGTGAACATTCCCCCTACCTTAAGTTCATGATCAGGGATGGTGGATGTCGCCTCTTGCCCTGATGTTACGCTATCCTTCTCCACCATTTTCCCGCCTGCTTCAGACACACCCTCCTCCTGCTTTGTAACACAAATCAACTCCGCACCTGCAACAACACAGAGATGTACATCACTCAGCTGCATTTTCTATATATAGAGGAAGTAACTGCGTTGTAGTTGAGGAAGAAACACTGCATAATCCACAGCTGGGTAGAAGTTGGTAATGTCAAGCTAAGTCAAGTCACCTTTATTTGTATATAGCGCATTATAACCATAGAGGTTGTGTCGAAGCAGCTTTACAGAAGCGACACAGTGAACAATCGCTAAAACACTTAGTTCAGCTTGGCTTGTGTCTGTAAACTGAGTCCCCCAACTAAGCAATGGCACTGCTGGAGCCTCTGATCAAGGCCCTTAACGAGAAACAAACGAGAAACGAGAAACAAATCGTCTGCCAAATGCCAGAAATGTAAAATGTAAGTTAGACTAGACACAAACAGAAACTACTCTTTCACTTGCCTTTTTAAGGAAACAATACAAAAATGGGGACGTGGTAGCTCAGTGGTTAGAGCATTGGACTGCTAAGTGGAAGTTCAGGGTTTGATTCCTAGTGCAACCAACCTGCTACTGCGGGGCCCTTCAGCAAGGCCCTCAACCCCTAATTGCTCAGTTGTTTAAAAGAGATAAATGTTAGTCGCGCTGGATAAGGACGTCTGCCACGTGCTGGAAATGTAAATTAAATGCATCTTATTATATTACCGGAAAAAAAACAGGCTCTAGTGACTGACACTGGAGACTCCTTCCATGTTATGGATCGATTTCCATACGTTTTAGTTCCATTATTATTTTTAAGGCTTTTTCTATAAACTAAAAATGATATTTTCCAAAAGATATTCTGTGTTTATTTAGTGTTGAATCTTTTTTGTAAATCTGTGTATAAAAAATCTTCTGACCAATCAGACTGAAGAAATCAGTTTTTCTATTGAATAACATTTGACCTGTTTTTAATATATAAAAAAAATCTGGTTAGTATTTTATGTAATTGCTTAAAATAAATAACTCAGAATTGGGAGATAATTTTTGTATTTTTTATATTGAATTAAATTATAAAGAGGAAACCGACAGGACATCTGTTATATATATTTCATATCTTTTGGCATATATTATATACCGGATTCACTGCTATTTGCACATTTTATATCTGTTTATATGCTGACACGTTTACATCTCAACAGAATTCTGCTCTTTATCATTTCTTTACATTTGTATGTGTGTGTGTGTGTGTGTGTGTGTGTGTGTGAGTGATTCTGTGTGTTTTTTAGGAAAGACTTTTAATTTTTGTTGTACAGCTGTACGATAAATAAAACTATTCAAACCCCACCATCGCCAGCCAGCCACTGTTGGGTCCTTGAGTAAGACCCGTAACCCTTCCTGCTCCAGGTGGCGCTGTATCATAGCTGAACCTGTGCTCTGACCCCAACTTACTAAGATGGGATATGCGAAAAAAGAACTTTACTGTGCTGTAAAAAAGGATATGTGACAAAATAAAGACATTTGCATTAACATTATTCAATTCCATACATATTCTATAACCAACATACTCGGTACCCAACACGCTCCATACCCAACACGCTCCATACCCACACGCTCTCCTAACAGAACAAACTCTATAACCCAACATAATCCATACCCAACATGATCCACATGAACCGCTCCATACCCAACACGCCATCCATACCCAACACGCTCCATACCCAACACGCTCCATACCCAACACGCTCCATACCCAACACGCTCCATACCCAACACACTCCATACCCAACATACTCCATACCCAACACGCTCCATACAGAACAAACTCTATACCCAACATAATCCATCCCAAAACATGATCCATAACCCAACAACGCTCCATACCCAACACCTCCATACCCAACATGCTCCATACAGAACAAACTCTATACCCAACATGCTCCATACCCAACACATGAACGATCCATACCCAACACGCTCCATACCTAACACATACCATACCCAACACGCCCCTATCCACACGCTCCATACCCACACGCTCCATACCCAACACACTCCACCATACCGCTCCACCTCCAACACGCTCCATACCCACACACTCCTACCCCAACAACACACTCCATACCCAACACACTCCATAACCCAACACACCCATACTCCAACACACTCCATACCCAACATGCTCCATACCCAACATGAATCCATACACAAACCTAATAACTCCATACCCAACCGCTATACTCCATACCCCAACACGCTCCTACAGAACAACTCTATACCCAACACGCTCCATACCCAACACGCTCCATACCCAACATGCTCCATAACAGAACAAACTCTAAACAACCCAACATGCTCCATACGGAACAAACTCTATACCCAACATACCCAACATACTCATACGGAACAAACTCTATACCCAACATGCTCTAATACCCAACATACTCCAAACGCAACATGCTCCATACAGAACATGCTCTAATACCCAACATGCGATAGATATGCGAAAAAGAACTTCACTGTGCTGTAAAAAAGGATATGTGACAAAATAAAGACATTTGCATTAACATTATTCAATTCCATACATATTCTATAACCAACATACTCGGTACCCAACATGCTCCTAACCCACCCTCCATACCCAACACTCTCCATACCCAACACGCTCCATACCCAACACGCTCCATACAGAACAAACTCTATACCCACATAATCCATACCCAACACGCTCCATACCCAACCGCTCCATACCCAACACCTCCATACAGAACAAACTCTATACCCAACATAATCCATACCCAACATGATCCATACCCAACACGCTCCATACCCAACACGCTCCATACCCAACATACGCTCCATACCCAACACTCTCCATACCTAACATAATCCATACCCAACACGCTCCATACCCACATACTCCATACCCAACACGCTCCATACAGAACAAACTCTATACCCAACATGCTCCATACCCAACAAGCTCCATACCCAACATGCTCCATACCCAACATATCCCCATACCCAATATACTCCATACCCAACACGCTCCATACAGAACAAACTCTATAACAACACGCTCCATACCCAACACGCTCCATACCCACACGCTCCATACCCACACCGCTCCATACCCAACACGCTCCATACCCCCACACGCTCCATGCCCAAGGAACAAACTCTATACCTATAACCCAACATACTTCATACGGAACAAACTCTATATACCCAACATGCTCTAATACCCAACATACTCCATACGCAACATGCTCCATACAGAACAAACTCTATACCCTACCCATGCTCTAATATACCCAACATGCTCTAATACCCAACATGCTCTAATACCCAACATGCTCTAATACCCAACATGCTCCACACCCAACATGCTCCATACAGAACAAACTCTATACCCAACATACTCCATACGGAACAAACTCTATACCCAACATGCTCCATACCCAACATGCTCCATACAGAACGAGCTCTATACCCAACATGCTCTAATACGTTATTCAATTCCATTTAAAGCATTTGGCAGACGTCCTTATCCAGAGCAGCTTTTATTTACAGTTCTCTCTTTTTTTAATACAATTGAGCAATTAGGGGTCTTACTTAGGGGCCCAGCAGTGGTAACTTGGGAATAAAACTGAGACTCAAACCCTGATCTTCCAATTAGCAGTCCAACACCCGAACTAGGACAAAAGTTTTATGATTGATAGAAAGACAATACAAAAGGGTAAAAACAGGTGGACCAGGAGGTTCACTGACCTTCACTTTGCCTCCGGATCTGTCCCGCACCAGTGTCTTTCTTCGAGAGTCCTGTTCTCCCGCATTCTGTACATCTCACCCGTTTAACTTTTTCTCTTTCACCGAGTTTACTTTCCAGCACTTGCAGCCTTCTTCTCAAAACTTCTGCCTCTTGTTTTTCGCGTCCGATCTCCTTCAGGAAACTGCTTTCCACCAGCCTGCTGATTTCACATACCGCTGATCTCAGGACGGTCTCCATCACTCCGGAGAGCTGAGTCTGAAACGTCAGGAGGAGAGAGGAATCCGACATCCTGCTGCGTCCCATACACACTTTCAAGAACCTAACGAGACTCAATCCGACCCCCTTGGGATGTAACACCACACACACACACCACACACACACACGCTCTCGCGCGCTTTTTCTCTCAATGACTCAATGACGGCTCTTACTGATACACCTTAGTGCACTGAATCTCGCCGTGTCGATTCTTACATCCTCGGCTAAGATTTTGGCTTTGACACCTTGTGTGTCTCATCCGCTACTAGCATAACTAGCTTCCTCTGCTAACTCAGTAAACATGCTAACGCTAATAGAGCACCCAGCTGAAGTACACACGCTTCGGAAACTATAATCTATAGAGGCGCTTCTGGGTTGTCTTTTAGAAATAAAGTTCGTATGAGCCGGAATGTGGTTGAATTTACGCGGACTAATTAGCTAATAGACCGGGGTTGGATGCAACGGTGTGATCCGGTATCCGTGTTATCCTCTGTGACGTCAAGCATTGTACAGTGGCCCGCATGGACATTGTTTACGTGGAATGTGAAAAGCGTTGCGGGAAATACGGAATGTCTAAAAATAGCAGCGGCATTAAATGTGTTCAAAAAAATAAACAATAAAAAACATACCCTTTTTTTTGACACATACGTAAATATATTTAATTTAGCTAGAATGTAAGGGAAGTGGTAGCACAGTGGCTAAAGTGCTGGACTGCGAATTGGAAGATCTGGGTTCGATTTCCAGCACCATTTACATCATTTGGCAGCGACCCTTATCAAGAGCGACTTACATTTATCTCTTTTATACAAATGAGCAATTAGGGGTTTGAGGGCCTTGCTAAGTGGTGGCTTGGTGGAACTGGGAATCAAACCCACAATCTTTAGGTTGGTAGTCCAACACCCAATTGCTTAGTTGTAAAAAAGAGATAAATGTAATTTACTCTGGAAAAGGAGGTTTTCTTTGGGAGTGAAGAGGTTGGACAGAATTAGGAACGAGTCCATCAGGGGGACGGCGCATGTTAGATATTTTGGGGAGAAAGTCAGGGAAGTCAGATGGAGGTGGTTTGGACATGTACAGAGGAGGGATAGTGAATATATTGGTAGGAGGATGTTAGAAATAAAGCTACCAGGCAGAAGGCAAAGTGGAAGAGCAAAGAGGAGGTATATGGATGCGATAAACGAGGACATGAAGTTAGTGGGTGTGAGTGAAGAGGATGTAGAGAAGAGGATTAGGAACAGTTAGGTGGAGACATAGGTTAGTGGAACAGAGGATGTAGAGAGAGGATAGGGTAGGGTAGGTGGAGACAGAGGATGTAGAGAATAGGGTTAGGTGGAGACAGAGGATAGGTAGGAGAATAGGGTTTAGGTGGAGACAGAGGATGTAGAGAATAGGGTTAGGTGGAGACAGAGGATGTAGAGAATAGAGTTAGGTGGAGACAGAGGATGTAGAGAATAGGGTTAGGTGGAGACAGAGGATGTAGAGAATAGGGTTAGGTGGAGACAGAGGATGTAGAGAATAGGGTTAGGTGGAGACAGAGGATGTAGAGAATAGGGTTAGGTGGAGACAGAGGATGTGGAGAATAGGGTTAGGTGGAGACAGAGGATGTAGAGAGGATAGGGTTAGGTGGAGACAGAGGATGTGGAGAAGACAGAGGATAGGGGTTAGGTGGAGACAGAGGATGTAGAGAATAGGGTTAGGTGGTGAGCAGAGGATGTGGAGAAGAATAGGGTTAGGTGGAGACAGAGGATGTAGAGAAAAGGGTTAGGTGGAGACAGAGGATGTAGAGAATAGGGTTAGGTGGAGGACAGAGGATGTAGAGAATAGGGTTAGGTGGAGACAGAGGATGTAGAGAATAGGGTTAGGGAGACAGAGGTGAGAATTCGGAGGGTTAGGGGGAGACAGAGGATGGGTTAGGTGGAGACAGAGGATGGGAGAATAGGTTAGGTGGAGACAGAGGATGTAGAGAATAGGGTTAGGTGGAGACAGAGGATGTGGAGGGGTTGGAGAGGAGAATGTTAGGTGGAGACAGAGGATGTAGAGAATAGGGTTAGGTGGAGACAGAGGATTCAGAGGATTCTGTGGCGACCCCTAAAAGGGAACAGCTGAAAAGAGAAAAATAAGTAAATGTTGGTATTTTTTTTTTTCAAATCTAATCTTGTACAAAAGTTGAGGTCAGATCGCAGACCAGGGGCATTGACATTTACACCATTTTGTACATTTACACAAATTTCTTATCCAGAGCAACTTACTCTTTTATACAACTGAGCAATTGGGTTAAGAGCCTTGCTTATAGGCTCAGCAGTGGGAATTTGGCAGTGCTGGGAATCAAACCTAACAATCTTCCAGGTTGGTAGTCTAACACACCTTGACCTCTGAGCTACCACTATTTTTTTGTTTTACAGGTTTCTAAGCAGTGAAGGAGGAATAGTCTTTACTTTAGATTAGTAGCAGGAGATTTTAGCACAAAAAAAAGAGAAATGATAGCAACAATTACCCAATAACATCCTATAAAATTAGAGTAACTAGAAAACTGGTAGAAAAAGCAAATGAAACACTTTTGTGTGTCTTTTTATAGCTTTCAATAGATTTTTATAGCTTTCCTGCTGCTACAGGAAAATGCGGTAGTTTTTTTTATCAGTGTTTTTACAGTCCAGAACAATTTTATTCATTCATTAAGAAATAGTTTTAAAGTTAATAGTTTTTTTTACACTTAGAACCTCCTGGGGATGTAATTAGTACTGATTCGGTGCAATTGCTCTTACATTTTGTAAAAGGTTACCATCCGGGGGGAGCGGGGGGGGGGGGGGGATTTTACAAGCCAAACTATTTGTATTAAAACTTAAATATTCCAAATAAGTTAAAATCCTCACTTTGCCACTTTGACAAAAAATGAGTTGGAAAATCGATTTGGCGTAAATTCTACGATTCTAACTGTGTTTTCTTTTTTTTTTATTTTATATATATATTATGTGCAAATTACAAAGCTTTTAATCAGTTTTTGTGTAATACGATGCAACAATACAGCTAAACAAAAACGCACAGCAAACACACAAAAGTAACGCTGGTGTGTTAAGATGTACATTTAGATTTAGAGCATTTAGAGCTTTTATAGCTTTATTTATCTCTTTTATATATATAAAATTGAGGGTTCAAGGCCCTTGCTCAGGGGACCAGCAGTGGCAAATTGGTGGTGCTGGGAATCGAACCCTGATCCAATTAGCAGTCCAACACCTTAACCACTACGCTATCACTTCCCCTAAGATGTATTAGCAAAAATCGTTGATAAAACAGAAGCTTTATTATAAAAACTATTTCATTCATTCATTTTCTATACCTGCTTATTCCCTAATTCGGGGTCACAGGGATCTGCTGGAGTCTATCAAGGGTGAAGGGCAGGAGGGGTACACCCTGGACAGGTCGCCAGCCCATCGCAGGGCCACACAGACATTTACATTTGCAGCATTTGGCAGATGCCCTTATCCAGAGGGCCTTGCTCAGGGGTCCAGTTGTGGTGCTGGGAATCGAACCTACAATCTTCAGGTAAGTAGTCCAACACCTTAACCATGAGCCACCACTTCCCCCTACACACAATTTAGAATCACCAATCAACCCGACATACATGTTGTTGGACTGTGGGAGGAAACCGGAGAACCCGGAGAACATACAAACTCCACACAGACAGACCCCCTGGCCAGGAATCGAACCCGGGCAACAGTGCTAACCACTAAGCCACCGTGCTGCCATAGAAACAACTTTTTAAGGAAAATAAACAAGTATTTTTTTATAGTAATAAATAAACTATATAGCAAAAAGTTTGTCAGGACTTTATTAACATACCCACGACTACGTCTTTCTTTAAATGTTGGAAATACACAGTTTTTTAAAAGAGTATTGTATGTTGTAATATTATTCCTTTACTGGAACTAAGAGACCTGAATACTGTTCCAGCATGACAATGTCCCTGTGCACAAAACACCTGAGTTCTATAAAGACATGCTGTGTTATGGTTGGTGTGAAGGTGGAAGAACTTGTTTATTTAACCCCACTGAACGCCTTTGGGATGAACTAAAACACTAACTGCATCTCAGACCTCCTCAACCAACGTTGGTGTCTGATCTGTAAATCCCCACAGCCACCCAACACAATTTAATAGACAGCATTTCCCAAAGTGTGGAGGTTCTTTAAGAGAGACACACTAATGGAGCAGACAGAACATGGGTGTAAGAGGCAGGTGTCCTAATACTTTTGCTTTTATAGTCTAGAGAGAACATGAAACAGCTCAAGACAAAGATACACAAAGTGGTGTTTCATACCACTATAAGAACAAATCACTTGATAAAAGATTTTTGGTTCTAGATGTTAAGACGACTCACAGTGCAGTCATATATCTTCATCTACCAAACGTCTTCCAGCTGTTTCCTGTTTCACTAAACACAATCTGAGGAATAGTGAGATGTTTATTAGGTGGATTAATCTTGAGTACAGCATAATAAAATATATAACGTTTCCTGAAAAAAAATGATCAATTAACTTAATCATTTTACACTACTATCATTTGGTAGACACCTTTATTCAGAGTGACTTGCATTTATCTGAGCAGTTGAAGGTTAAGCCTCTTGCCCCGGCAGAGGAATGGAACCGAACCCACAATCTTCTGATCAGCAGTCCAACATCTTAACCACCGAGTTACCATATAGCAAAAATCATTTATTTTCCTTAGCCTGTATTTACATTTACATCTACAGCATTTGGCAGACGCTCTTATTCAGAGCTGCTTACATTTACCTCTTTGTATACAACTAAGCAATTGGTGGTTAGGGGCCTTGCTCAGGGGTCCAGCAGTGGTAACTTAGTGGTGCTGTAAATCAAACCCTAATCTTTCAATTAGCACTCCAACACATTAACCACTGTGCTCTTCCCTTGTATTATCACACCCAAACACCAAACCATCTTAAGTGGTAGCTTAACATCAGCTACCACTTTGGGTTGAATAGAATTCCACCATTTCGAAAGCCGAAAAAAAAAAGTCATATCTAACTTTGGGACTCACAAAAACAACCATCACAATTATTTAGGAAAAATTATGAAACCTGAAGTACGTAAATATTCAAACAGTCAATAAAATAATAGAACTGTAATAAATAGCGCATTATAGCTGTGTTATAACAGTCTGCTTAAAGAATCCACACCCTGCTGGTTTATTACACTGCTCTGCTCCTGAATTACAAACCTCATTGAGACGCGGTGTTTTTGTACAACAGGTGCTACAATTCTGTACATTAGTCACCTATTAAAAATAAAAGCTGTGGTGTAAGAACGTCTGCAATCTCCAGACGGTTAGTTCTGATGGTTATTCAGATTGGCGCCGTGTTTGCGCTGGTGTGATCGGAGATGGTCGAGGCGCTTAAAGGTGAGTCCACAGAGCCTGCAGGAGTAAGGTCTTTCCCCGGTGTGTGTGCGCTGGTGGACCTTCAGGATGTCTGCCCGGGTGAAGCTTTTGTCACACATGCTGCAGCGGTGCGGTTTCTCCTGCGTGTGAATGCGCCGGTGCAGCTTGAGGTTCCACAGGCGGCTGAACTTGTTCCCACACAACGAGCAGCTGTAAGGCTTGTCTCCACCCTGGCTGCACCGATGCCGCCGTAAGTCAGCGAAGGAGGTGTAGCCTTTACCGCAGTGGCTGCACAGGTGCAATCCCTCCCTCTGGTGCACACGCTGGTGGACCTTTAGGTTACAGGCTTGGGGAAACTTCTTCCCACACTGGTTGCAGACGAAGGAAGTGGTGACGTTGCGATGCCGGTGACCGTTCAAGTGCGCTTTAAGAGAAACCTGGTCTGGGAAACTGATCATGCACTGAGTGCAAGCGTGCTCCTGGTCCTCCCTGGTCTCTCCTAACACACCTGTAGGTCCGTTATTTGGCTGGAGCGGCTGGCTGTATGCCTCCCCACCGTAAAAGCAATCAGTACTGTCATTAGCTGTATCTCGGTTGTATATCTGGTGTCCTTGTGAGTCACTGGTTCGGGAACTTGCAGCCTGAGAGAGTCCACTTACGTCCTGCAGGTATCCTTCCTCATTAATAAGCAAACAGTCCATGCCGCCAGGATCCGCGGAGTCATGTATCGACGGCGAACTTTTGCTACCTCGTTTATTTCTCAACTGATTTCTACAATCCTCAGACGCACCCAGGTTAGTCTGCAAGGAGCCCGCCAGTACTCCGAATCCTAAAACCTCTCCAGCTCTTTGAGGGGAATCTGTTAGTTGATTTATCCCTGCCATATCCAGCTCCTGATTGCTATAACTTCCCAGGTCCTCCATGTTGTAGCGACTTCTATAGAGCAGACCCTGGATATGGTCCATGTCCGACTCAGATTCCGGGGCTTGATCCAAGCCAGCGCTCCAGTCATTCTGAATTTGCTGGAGCTCCTGCTCACTGTACGTCTTACTATGAGCTGAGTTGTCAGAGCCTTCTGCTACTGGGAAAAAAAAACACAAACAGAGATGAACTATAATAACTATGATAAAAAAACAAAACCGCTAACAAAAGAATCGTTTCTGACAATTTAACAATATATTCATTATTGTTAGTACATTATCTTTTATGTACACTCATAACAGTGTTGGCTAAGATGATGTTAGATTTTGCTGTATGGTGTCTTATTAAACAAATACACACCCGTATGTGTTTTTTAAACATCTATTTTAGATTTAGTCTCATTCTTACACTTATAATAAACTACACACATTTGGGAAGATTTAAAGGAATGATTTACTTATACAGCCACAATATTATTAGCGAGATCAAGCACTAAAGTTAAGTGAGGAGGTCTGGAGTGCAGACTGTGATCCAGTTTATCCCAAAGGTGTTCAGTGGAGAGGCAGAACGGTGACTTAGTGGTTGGCACGATTGTCTCACAGCAAGAAGGCCCGGGTTTGATTCCCAGACAGGGGCTGACTTTACTCCGGGTTCTCCGGTTTTCTCCCACAGTCCAAAAACATGTATGTTAAGTTAATTGGTGATTCTAAATTGCCCATAGGAGTGGGTTTAAGTGTGTGTGGCCCTGTGATGGACTGGCGAGCTATCCAGGGTGTACCCTTCCTTCCTATCGCCCTTACAGAGACAGCTGGGATAGACTCCAACAGATCCCTGTGACCCCGAATTAGGGAATAAGCAGCTATAGAAAATGAATGAATGAATGAATGAATGTTCAGTGGGGTTAAGGTTGGTTCTCTGAGTTGGGGTCGGGACACCACTCCAACCAACACACACCATTTCTTAACAGATAATAATGGAGTTCAGAGGCTTTGTAAGATCAAGTTGTGGTAAAGGCTTGGAAAAGACACCCTTATGTGAGTGTATTGGTAAAGTGTCCACAAACTTTTGACATTATAAAGAATAATGAGATAAATTTTCGCAAAACATTATTTTTGTTACATCATATTAGCACTTTTTTTAGTACTCAACAAATAATTGTGGGTTTATTATGAATTGTTCAGTAACTACAGTGAAGCAGGTATGTTATGTAGTTAGTAAGCGACATCAACTTCTATGCATGATATATTTCTAGGTTGGAAAGCTCTTAATCCATACCTTCAGTACTCATTTTCCATTCTTCCTGAAGCTGAGCCGCAGCGGTGGTATGAATGGCCTCAGATTTAAGCATGCAGTCCAGCTTTCGTTCCTCCTGAATTGCAGACTGTAGCGTAGAAACAAAGAGAACCACAACATACAAATACTTAGAAAATCACCAAATCAAACATATTTTAATAAATCACATTTCAACTTCAATTTCAGTGTTCAATTTAAATCCAAACTCTGTCCTGGAGGCTCGGTGTCCTGCAGAGTTTAGTTAGGTAAACGTCTTACCTCTGCAGTGTTAGCCTGACTGGCCACAGGCTCTGATTCCACCATTAAAGAATGGTTTACTGCCTTCTCCATTTCACAGCTCTTCCAGCTCTCCTCAGCAATTCTCTCCTGTTTAAGAATCCGAGCATTCTCCACAGCTACGGAATGAGATTTGAAATAAAATATTCTGGATATTAAAAAACATAATTTTCACATTATTATAGACATTAAAGCTTGCTGGGAAAAAGTGTGCATTTTTTTTGTCATTTCTAAACAAGACTCCTGGCAGGTTTATCTCTAAGCGCAAATAGTTCTCTGTGGATGATTCAGAATGCAGCTGCACGAGTTGTGTTTAACCCCTCCCAGAATTTGCACCAGCTTCCACTGATGCTCGCCTATAAACCCCAAAGCTACGAATTACTCCTTGCATTGCACTGCACTACCTCAGGTACACAAGCGCCGCTCGACTGGGCCAACCATCCACTAAGGTAGGTCTGCCTTAAGACTTTTTTCCTGCTTTGGCACCAAGATGGTGAAACAGCGGAGTCACTGGCAGTCTTCAAGAGATGATTGAAAACCCACCGCTTTCTCAAATAGCCAGCATTTCACACTTAAAATCTATTTCAAACAGATGAATGCAGGGCGGCACGAGACTCCGCAGGCCGGCACGAGACTCCGCAGGCCGGCACGAGACTCCGCAGGCCGGCACGAGACTCCGCAGGCCGGCACGAGACTCCGCAGGCCGGCACGAGACTCCGCAGGCCGGCACGAGACTCCGCAGGCCGGCACGAGACTATTTGGGACTACAGGAGGCTACATAAAACTACCAAGGAGTAGACAAAACTGCATAAGACTACACAGAACAACATGAGACTAGACAGAATAACATAAGACCTGGACATAGAACAGCATTATTTTACACCAGACTACATGAGACCTACACAAAACCTACACAGAACAAAATAAGACCTACACAAGACCAAACACAGTAGGACAGCGCAAGGTTAAGAGTGGCTCAATGTCATTTCCATTGCAATTTACATTTACAGAATTTGGTTGACGCCCTTTATCCAGAGCAACAAAGGTCAAGGACTAAGAATATCATCAGTCTAAAAACACAGGTGTGAAGGTCACAGTAGTAACGCAAGACACGCACATTATTTTCAGCTAATTCAAAGGTTTGAGAAAGGGGAAGGTCAGAGACAGCCTGAGAGACAGTCGGACCAGATGTGCAAGAGGATCCAACGGTGATACCTGCATTGAGGTAAGTGGGCACCGCTGTGCAGTTTAGATCAGTTAAACAAAGGGTTAAATTGAGCTGTAGTAGAGGTGGGAATTTAACAATCATGAAAGAAGTTTCTATTTAATTTATCTTGGGATTTTTTTAGGAGGTGTATGATCCAGTGCACCAGGCAAAGGGCTGCTAGAACGGTGCCATTTAGGGAAAATATCGACGTGCCATTTTTTTTTTGACAAAAAAAAAAAAAAAAAAAAAAAAAAAAAAAAAAAAAAAAAAAAAAAAAAAAAAAAAACTGCAAAGAGACTTTATTGTTATTAAATGATAAAAAAATATATATATATTAAAATGAACGAGCGAAAATGTGCAGCAATTAGAAATTATTGCACAAATTTAGTGCTAATTACAGTTCCAGGGTGTGAAGTGTTTAATGTGAATGCATGTAAATCGATAGTTAGCGTCTTGCTGCTGTTACGCAGGCAGTGCTGCCTAGATGCATTTTCAGTAAAAAAAAAAAAAAAAAAAAAAAAAAAAAAAAAAAAAACAGATAAAGAGAAAAAGATATTAAATTATTCCAAGCTTTTATTATTATTTTAATTATTGAATATTAAACAAAATATTTTTTTTTTTTCTGGTGCAAACTCTTTCTAATAAAAACTAAAAATACGACCTCTTCTTCTGTCAACAAGCTGTACTTGAAATAAGACAAGAAGTTTAGCTACATTGACAGTAGTTTTGCACGTCGGTCCTTCCTTCTTGGATAAACGTTCGCTTAGTCCATGTGCAACATTCTGTCTCATGTGGTCTACAGGGAAGTCTGAGGTCCTCAGACGGCACCTTAGAAAACTAAGATACGTTTTTTTTTTCCGTCTGGCTAAACCACAAATCAGTTATTATAGCGTGATAATATTATCTTCCGCCTCAATTTTATTCCTAGATTCAGGGTAAAGCTGTGGAATTGCAAAGCGGCAAAAATATATGCGAGAGGGAATCTTATATCTCCTATTTTAGGATTTTAAATCCCTCTTTTGTCACTGCAATAAAAGGCACTATGTCTTTAGCGAGGTTCACCTGGTGTGTGTGTGTGTAACGTCTTTTTATACGCTGTAACAATTCTGAAATTGTACTTTATTGCTTACTAGCAGGCGGAGTGTCACTCCCCTCAGACAGCCGCCCGTGGTCCCTTTTCTTGTTTGATGTCCGTCACTTCAAAGCCGAAATAATCCCATATTACAGACAAGCTGTTTTTTGGGGTATTAATTGGCGAAATCATTCCACTGACTCGGAAGAAGGCATAATCTCACTCCACCGAGTTTTCCTTTTGGTTATTAACAGCGGCCGTTACACACGCTCAAAAAAGGCCAGTCATGCATTGCTTTGAGGACTTTTCATGTTGCATTCACATTGCAGCCTTTAGCGTTTAGCTAATTGCGGCGTTTCGAATCACGATTCGGTTTCGATTAAACGCTCAGGCCCAGAGACAGCCCTTAAATTAGTTGAATATCTGATCAGTGCCCTGATTATTGCCAGTGCCAGTGCAATAGTTAAAGGTATGAGGTATGATTACAGAGGTGAGAGTGAATAATGAATTTATTCTAGCATACACATACTGAGGGAACTGGTGGCGCAGAGGTTACGGTGTTGGACTGCTAATTGGAAGATCTGGGTTCTATTCCTGGGCCCCTGAACAAGGCCCTTAACCCCCAATTGCTCAGTTGTATAAAAGAGATAAATGTAAGTCGCACTATATAAGTACGTCTGCCAAAATGCTGTAAATGTAAATATATATGCTCGATTGGTGTCCTGGTAGTGCAGATAAATGGATGCACATTTGTACCAACCAACTAACAAATCATAACCCGACATTAATGACTAACTTCAGCCAACCTTCATCATCACATACACCGATATTTTTTTCAAAATATGTCTCTTGCGTTGCCTTGGTGGATGTAAATTACTCCAGAACCAAGATCCAGCTCCTGATACCTGATGTCATTTCCACTGTAAATATACCTGGTTGTGCTGGTGATGATTTCTCTCCTCTTTCTTCACTGGACACCTTGTTGTTTCCACAATCAGCACATCTCCTCCTGCTTTTGCTTTCACACCATTGCAGTTTCTTCTTCAGAGACTCCACTTGTTCTCGACTCCGGGACACTTCCTCCAGGAAACTGTCCTCCACCAGCCTGGTGATCTCAAATATAGCAGCCTTAAAGACTGTCTCCATCACTCCAGACAGCTGAGTCTGAAACGTCAGGATGATCTCAGACATTGTTGTGTTGAACGAGTTACTGGAACGGAAGTGGATCAATAAAACAACACCGTGCTGATGTTTGTGTGACTTTAAATCTGTCAGACGTAAAAAATAAACCAGGTTAAAACTTCCGGTTTCTTTTAAATATCGTTTCCGAAATATTTCTAATTTCTCCAAGCTTCTTTAATGACGTTTTCAAACAGCTGCTGCTATTAGCATATGTAGCTAGCTTAGCAAGTGGGAACATTAAGAAAATAGCCGAATTAATTCGCACTACACGGTATCTACTGACGGAAAAGATGAATTTACTAATAAATAATAATTTTACTGCTGTTTCTCCATGTTATAATAGACAAAAAACATATAAAAAAAAATGCAGCGCGGTGAAGACAGAATTAATCCTAACGTAGTCTCCGCGAGCTGTGCTCTGTGTGTGAAAGGGGGACTGAATTAATGTAACACCGATACGCTCAGGGTCTGTTCACATTCAACACTAACATCTGCACTACCTAGGGCACTATTTCAAGTCAACTAACATTAGTATTAGTATAATATGTTTAGTAGATCATGTTCCGACAAGAAATTATTATTGTTGTTGTTGTTGTTGTTATTTTAAACGTGTGTACTTGAAAAACTAAAGAATTGGATATTCACTTTTTTACTGCATTTAATGTTCTGAGTTATTTATTGCTTACATTTTAGCAGCTTTGTGCGCCTAGATCCATCTATCTATCTATCTATCTATCTATCTATCTATCTATCTGTCTGTCTGTCTTGTCCTCTCTCTCCCTTTCTCCATCCATCCATCCATCCATCCATCCATCCATCTCTCTCCATCCATCCACCTCTCTCTATCTATCTATCTATCTATCTATCTATCTATCCCCCTCTCCCTTTCTCCATCCATCCATCCACCTCTATCTATCTATCTATCTATCTATCTATCTATCTATCTATCTATCTATCTATCTATCTGTCTATCTGTCTACCCCCTCTCTCTCCCTTTCTCCATCCATCCATCCATCCACCTCTCTCCATCCATCCACCTCTCTCTCTCTCTCTCTCTCTCTCTCTCTCTCTCTCTCTATCTATCTATCTATCTATCTATCTATCTGTCTATCTATCCCCCTCTCCCTTTCTCCATCCATCCATCCACCTCTCTCTCTCTCTCTATCTATCTATCTGTCTGTCTGTCTGTCTGTCTACCCCCCCCCTCCCCCTTTCTCCATCCATCCATCCATCCATCCATCCATCCATCTCTCTCCATCCATCTACCTCTCTCTCTCTCTCTCTCTCTCTCTATCTGTCTGTCTATCCCCCCTCTCCCTTTCTCCATCCACCCATCCACCTCTATCTATCTATCTATCTATCTATCTAATTGCTATAACACTACTTGTCCTTGTGTGCCACACATAACAATATAATAAACCTAAAACTAACAATTAACTAATACACACATTTTAAACACTACCTACAAATAAACACTAAAATAACCGGTTTTAATAAACGATTCACTCAGTTCACTTTATCGTGAGTGTTTAATAAATTAAATATTTTTTTAAGTTTCCTGTTTTTATCATCATTAACCGGTTTATTTTTCTGTTCTGTACATATTTAATAACCTGTTTTTTTCGCTATTAAAAGCTTCAGTTCCTCTTTAAGACCACAAATAGGAACAATGTGTGAGGAACTGCAAACACACACGCACACTGTCGCACTTTACAGACCAAACCATACAAACACTCGTAATGTCGTCATATTGTAGCAATTTATTAAAGTTGACAAAATAATGTTTAGTTTATATATTTCGTAAGATTATGTTATAATTTAAGTTGTAATTTAAACTCTTTTCTTTGTGCGGAAGTCTTTGCGTGCACTATTTTACAGATCTCCATGTCATGACTTCCGGAAACGGGTTCACCTGCATGTGTTAGAAGTCAGAGGATGCGTTTGCATGTGCGTCACTCTGATGTTGAAAAAAAAAAGACAAAGCAATAAGTTCGTCTTAAATAGTTTAATGCACCGCGTGCCATAATGGATGAGTTGGATGGGTTCGAGTCCCAGTTGTCGTCTGTGATGCAGAACGCGCTGAGGACAGCAGTCGGGGAGGCGAGTAAAGTTTTCCAGCAGACTTTGCGCCAGATGAAAGCTGAGTTGGTGCACCTGCGGCAGGAGAATGTGGATTTAAAGAGCGGGGTTTACACTCCACCTTACAATAAGAATAAGGATGAAGATGGAGATGGAGTTTTAGGTGTAAGCCATAACACGCGAGATGTTGGTGTACAATGTGGTGAGTTTACAGCCTAAACACGCGCATAAAGTAACGCACGCGTTAAACACTTCCTGTAACAGTAACGTTACATATAAAGTTACAAAGGCGCACAAACGGCCAATAGACGTCTTTATCTAGAATAACTTACATTTATTAGATTTTTCTTTAAATCAGATAAATAAATGGTTATGGTGTTGAACTGCTGGTTGTAAGATCATGGGTTCTATTACCGGCACCACCAAGCTGCCACATTTGGGCCCTGGAGCCTTTTTTGATTGGTTGGATAAAATCTAATAAGTGTATGTCAGGCAGCACTCACAGCAAGAAGGTCCTGGGTTCGATTCCTGGGCAGGGGCCTTCCTGTGTGGAGTTGACATGTTCTCTCCGTGATTGCGTGGGTTTACTCCGGGTTCTCCGGTTTCCTCCCACAGTCCAAAAACATGTATCTTAGATTGATTAGTTATTCTAAATTGCCCATAGGAGTGAGTGTGAGTGCGTGTGTGTGGCCCTGTGATGGACTGGCGACCTGTCCAGGGTGTAACCCCTCCTACCTTTCGCCCTTTCAGAGACGGCTGGGATAGACTCCAGCAGATCCCAGTGACCCCGAATTAGGGAATAAGCGGGTATAGATGGGAGGTGTTTAATGTGTTGGAGAAGATTCTGTGTTCAATTCCCAGTGCAACTAAGTTGCCACTGCTGGGCCCCTGAGCAAGGCCCTTAACCTCCAATTGCTCAATTGTATATATGAGATAAATGTAAGTCGCTCTGTATAAGGGCGTCTGCCAAATGCTGTAAATGTAATGGATGATAGTGCTGGGAATTGAACCCATGATCATCGGTTTACCAGCAGTTTAACCACTAAGCTCCAATTTACCCTTATTGATCTGTCATAGCTGAACTGTTTTGAGACCACCGGGACTTTTACCTCATCACTTCATTTCTCACATGCTACATTTTAAAGTTATTAAAATGAGATTCCAAACAGTGCTTACTTTACAGCTCAGAAACACTCAGCATGCAACCACCACTTTTTCATACATTATTCTCAGAAGACATTCTAAAAAAAGCATCAGTGGAAAAATCAGGGCAGAATGTCTTTATGCTAGAACAAATATATTATTTACACCTCGTGTATCAAATGAACCAATTACTGTTTTTTCCTCTAATGCGCCGCAGATGGGATATAACCCACATGTATAAAGCACATGGGTGCCGTTTCATTCCTATAGGTTTCAGGCTTTATTCGTATGTGGTTATAAATGGGATATAAATCGGATAGGTGCGTCTGCCATGTAAGCAGACAGATCGGATTTTCACCCGTCAATGTGAATAGGCAACAGTGGCTTAATGGACACCGAATGGAGATATACAGTAGTATAAGTATATATATATATATATATATACTATATATATATAACTCGGCGCAACTGTGCATTTTTATATTTATAATTTTTAAAGTCTGTTTTGTTTGTAAACAAATAAAAAAAACGCATTATTTAAAAAAAAAAAAAAAAGATAACATAGCAATCACTTAGCATTTAGCCAGGCTACAAAAAGGCCGCTCCTCTTTTTTTTTTTTTTCTAATAAAAGTATTGTTTTGTCGACTTTTAAATATGATGCGGGAGAAAAATACTGCCTTTATGTTGCATCTTCATCCATTGCACAGTTTTTACTTCCTTTTCTGATCAGTATGTCTACTTTGGTCTGTTTTGTCATGTATATATAATTTTTTAAAAATGTACGCTGGTCGTCAACTAAAAATCAGAATTGGGCATCAAGACCTGCAGTGTAAATGCAGCCACAATGTGTGAACATAACTGCATATGATTTTCAACATCCTATTCGAGTTTAATCCTGCAGTTCACTACATTATGTAGCCTTCATTCAACCACAGTAATATATTAAGTAGATGCACTATTGAGTTGAGGAGGACTGGGGTGCAGTCGGTGTTCCAGTTTATACCAAATATGTTCAGTGAGGTTGAGGCAACGTACATTTATCTCATTTATTTTAATCCAATTAAGCTCAGGGGCCCAACGGTGGCAGCTTGGTGGTGCTGGGAATCGAACCCATGATCTTCTGATCAGTTGTCTAACACATGAACCACTGAGCTACCACTTCCCCTAATCACCAGCCATTATCCTGAACAATTTTACACATTCATCAGCTCACAGACATCTACAGTTAACCAGATTTCCTACTTCATAAGCGATCAGGGGGTTGAATACGTTCAATACCGAATTTGACCAAATAAAATAAAAAAAGGCTTCCAATCCAAATGGTTGCATCCAAGTGGACTTTTTTTTGTTTCTCAGAAAAGCCCACCATGGTCGAAAGATGCTGCAGCCCTGCGCCGATCGATGACCGACCCAACCTAGGACCCAATCTCAGGGGTGATCATCTTAAAGATTTCACTTCCAGCAGTTCGGAAGGTGGAAACAGGCAGCTTGCATTGCTTCTTATTAAAAAAGAGGTCAGAATTCAGATTGAACACATAATAATGACAATATTAAAGTATAAGAAGAAGAAGAAATTGGTGGTAGATCAATAATTAAGGTGTTGAACTACCATTTGGAAGGTTATGAATTTGAATCCAACAAGCACCACAATGCCACTGCTGGGCCCCTAAGCATAGCCCCTGACCCTCAACCCCCCTATTTACATAAACAAGATAAAATAAAAGTTCCTTTGGATAAGGGCGTCTACCAGTTTCCATAAATATAAGGGGGAAATTACTGCGGGGAAAATGAACAGTAAAAATAGTGTAATTATATCATAATTATCTTACATAATAATTCTGATAATATTTAATGAATGAACACTTATCTTCTGTTAAGGTCCATGGCATATTTATTCGAGGTTATTACATCTTTGTAACAGTGGTGGAATAAAATGCCATTATTGGTGGCTGTTTAAGATACACCTACAGCAATGTGTACCACACGTTCTCTACTTTTTTCTGGCTTTGTTCATTTACTAGACCAGACCTACTATTTAGAAGAATTGTGTAGATGTGGTGGCTTGGTGAACCTGGAAAACGAACCCAACACCTTAACTATGAGCCACCACTTCCCCACATATGTATATGTAGTTCATGAAGTTGCTGACTGTCACTATTATACAGTGACAGTCAGCTCATGAACTTCATTAACTGAACAGATTTTTACACTCTACCTAACACTGGATTATTAGAGTTAGGGTAGAAGCAAAATCAGGATCAGCACCGCTTATTACCCCCTAGGGATATAAAACAACACTTCGGAGCAGGATCAGCACCGCATTTGCAGTCTAACCCCAGATCGCTGTTCCAGACATGTTCATTTATATTTACAACATTCGGCAGACGCCCTCATCCAGAGCGACTTACATTTATCTCTTCTATACAACTAAACAATAAGGGATTATGGGCCTTGCTCAGGGGCCCAGCAGTGGCAAAATGGTGGTGCAGGGAAACAAACCCTGATCTTTCAATTAGCATTCCAACACCTTCCACTACCACTTCCCCACATGTACAGTGTAAAAGCATGAGTTTTTTTTTTAGATCTTTAAGACAACAGCATCTAAAATTGCCACAAGTGATGATACTGAATTTAATAAGTCTAAGGAAAAAAATTGCAACAGAGACTTTTACTTTTTGTGATTTTATTGTGATTCTCAGGAGGCTGACTGTGATGAATATGGACCAGGATACTTCTTACTAAAGCAAGAGGGTGCGGAGCCAATACTGGTTCGTAAAGAACCCTTTAAAAACTCCATGGAAAAAGGTAAAATGGTTTCTTGTAAAACTGGGCAGTGTTTTTTTTTAAACACTTCTGCTTCTAGTTTTTATATATTTTTCACTTAACACTGCTTTGCACTTATCTTTTTACATGCACACAGTTTTAATCCCCTCAGCAATTCAAACAGTAAGCAGAAGCTGTGGAACCCAGAATGAAATATCAACCACTAACGTACCATCACCCAAGACCACTGTTTCCTGTCATTTCAAAATGGCCCCATCAAGTGACACTTTCACTCAGACTGAAACTAAGTCTATAGTAACTGGATGTTTAGCTTTGCACAGTGATCCAAAAAAACAAAAAAGGCCTATATCTGCTAAAAAGTCAACTTCGTCAGGGCTACCCGCTAATTCAACCCAACAACTTTCTATGGTTTGTGTTTCTGCCCCGACAGTCCTGTCTAGCAGTCCAGGTCAAATATCAACACCTATAGACCAGCAAGCTGCACTATCCGTTCCAATGCATGGATCACTCCAGGCAGCTATACATCTTGATGTACCTCGATCACAGCAAAATATCCAGCATTTAACTACAGTATCACAGTTTGGCCCTAAACTGGTTACGCCCCCTCATCGCCCAAACCAAAACTTAGAAACTTTCCCGTCTGGTCAGTTACCACAAACTTTAGTCACAGTGACAGACAAACAATTTACAGACAGCAAACCGGTGACATCATTAACAGAGTCTTCCACAAATGCTTCATTCTCTCACTCTGAAATTGTGCTAAATCCTGCCGAGAACATGACACAGCTAGGCAATTTTCCAAGTCCTCATGTCCCAGCTACTTTTTCTACAGACCAGCATACTGTTACTCAAGGACAACTTTCTACTTCAGTATCTCAGATTCTACCAAACCAAGTCCCAATTTCATCCATTCAAGTTCCCGTGCAACCCATCCACATTTCAGAAACCCAAGCATCATCTCAAATACTCGTTCTATCAAATAACACAGTTTCAACAGACGTGCATAGTTCAGATCTACAAGGTCACCTCCACCCTGCGCCTCATCATGATATCTCCCTATCCTACCAGCCATTTTATCCTTTGACTCATGCATCACTTGCTTCAACTTTTAACCCACTTTCACCAATAAAGTCTTCTCTTCCCCAAAGTTCAAATTCCCAGATCAATGTCCAACCGTCACTAGAGCATGACACATCCCACTATCACATGCTGTCGGATCCACTTTGTTCATCCTCGGATCATTTTTTTCCAACACCTGAAAACACATCAGATTTGCTTCAGCCCTTGCCTCCAATCTCTTTTCCGTCACCCAACCAGCAGGAAACCAGTTCTATAATCCGTTCCCAAACGTCTGGCCAAATTTTGCAGCTTGCACCTCTTCTTACTTTGAAGGAACAGCAAGCTGCAGCCTCCAGTCATGTAAACATGTCCAAGAGGGGATCTAGAATGCATGTGGAGAACCCCATGTCTACAGTAAATAACTTTGAGGAGCATGTGCATCAGTATCCTCCTTTTTCTAGTCACGGCTCCAACTGTGCAAACGAATCCATCACAATGGAAATGCAGAGTGATGACCTTATAGGGAATAATAAAGATATCAGGCCTTCATTAAATCCTGGACCAATACAACATTATACAGTTCTTTCCAAGCCTGGGATAAACTTTAGAGTTCTAGAATCCACCAAAGAACAGCAGAGCTTTAGAATGAACATGGTCAAAGATTTACAGATAGACAATGACATCAATAAGCAGAAAGAGGGATGTGACAAAGCATGCCAAGGATGGGATGTATCTAATATGAATGGTGTCTTACCTCAGTCAGCATTGAATGCTTCTGTAAAAAAAAATTTACCGAAAGCTGTACGGAAACTGCTGGAAAAGAAGACCGAGTGCTCAGAATGTGGCAGGATTCTCAGTAATGCATCTTCTCTGCAGAATCACATGAGGCTTCACAGAGGTGAAAGGCCGTATAATTGCCTCCAATGCGGTAAAGCGTTTCCTAGTGTACGAGGCCTTAACCGCCATGTAAAAGTCCATGCAGAGGAGAAAGGTTACAAATGTGACGAGTGTGGCAGGAGTTTCGTCTACCAGTTTACCCTGACCAAACACAAACTCATCCACTCTGGAGATAAGCCCTTCTCCTGCAAGGTTTGTGGCAAAAAGTTCTTAGCCAAGGCGGACCGGGCTACTCACATGCGCATGCATACAGGGGAGAAACCCTTTTTTTGCAATCAATGCGGAAAGACGTTTAAGCATAGAGTTGCGTTGAACATGCACATGCAGGGACACAGAGGGGAGAAACGCTACGTTTGCCCTCATTGTGAGAAAGGCTTTGTGGATTTGGGCAATTTTAAGAGACATAAACGTATCCACACTGGGGAGAAGCCATTCGAATGCAAAGAGTGTGGAAAGCGTTTCACTCAGTCAGCGCACCTCAAGAAACACATCCATACGCAGCATGCAGTAGCGAAACCGAAATAGGAAGGTTCCAATATGTCCGCCGTAATTAATACAAAGGGTTAGAATGACTCCTGTGCAGAAAATTTTAAACATCAACTGCTGTATAATAGTCTTTTCTCGTACCTAGAAGCCTTTTAGTGTGTTTGTGTTATTCTGTTGTTATTTTTATTAAAATATATAAAGCATTATTGTAATGTTTAAGTTCAGGAAATTTCTAGATTTCACTGTTATTTATTATTCCTCTGTTAAACCCTTAAAGAGCTCAGGTTTTACTGTGAAACTGTAAAAAATAATGCCGATACACTTGTTGAGATAATGAATTAAACATAATTACCAAATAAAATGTGAAATGTTTGATAATAAATGCAAAAAGAATTTTATTTTTTATAAGACCCCCAACCCTGTAAGGTTTAGGCTCATAATTATGTTTCGAGACTATTAAACATCACGTCTCAACGGTAGATGAAGTCACTTGTCTGAATGTCTTTGTAAACAGAATAGCTTTTGTATGCATGCCCTCCGCTGACACTTTCATACATCACTCCAATCAAAATTGGTCTTTGTCAGAATCTCATATGCACCAGGAAGAATAGATGAGGAGGAAGTGAACACTTAATTCTAGTAAATTGTCTTTTTTACCTCTAAATGATAATCACTTTTTTATAAGTGATTGTTCTTATAAGTATCTCTTCATCATGGCACTTGTTAGTGGCGGAAACATATCAAGTGTGGAAGTGGTAGCGCAGTGGTTGAGTTGTTGGACTACAAACTTGAAGACCCGGGTTTGATTCCCAGCCCCACCAAGCCATCACTGGGAGTATTGTAAGTCGCTCTGGATAAGAGCTGCTGTAAATGTAAAAATGACATTTTGTCCTTAAAATAGATGTGTGCAGGGTGGCTCAAATAGTTAAGGTGCTGAGTTGTTAATCTGAAGACCAGAAACACCTGGGTTCAAGCCCCACCTCCGGCAAGTCAACCACTGTTGGGTCCTTGAGCAAAACCCTTACCCCCTCCTGCTCCAGGGGCGCTGTATCATAGCTGACCCTGCGCTCTGACCCCCAACCTACTAAGATGGGATATGCGAAAAATGCATTTCATTGGCTCTGTACACGTACCTTACACAATGACAATGAATTGAATTTAATCTTAATCTTAATCTAAGAAGCAGGAAATTGGGCAAGCGTAAGAATTTAAGCAAGTTTGACAAGGGCCAAATTGTGATGGCTAGACGACTGGGTAGGAGCATCTCCAAAACTGCAGCTCTTATAGTGTGTTCCCAGTCTGCAGTGGTCAGAATCGGTCCAAGGAAGAAACAGTATCGACGGGGTCATGGATAGCCAAGGCTCACTAATGCACATGGGGAGCTAAAGCTGGCCCATGTGGTCTGATCTAGCAGACAAGCTACTGTAGCTTAAGTTTCTGTAGAAGGTTTTGCGTATAGCCACAGACCAGTTAGGGTGTCCATGTTGACCTATGGACGCCAATATTGGGCATGTGAGTATCAGGACTCGACCACAGAGCAACGGAAGAACTTGCGGGACTTTAAAGATTTTGCTGTCAACGTCCTGGTACCACAATACACATTTAGGGGTTAAATGTTGTCTTAAGTCTCACGTAGCCAGACTTTCAGACTGACAGCAGAAGGACTAACGGCAGAAGGTCTGGGAACCGTGCCCCACCTAATGATCTTAAGTCATAAGATGTATGACTTAAAGGTAAAGCAACCAATGATAATTTGTTTTGTGCCACATCATGTTTTGGGGAATAGAAATGTCCTACAACCATAAACATCCCATAACCATGAACCTTTTAAGAGTCCACATAACAATTGTGACGGCTTTGTGTTGTTTCCAGACAGACAGTTAAACAACTCGACACATAAGGACATCATAGGACGTCCTTGAAACACTAATTGTGCTGTATACATTAGATGTTCCTGGTCGTAACTCAATAGGTTAGGGCTGTTTTCACAGCACTAATTTTTTTTAAGCACAATATGGGGGGCAGGTGGTGATAATGTTATATCAGATTGGTAGACAGCTATCATTACATATGGTATGTAATTCTTTCCCACACTTCTATAGCAAAGTTAAATTGAACAATTGTGTATGATGTTCCGGCATGACAATGTTTCCGTATGCAACAAGTGATCTCCATTAACACGTGGTTCACCAAGCATAGGTTAGAAGAACTCCTGACCTCAACCACACACACACTTTCTTTCGGGATGACTGCACCCAAGACCTCATTGCCTTCTACAGAAAAGTGGAGACAAATATAACAGCAATGGGGGTAATTTGCTCAAAGAGAAAAGGATAAAAGATTCTAGAAGATGTGTTTTTTTTCTTTTATAACGCTGTTGCTATTAAAGTATTAAAAGATAATTTAATAATATTTCAAAGCAAAAAGTAAAAAAACGTTGTTTTGTCGCAGGGTATATTTCAGTCCCAGTGTTCTCAGTATGGCTTAAGATCCAGTACCCCAACCAGGAAAAAGATAAAGCATTTACAAAAGATGAATAATAATTAAAAAAAAAAACGTTTCCTTGAAAACTGACGCTACAAATTTAGAATTTTATGCCAAACAATAGAGTCTTAGACAATGATAAAAATTCTCATTTGCTTTAAATTAATGTTTTTTTTCCATTTTATATTACGTTATATTATCTTTGTTATTCCTAAGTGATACCTTGAATGCCTTAAATATAAACAAATATGTTGTGAGAGTGAATTCAACTTGGACGTTTTTATAGAAGAAGCATTTGAGTATTTAAAACTTTATTATTTTACTGAATACACAATCAGATAAATTAACTGGTTCGGTTTAAACAGGATTATAAACAAATTTGTATATTTTATTAATGTTGGTGGAAGGCAGGGCCCAACAGCTTGATTATAAGCTAATAGTGTTCCCGGGTTTGGGGTAGAATTTCTATTTCCGCTCTGTGTGTGTGAAGTTTTCCTCATCTTTTGAGGTTTTTTTCCCACCAGATACCTTTTGTTTCCTCTCCGAACCCAAAAACATGCATGATCGTCTGATAAATATATCTAAATTGTTCACAGTATGTCGATGCTTTGCGATTGGTTGCTTTCTGGTCCAGGGTGTCTATTAGATAGACTTCATGTTCCTTGTGATCATGTTTAGGATAAGTGGCTTAGAACATTTATAAATGATACTATGTCACTCAAATTTAACCCTAAAAACGGTGGTGTTGGTCATTTTTAATGCTTGAGAGATTACATCAGCATTGTTAAATGTTTATTATGCTTAGGACTGAAACTAGAACACTGGCCCAAAAAGGCAAAAACAGACTGAGGGAAACCCCTCCATTAATGGTCTGGACAGTATAGGCACATGTCCCTACATTTCCTTCCTTATCAACAGCTGTAACGATTACATCAGGTGAGCAGCAGGAGGCGTTGTAGTAGCCCATCACAACAGTTACACCTCCATCCTCCACAGAATAATAGGAGAAATTTCCACTTCCTTTCTGGGTGTAGATGTTTTCAATACCAGAACCGTTGCCGTCAGTGATGTTAACAGAGAGGTCCCAGTTTGAGTGGGTGCAGTTTAATGGACACACAGGACTTACATCAAAGATCTTACACTTTGGAGGAGTAAAGTCAGTCACCTGTTCAGGACGAAGAAAAAAAGGTTCATTAACTGTAGTTATTATTAGACTTATTCATGAACTGTGTATTTTCTACATACACTTGCTAGAAAATGATAAGGCTGTGCCAAAGATTGTATCCTCTTTGTTTTCTGGCGTGGGAAAAATATTTTTTTCCCCCTAATTTATCTAAAAAAAATTAAATTTTTACCAGAGTGTTGACTTTAACATGTAACCTACAGCTTGTCCTATTTATGGTTTATTGACTCCTGACAACTTAGTGTTTTGCAAAGTTGATCTAAATCACCTCTTTGTGATTTATGTAAATAAAAATATAACATAAATAAAACATTTTGTTAAGTTTCGCAAATTAACTGGCTCAAAATACATCCCATTAAGTCCCTTAAAGTTCTTAAGAAATAAGTTAAAAGATTTTGTTTACCCAAAATTTATAATTTATCAGGATGTTAAAAAATAAAAAATAAAATCTAAATAAGCAATTAGGTTAGTTTTATGGCAGGATGTCTGTCATATGGGGCTACAAGAGATGTTGGGGCAGTTATAAAGACTTAGGGTTCCAGGGCAGGGCTGTTAAAGCTTATCTAAAAAGGGTTCAGCAGGTTTACAAACCGAGCGAAAGCCAAACCCGAGCGAAAGTTTGTTTGAATTAACTTCTGCTTGATTGAAATCAAAACCTGTACCAACACCGACCCTTAGTGGAAAAGATTTGACACCTCAGAACCTCAGATTGGTTCACCTCAGAAAAAAAAAGTATTAAAGCGTCAACATACTACTAATATTCTTACATATACATTTTGCAGTGCAACTTAACTGCAGTGTTATTCTAATGAAATACATGAAAATAGTGTGGGGAAGTAGTAGCCCAATGCTTATGGTGTCACTGAATAGTGTGTTCAATATCGTGGGTTCAGTTCCCCTAAGCAAGGCCCTAAGCCTGGTAGAGAGCATGGGGAAACCCTCACTGACCCGTGTACGACCCAGCTGGTCTCTAAACTTACAAACGCTTATTTGGATACAATAACTGTAAGTTTCTCAGGATGAGAGCGTCTGCCAAATGCTAGAAATAAAATAAAAGGCAAATAAAGAAAATGTTCTATGTTTTGGTACTATAAACAATGTTTTCATTGAAAAATACAAATTTTTGTACTTTTATTATCAAGTACCAATTTAAAAAAAAAAAAAGATCTCTAGGATCTGCCTAAGGCCCCTCAAAGGGCTTCGTTACTATGGTAACGAGTAATAGAAAGTTACCTCGGCGAGAACCGAAAGGCGGAGCACTACATAGTTGGAATACTCTACAGGCCCTGCAGCCAGAATGGTCAGAGTGATATCGGTTCCTGATGTGGTGTCCGCTGGAGTTTGAACAATCACTGTGCCTAAAGCACTACCGTTGCTGCTCACAGTAAGTCTGGGATAACACAGAAATATATAAAACATTAGGCAGATCATACTATTAGACTTTAAAATAATCTCTGCTGCGATATTAAGGGTTACACTTAAATATTGATCAATATTTTACAGAATGAGAGACTGTGTTTACGTTTTTTCATATTTCATAGGGAAGTTTTTGTCATTTTCAGCAGTAATTGAGAAAACTCCACCGGCTCCATTAGTAGTTACATTGAAAGGCACGTGAAAGTCTTTTCCTGGCAGCATTGTACTGTCTACCACAGCCTACAGAAAGGGAAAAATAGTTCAAATGTAAGAAATAAGCAATTCTGTGTGTGTGTGTGTGTGTGTGTGTGTGTGATCCTTTTAACGCCATGCCATGACAAAGCTGACTGGTACCTTGACAAAGAATTCGGACGGATGCATCTGTGTTGTGGTCTGCCTTTGAAAGTAGCTTGAGGTGGTTGAATCCTCCCCCTTAATCATAACCGCAAATTCTTCTACTGGAGGTTTATCCACAGTAACCAAGATGTTTCCTCCACCTATGTCTTTAATGATTCCATTCACCATATTGTTATCTGCAGCCCCTACTAGGGCAACTTGCTGTATTTTTAGAGCTTCCGCACCCTTTTGTCCGGTTATTGTCAGTAACAGCTTAACAGGTAAGCCTAAAGTTAAAGAAAGGGTCAAAAAAGGTCAAGCGGAGGAATTAGAGAGAGATACTATACAATACACATATTCTATACATTTATTATAAGTGTGTGTTTGTTCAGCCATGTTTGGGTAGCAATAAATCATGGATATTATCTGGAATGTTTCCGTTATTTAGAGTTTATGACAAATTGCATACAATTGTCAGGATATACAACCTACATGGCTAATTTCATTGTCTTATTTTTAGCTATAAACTAATATAAATAATAAATAAATCATGAATTATTCATTATTTATATTTTTATAGCTATAAATAAGACAATTTGTGCGATTTAGGTTATGTTTTAGTGACATAATTCAATCCCAACCTCCGGTTATTGTATTTGCATGTGTTTTCTGATTTTTTTTCTCTTCTTTCAAATAAAAATTACTGTAGATTTTTTTTTTTTTTTGGCCTAAACATACTGTGTAAACAAAGATATTACGATACCCATCCATTACATCTATATGTGTTTTTTTTTCACACACTTCAGAAAATGCATAGTTTGTGTGAATTTGTTCATTTACCCACAATAGTGTGCTGTAAGTGTGAGCAGACGCTAATATCGAAAGATGATGTCTGGAGTGCAGAGTCTGGAGTGTTTTAGTGTTTGAAGGTGTTCAGTAGGGTGGAGGTCAGGGGCTTTGTCATGCTTGTTTGGTTCTCTTAGTTCCTTCTCTTAGTAAAAGTGGTAGCTGAAAGGTGTTGGACTGCTACCCAGAAGATTGTGGGTTCAAAATTCCCAGAACCACCAAGTTACCACTGCTAAGCGAAGGGCCTTTACCCCTAATTGCTCAGTTGTATAAATGAGATAAGTGCATCTACCAAATGTAAATGTAAATCGAACAAAGACATTCTATATAAATTTACACTTCACATTTTGTGGCAACATTTTAGGAAAGACTACAAGTTATAACATAACCTTTCCACCAACTCGCCGTTTGGAAAAAATCTGCTAAATCTCCAAACATGTATAAGCGTAAATATAAATCTATAAGCATACACTAATATATAAAAGCCCTAACCTTTTTGTGGCAGACCATCAATAATAGCAAACCCTTTGTGGGGTCCACCAAATTCCTCCACAAAGTTGTAGACGAAACTTATTGAACTTTGACCTGAAACAAAAAATCTTTTGTCAGTGTTGTTAGGCATGTTAGTTGGTTACATAAATGACAGACTTAGGATGTGCCAAAAAATGTCATATCTTAAAACTTTAAGACTTAATTTCCATCATGTATATATATATATATATATATATATATATATATATATATATATATATATATATATATATATATATATATATATATCTATATATGCTTAGCAAAAATGTGACACCTTATGACATAAAATAGCATGATAAGGACATTATATTGTAATATTGTCCAGCGGTGTCTCTATTTTGAGCTAACTTTTCCTTTTATATACAATTATAGAAAGTTAGGTTACAGAAAACTATTCAAAAGTTAAATTAAATCAGATTATAACCTTAAATATCCTGAATGTTGTTAGCAGAAAACCATCCAAACGTTATCCATAGCTCACCTGTCACTTTAACGGTGTAAGCTCCTGTGGTTTGAATGCTGATTTGCCACAGGCCTGTGTTATTGGCACTGTTTATGCGAATTCGCTGCAGGTTTCCCACAGCCTGAATTGTAGCCAGAGGTCCGTTACTTACAGAGTGAGGCTGAGACGCACCTAGTAAGCATTATTAGTTAGGCCAGGTCAGAGATGTTCTTAGTGAAATAAATAATTTGCATACACAAACACTGTTTAAACAGTATATATTAAGTTCGAATTAATTATAAAGGACAGGAATGGACTCACCTGATGGGCTGTACAGAGAAAACTTGAGGTTTGTCCCAGTCAAATAAGCAGTAACGTTGGACAATGATGCATCTAAAAAGAAAGAGAAATTCCCCACACCACCTGTGTGTCTGGCTTGATGCAGGACTGTTACCTGAAACAGACAAGTTAAAACAAAGGTTCTTGTTATACTGCTGGAAAAGCTTGGATAACCTTGCGACCCTTCAGTAATGATACAGTTCAGGTCTTTATCCATAAGTAAGCTTACTAAAGAACTGTCCCCACAGATCCAGGATGATGACATTGTACTAGTGGTGCATCGAATCACAAAACTTTATTTCGGATCACATCACAGGTTTTAAGTCACCGGTCAGATCATTTTTCGGATTGGTAAAAAAGAATTTACAAAAGACAAAAATAATTTGCTTTGTATTCAGTGAAAAAACTTTTATTGTTTATTTTAACAAAAATAACCCTAAGACACCTATAGTTTTATTCATTCATTCATTCATTCATTCATTCATTCATCTTCTATACCCGCTGATTCCCTAATTCGGGATCGCAGGGATCTGCTGTGATGGCAAAAGGCAGAAGGGGTACACTCTGGACAGGTCACCAGTCCATCACAGGGCCACACACACACTTACACTCACTCCTATAGGCAACTAAGAATAACCAATCAACCTAATATACATCTTTTTGGACTGTGGGCGGAAACCAGAGAAACCGGAGTAATATCACGCAAGCACTGGTAGAACATGCAAACTCCACACAGACAGGCCCCTGCAGGGGAATCGAACCCGGGACCTTCTTACTGTGCGACAACAGTGCTAACCACTAAGTCACTATAATAAAATAAAATAAAAAATAAATATAATATAATATAAATATAATATAATATAATATAATATAATATATATAATTAATAAAATAAAATAAAAATAAATATAATATAACATATAATATAATATAATTATATAATATAAAATATAATATATAATATAATATAATTTAATAAAATAAAATAAAATAAAAATAAATTACCAACTTAATAAAAATTTCTAATAAAATGTTCAATCCTGAGTCATTAAAGTTCAACATGTAAAACAACCCGGGACTTCTCATATAGTGGGGCTGTTCTGTAGCTACGGAATTCCCATTTCCTATTTAGTAATAACCTTCCTGATAGAGGTGCTCATTGTTTTAGCATGTGAAGCCAAAATGCTACCATACATGCAATTTAAGTGATGCGGGAGGCTTTTTCTCCGCTAGCCATCGTTAACTGATTAACATGCCCCGGTCATGTGAACTCGACTGCTCCGTGTAGTCATGAAATCTGCAAACATCCATATACACGAACTTAAAACAGTGCAGCAAGATAAACACAAATAAATAAAGTGTTGGAAATAAATTAATACAATTTTATAACACAAATATTAGAAATTAGGCTGTAAATGTAGGTTCGCTTCTGATAGTGTTTAGGCAGCAGAGAAGACCTTACTGACCCGCACTGCACACCTCCGCTGTATTTCTATGTACAAAAAAAGGTACCCAAAAATTGACTCATGCTTAATTACAAAGATAAATCTTGACCCTGAAATTATTGCCCCAAGGCAAGCAGTAGACCAACTTTGTGGCAAGAACACATTGAATATTGTTGAACGGCGCACCACGTTGTCAAACAAGAGCAGTTTACATAATACATAATATATTTATCTATTCATTTTTTTTTTTTTATCAGAAATCAAATTTCTTACCAAAGCAGATGTGGTGGTGTCTAAGATGATGTCAGTAGCACTGGGCAGGTTAGCTTTAGTGACCTCTATAGCTTGACCTCCGGAGGCAAAAGCCAAATTACGATACACCTGAAACTTTGCGCGTTCCTCAATGTTTAAAGATCTTGCTGATCTTCTGGTCATGAAGATATAGACCTGAGCATAAAAGGGAAGCAATAGGAGTTAAACAGGCGCCACTCCCTACCGATAGTAATAACAATAAACATACTTGCAATACATATTTGTGATTAGAAGTTCGTTTTTAAATAATAGAAGTCTTGAGACTGAATTGTTTACTGTGGACTTGGTGCTTTTGATGAGGGCAATGATGGTTCTTTCTAAGTGCATGTCTTTTGCGCTGGCATCAGTGAAAATGAAAATGCTAGAGGAGGAAGGAGCTCCAGTCAGAGCCAACTGGGAATAACAGAAACACAAACGCATCAGAAATCTATAGAAACCCAAATGTGATTTTCAAGATGTCGGTCGTTACATTCAGACGGGTTATACCTGCAGTCCTGACAAACACATTTCTGGTTCATCACCACCACCAGTTGCAGTGAGTTTTGAAATTTCTTTCTTCATTACTTCTGCGTCAGTTGTCCTCAAAAGAGGTCCAAAACCTAAAAAAACACAGTTTTGTTACTGTGAATTCACAATCATGAGTGTTTTCTATTAGGGTGACAAGTGATAGTTCAGTAGAAGAATAATAACATTCATAGTGGTGCCTTTCAGACAGAAAGAATATGCAAAAAGATCATTTCGACATCCACTTACTTGGATCGTTAAATGGGACCAAAATGTATTCTGAAGGTTCATTCTGTGTCCCTTTGTTACTGTCGATGATTTGATGTGAGAGTCTCTTAGCTTCAATGATTTCTTCAGCCATACTGCCTGTTGTGTCAATGACGAAGCATACAACAGCACTACGAGCAATGCCCATCACCCTGAGAGAAAATGGCAAACAAAAAAAGGAAAAACATTAAAGATCAGGAAACAACCATGGGGGCGCTTCAGGTAATGGCACACTTTGAGAGCATTTCTACTTATTCAGTCCATTGTATTTCCTGTCCGTCCTATACTTTTGATGTTGCATTGAATATGTTCCCAACTCTAAAACTCTTAACTCTTCTTCAAGCCTACAGGTCCTGCTTTAAGTGCTTTATTAATTGTTTCTATTGTTACCTCTTTCCAGTGGTGTGCAGTGCAGGTCAGTATGTCCTTCTCTGCTGCCTAAACACTATCAGAAGCTGACCTACATTTACAACCTAAATTCTAATATTCGTTCCATTAAAATTGTTTTAATTTATTCCAAACAGTTTATTCTCTTCATTTCGTAGCGTTTCTCTTGCTGCACTGCTTCCAGTACGTGTATGTGGATGTTAGATTTTTTGCCCAATCAGATTTGTTTCTATGTGCTGCCATGTTAATCTAATCTGCCCAAGCCTTCAGAATCAGTAGTGCTGCCCATGGAACTTAAACTATATTAGCAGTGGGAAATTCCTAACTGGTGAATATTATTAAAGACTGTTTTTTTAACCAATCAGATTTTTAAACCTGCCTCCCGAGGCCCGCTAGCTATCGCACAATGACATTAGCATTTTTAGCATTAGTAATTATTACAATGTCTGAACAGTTGGATTAAAAAATTTTTAAGCTTACAATAACTGATGGAGGAGGAGAAATTAACTTGGTCTCAGACATACTTAAAAATACGTTTTTAAGGCAGATTTTTCGGAAAAAATCGTGAGGAGATATCGGCTAACCTGGAGGTTAATTAGCTTTTCTCAGCTCGAAAAAAAGGGTTTATTTGCCACTTCCAGACCAGTTTCTTTGACTATTAACCCTAGCTTACAGCCTTTAAACGTATTATATATTTTATTACATTTTTTAAAGGTTTTTGTGATGTTATATTAATATTAAGATAGATACTGATGCTGAACTGTTCCAGATGATGTACGTGGTACACTTGTGGTTGTAGTGTAGAGGTTTGGAGTGTTTGCTTAATTGGAAATTTCTTGCTTTAACTTAAAATTTCTTGCCCAACTTCAATACGTGAAATGTTTCTCTGGCTCTATGTCTCCACCACATTGCAGTTTATTTGGCGTTTTTAAGATTGCGTTTTTTGTATAGCATATTGTGACGAAATTGTGATAGTGGAGTGAGGTATTAAGAGTGGATCATCAGTTCCCCTGAAGTCCCCAGGCTGAAGTAGGCAACCAGCGGGAAACTCCGTTGCCGTCTGAATAAAAAGGAAGCTTTACCCTCATGTGAAATTTCTCGAAGTCTGTAATTAGCCACAACTTGTTAATTGTGACGTTTTTGATAGCATGTTTGGGGATTGGTTTCTAATGCATTGATGCTGAGAGTTCCATAGATTGGTGGTATTGACAAGAGGTGGATTCCAGAGGGTCCGGTAAGTCCCCACTGAAGGGAGCCCAGGAATAAAAAGGTAAGGCAAAGCAAATGCACCGCCCGTCACTGACTCTTTCCTATTTTACTGCTGCTTAGTTTATGATCTTTATTACTTCTTACTTCTACTTGATGTTTGGGCTGAGCAATTATTTACCTTTGCTATAAATGTCAGACACTGATTTGTGTGCACTATTATAGATTTCTTAGTCAGCCTACAATGAGGGTGTTTTGTTTGCCTTGTTGATGCATTTCTCGATCTTTTTTTTATTGCTTTTGCATACGAAATCCCTTCTGCCACCTTGATATTCTGGATCCACTTTATACACTGTGATTACAATGTCACTTAACTGTTTTTCCTTCTTTTTTGTCTTCCTTCCTCTCTCTCTCTCTCTCTCTCTCTCTCACTGTCGAGCTACATATGCCACAACGGAGCTGGCAGTGATCCAGACCCTATCTCCACCCCGGACCTGTCAGACCCTTCCCTCTGACCTGCTCCAGTTGATGATCACATCACCAGGGTGACCGAGGACATTTCCACTCTGCCATAAAGACGTTCCAGCTGTTCTTCGAGGGCTTATAATTGAAGTTGCTTACACACACAGTGTAACTACATAATTCCTGCTTCCTGTTTTTCACCCAAATGAGGATGGGTTCTCTGTTGAGTCTGGTTCCTCTCAAGGTTTCTTCCTATTCCGTCTCAGGGAGTTTTTTTCTTGCCACCGTCTCCCCCGGCTTCCTCATCAGGGACAAACTGATTTCTGTTTTATTTTCATCTATTTTTTTCGATTGTGTAAAGCTGCTTTGGGACAATCACCATTGTAAAAAGTGCTACACAAATAAATTTGAGTTCCTTCTCCGCACTCTCCGTACTTATGCTCTTCACCACATTTCCCACGGCTTAAAGGGAGTTGAATATATTCTCTTAAATAATACTATTACTCTGTATGGCAACTAAATCTTCTGTAAATAAATGATAACTGATAAGCTATTCTTTTTTATTTCATTTTATTTATTATTATTTATTATATTGAAATTGTTTAACCTTTGTTACTCTCGGTCCAGTAATGTTTGTGATCACTTCTGATAAATTAGTTGGAACGACATATATCACTCCCGTAACCCATCTCTTATCTTTCCATTGTCTACAGCATTTCGTTGCTATGTACTTGTACCTTGCAATGACAATAAGTTGTATCTATCTAGCTATCTGTCTGTCTGTCTGTCTGTCTATCTATCTATCTGGCTGGCTGGCTGTCTGATTGTCTGTCTGTCTATCTATCTAGCTATCTAGCTATCTGTCTGTCTGTCTGTCTATCTATCTATCTGTCTGTCTGTTTATCTATCTCTATGTCTGTCTGTCTCTCTGTTATTAGTATTATACACTTAGTATTATTACTTCGTTACATTACACCTCTGCATTCTCCACACTTAACCCTTTCACTTACCTCAAAAACTCTTTATTGCCAACAGCTCCACGAATATCCTCCAGCAGCTCAAGAGTAGCGTCCGTTGCCAGTGCAACTGCCGTGTCATGTAGGGCTGCGTTATGGCCGAGACGCTCATCTTTACTGATCCCACCACGAGGAGTTTGGGTACTGCTAAGATCATCTTTTCCACCATGACTGCATTTACCTGAAGGAAATACAGAAAAAAAGGTGTAAATCATCTTACATGTGTAAACGGAGCGGTGCTGATTTGTTATTCTGATGTATAAGAAGAACAATGCAGTATTAATCTCAAAGTCATTTTAAATAAACATTAGTAGTATTATCATGCAGTATATATATATATATATATATATTTTATTATTTGTCTGTCTCTCTCTCTGTCTTTCTCTATCTGTCTGTCTGTCTGTCTCGCTAGCTCTTTCTCACTCTCTCTCTCTCTCTGTTTGTCTGTCTGTCTCTGTCTGTCTGTCTCTCTCCCTGTCTGTCTATTTTTCTCCCTAGTCTGTCTAGCCCTCTCTATTTTTGTCTGCTGTATGTCTGTCTCTCTCTATCTCTATCTATCTCTATCTCTCTATATGTCTTGCTCTCTATGTATATCTCTCTCTCTTATGTCCTCTACTCTTCTTTCTCTGTCTGTATCTTCTGTCTTCTATTCTATGGTCTCTATCTCTGACTCTCTGTCTCTCTCTCTCTCTCTTTTTCTCTCTCTTTCTGTCTGTCTCTCTTGTTCTCTCTGTCTCTCTCTCTCTCTCTCTCTCTCTCTCTCTCTCTCTCTCTCTCTCTCTATCTCTTCTCCTCTCTCTCTCATCTCTCTGGTCTCTTGTCTCTCTCTCTCTCTCTCTCTCTCTCTCTCTCTCTCTCTCTCTCTCTCTCTCTCTCTCTCTCTCTACTCTTTTCTACTGGTCTCTCTGTGTCTCTCTCTCTCTCTCTCTCTCTCTCTCTCTCTCTCTCTCACTCTCACTCTCTTTTTCTTGTTCTCTCTGTTTTTCTCTCTCTATCTGTCCTTTTCTCTGTCTTTTTGTTTCTCTGTCTCTCTTCCTGTCTCTCTGTCTTTCTTTGTGTAAAATCATTTAAAGTTTCTTATTTGCAACAAAGTTGTTTTTGCAGCAAAATCAAATATATACACACAGTCCGGGAGATGTGACAGCTTTTCCATACTGGGTTGCAAATGAAATTCACACTACATAAAACAGGGGGCTGTGGAATGTCACCCTGCTCTGTCGAGTGTAAAATACTGCACACTGTACGTTAATTCACACCAGTAGGTTTGGTGGAGGATGACAGGCTGATGTAGCCTGATGTCAGCTTCTTCTCTTTTAGAATGGAGGGCAGCAGAGGTTTGGAACAGGTCCCGCTGGGACAGTCACTGCAGGTTGGGGTGTCCACAGCTACACACACACATACACACACAATTTAAAAGTCAGTGATGGAAGAACAGTCAATGAGTCAATTATCAAAGACCTAGTAGGCAAGTTGAATATACTGAAATATTATATATATATATATATATTAAATAAGAAAAATATCGAAATTATTAATTAAAAGTACCATAGGGGTAAATGAATAAAAACGACCAGCGGGCTGGGTCAAGTTACCAACCCTACCGAGAAAAACTTTATGTGGTTAATATTATAACCGTGTGTGAACCGGTGTGATACAGTATTCCAAAGTTTCTATACTCATCCATCGTTTTTTATCTCTTTTTTATTTCAAATGACTTAATACCATCATACTTAGATTTACCTGTATCTGTCTAAAAAGTCTTTATTTTAAAAGTGTGTCTCTCTATGTCTATCCGTCTCTCTCTTTTGTGCTGTCTCCCTCTCTCTCTCTCTCTCTCTCTCTCTCTTCTGTCTCTATGTCTCTCTCTCTGCCTATCTGTCTGTCTCTTCTGTCTGTCTGTCTGTCTATCTTGCTCTGTTTCTTCTCTTTGTCTGTCTGTCTGCTTCTCTCTCTCTTCCTGTCTGTCTGTCTCTCTTTCTGTCTCTCTCTGTCTGTTTGTCTGTCAGTTTCTCTTTATGTCTCTCTGTCTCCCTGTCTCTCTACATGTCTGTTCTCTCTATGTCTAACTATCTATGTCTGACTACCTATGTCTGACTCCTATGTCTCTCTGTCTCTCTGTCTTTCTTAGTCTTTGTCTCTGTCTCTTTCTCTTTCTCTCTTTCACTATGTCTCTCGATTTTTCTCTCTCTGTCTGTCTATTTCTCTGTCTCTTTGTCTCTCTCTCTCTCTCTCTCTCTCTCTCTCTCTCTCTGTCTCTCTCTTTATGTCTCTCTGTCTGTTTGTCTGTCAGTTATCTTTAGTATTTCTGTCTCCCTGTCTCTCTTCATGTCTGTTTCTCTCAATGTCTAACTATCTATGTCTGACTCCCTATGTCTGACTCTGTCTGTCTGTCTTGCTGTCTTTCTTAGTCTTTGTCTTTGTCTTGTTCTCTCTCTCTTTCGCTATGTCTCTCGATTTTTCTCCCTCTGTCTGTCTCTTTGTCTCTCTCTCTCTCTCTCTCTCTCTCTCTCTCTCTCTCTCTCTGTCTCTTTGTTTCCCCCATCTCTCTGTCTCTTTGTCTTTCTCTCTCTTGGTGTATGTGAAAATCATTTGAAATTCTTATTTGCAACAAAGCTGTTTTTGCAGCAAAATCAAACGGTGATCCGTAGCATTATCATTTATTTGCCATGGGGAATTTTAGGTCTTATCGCCCAACCTTTACCTGCCACGTTGTTGATAGTTTGATCAGGTCTAATCAGGTTGATGTATGTGTTTTTGTAGCCCAGCTCCACCCAGTTACTGTGGCTGTAAAAATCCTGAAAGACAGATCAATACAATATTATATCTTTACACCTGACAGAGTTCGAGCTGACCATCAGAGACGTTCTCTCACCTGCAGCGTGTGTAAGACTCTTCCCAGTGTTTCCCGAGCTGCCTGTAAGTTATTACTCCTGATGTTTGCTTTGATTGAGGTGACACCCTTGGTGATCAGAGAATGGCCCTCTATGAAAGCCTCGTTGTTAAAATGATGCGGATTACTGGACGCATAGTCACGATCCACTATTCCGTTCTGCATGTAAATTTGATTCAGGGCTTCGTGGAATTTAGCACCTGACACCTCACCAGTGTGTGTACCCAAACATGCACGCAGCAGTTCCTCTGCAGACGAACCCTACAACACACACAGGACCAAACGGGAAATTATTGAAAAGATTTATTTCAGCCATCTTGCCCTTTATTTATAGAAGAGACAGAGGTGAAATGGGGGAGAAAGAGAGAGAAAGAGGACTAGAAAGGACCCGAGCCGCAATCGAACCCGGGCCGAGAGAGTAAAAGTAAATCTAAAGCACACTCACTGTTGGCTTAAATGGTCTTTTTTCTGATTCGGCCAATGCCCCACATACTTCATGGATCTTCTTCATCACAGCATTGCCCGTAATGGTCACATGGGTCATGCCACTGCCTATTGGCACGAATGTCTGAACGGCAGGCAGAACCAGTACCACCAGTGCAACAACACACACTGATGATCTCATGTTTTGATACCCTATAAGTGAACATATATTTTAGTAGAGTTTTCATTGGGAGTTGTCGGCATTTTAAACCCTGACACCCTGACACTGAGTTGTTGCAAAAGTGCCTCTAATACACCAGTACAGGTTCAGATTCGCTGTTTCGACTCCTATATATATATATAATATATATATATATATATATATATATATATATATATATATATATATATATATATCTTACATCCTCTGTTCCACCTAACCTATCTCCAACATCCTCTGTCTCACCTAACCCTAACTCTACATCCTCTGTCTCCAACTAACCTATTCTCTACATCCTCGTTCCACCTACCCTATTCTTACAATCCTATGTCTCCACCTAACCCTTCTCTCCATCCTCTGTCTCCACCTAACCCTATCTCTCATACATCTCTGTCTCCACCTAACCCTATTCTCTACACCTCCTGTCTCCACCTAACCCTATTCTCTACATACTCTACTCCACTATTCGAACCCTGTTCTCTACATCGCCCCACATAACCCTATTCTCCACATCCTATGTCTCCACCTAACCCTATTCTCTAACATACCTCTGTCTCCACCTAACCTATTCTATACATCGTCTGTCTCCAACCTAACCCTATTCCACCTAATCCGTCTCACCCTAACCCTATTCTCTACATCCTCTGTCTCCACCCTAACACTATTTTCTATCATCATCTGTCTCCACATAACCTATTCTCTACATCCTCTGTCTCCAACCTAACCCTATTCTCTACATCTCTGTCTCCACCTAACCATATTCCTACCTATCTCTGTGTCTGTCTACCTAACCCTATATCTACTCCTAACCATTCTCTCATGTCTCCACCTAACCCCGGGTCCACCTATTCTCTACATCCTCTGTCTCCACCTAACCTATTCTCTACATCCTCTGTCTCCACCTAACTATTCTCTACATCCTCGGTCTTCCATTCTAACTACATCCTCTGTCTCCACACCTAACACTATTTTCTATATCCTCTGTCTCCAACCTAACCCTATTCTCTACATCCTCTGTCTCCACCTAAACCCTATCTCTACATCCTCTGTCTCCCTACCTAATCCTCTGTCTCCACTATTCTTACATCCTCTGTGTCCACCTAACCCTATTCTATACATCCTCTGTCTCCACCTAACCCCGTTCTCTACATCCTCTGTCCCAACCTAACCCTATTCTTACATCTCTGTCTCCACCTAACCCCTATTCTCTACATCCTCTGTCTCTAACCACACCTCTGTCTCCAAACACCCGTTCTCTAACATCTCTGTCTCCACCTAACCCTATTCTCTACATCATCTGTCTCCACCTAACCCGTTTCTACTATCCTCGGTCTCACCTATAACCCTATTCTCTAAATCCTCTGTCTCCACCTAACCATATTCTCTACCTCCTCTTCACTCACACCCACTAACTTCATGTCCTCGTTTATCACATCCATATACCTCCTCTTTGGTCTTCCTCTTTGCCTTCTGCCTGGTAGCTTCATTTCTAACATCCTCCTACCAATATATTCACTATCCCTCCCATATATATATATATATATATATATATATATATATATATATATATATATATATATATATATATATATATATAATAGACCAACACAAAGTAGCACATAATTGTGAACGCCTTTCGCTACAATTACAGCTGCAAGGTTATTTGCTCAAATTTAAAAAAAACGAGTCATTTTTTTCACACAAAGACAAACACACGCAGATACACCACAAAACACACATACAGATTAGCACAAAAAAACACACACGCAGATACACACAAACACACGGATATACACACAAACACACATGCAGATACACACAGATATACACACAAACATACAGATTAACACAAAGGGAAACACACACAGATACACCCACAAACACACATACAGATTAACAAAAAGAGAAACACACAAATACACACAAACACATACAGATTAACACAAAAAAGAAACACACGCAGATACACACACAAACACACAGATATACCACACAACAGAACACAGATACACAAAGAGAAACATACAGACAGATACACACACAAAACACAAACAGATACACACAAACAGAAACATACAGATTAACACAAGAGAAAAACAGACGCAGATTTAACACACAAAACAACACAGATATACACACAAACACATACAGATTAACACAAAAAGAGAAACAGACGCAGATACACACACAAACACACAGATATACACACAAACAGAAACATACAGATTAACACAAAGAGAAACAGACGCAGTTACACACACAAACACACATACATCTTAACACAAAAAAGAAACACATGCAAATACACACAGATATACACACAAACACAAACATACATATTAACACAAAGAGAAACACACGCAGATACACACAAAAAAACATACAGATTAACACAAAGAGAAACGCACGCAGATACGCACAAACACACAGATATACACACAAACACACATACAGATTAACACAAAAAGAAACACTTTACACTTATGTGCTATTTTGTATTGGTTTATTACATAAAATCTCAATAAAACATATTTAAGTTTGTGGTTGTAAAGTGACAAAATGATAAAAAGTTCAAGGGGTATACAGGCTTTTACAAGGCACTGTAGGGCAGTTACTGCAAAGATTATTATAATAATAATACAGTCCTCAGGGTGAAGTGGTGGAAAGGGAAGGTAAGGGGTGGGTTAACAGCTTAGACTCTTGGTTAGAGCATCTATATCATAAAAGGAGTAAATACAAGAGTATTTTTTTTCTTTATAAAAGCAGATTAAAGTATTGGAGAAAAAGAGAAGAATGAGATAAAGAGGAGGAAGAACACCAATCCTTGGGTAGAGGAAACGTTTGAACAGGTCGGAAATGTACTCGTGAGCAAAGTTATTAAAAATCTGGTAGGCAAATAAAATGTTATGAAGTGTTAGAATGCAACAGGCAGATGCTCGGAAACAAAAACCAGGAAAGAAGCTGTTATTCGCACACTAATTATCCGAAGATCTTTTATGATACAACAGATGATAACCAAATTTAGAATCACCAATTGTGGGACTGTGGGAGTAAACCGGTGAACCCGGAGTAAACCCACGCAAGCACGGGGAGAACATGCAAACTCCACACAGAAAGACCCCCTGGCCGGGAATCCTTGCTGTGAGGCAACAGTACTAACCACTAAGCCACCGTGCTGCCCCGCCCAGAATATTGTTTTTTTATTTTTGATTATTTTTGTAGTGCAGATCTTTCACACACACCTAAAAAAAATAATGTGGTTTTGTAAGAAGCCTTTTTTTTATCGAAAACTGTAACAAAGTCCAAACCTTTTCTTAAATAAGGGTTTCTTTGTAAAATGACCAGATTTTAGTAGACACTTTTATTTTGTTAACATTAAAATAGAAAATAGGCAATAAACATAACTGATAAAAACTTATTCTCCACAGCAGTAACTTGCCGATTAATTAATTGCAAAAATTTATGGCATGATAAACATTTAAACACTTGTACATTGTTGTGATATAAAAGTAAAAACGGACGGACGAATTCAAATAAAACAAGTCAGATTTAGCTATTAAATGTATTCGACAACAGAATAATAAAACTATTCATCCAAATAAGGAAGATAAATCAGGCAAAAAGTAAAATAAATTGTGGTAGCCTTTGGAAATGAGACAATGGTTATAACACAACTGTTAGGGCAAATTATACACACACACACACACACACACAATTCTATAGATGTATTTCACTCTACAGTAAAGAGTATGGTTAGTAAGTGTATATATATACACTTATATGTGTGTGTATATGTATTGTGTGTTTATATATATATATATATCATATATATATAATATATATATGTATATTATATATAGTATAGTAGTTAAATAGTTTTACACACACACACAACACACACACACACACACCACACACACACACACACACATTTTCCCTAGTGTGTTTATGTATTTTACTCTACAGTGAAGAGTATAGTTAGTAAATGTATTTACACACACACACACACAACACACATAACAATAAAAAATAATAATGTTTTTGTCACCATATAAAATTGGATTTGGGAACTGAAAGCCAAAACAAAATCCATCCTTTCATTTAGCCAGTTTCTGTTCGATTTATAAAAATATACATTATATTCTGTTTTATTAATATTAATATATTAAATAATTGACCTGTCAATCAATTGTAGAAGTAATTTTTCTGACTAATAATAAAAATATAATGTATGTTTTCCCTTAATTTTTGGGTCCTTGATTATGATGTCCATCAACCTCTTTAAATTCTTAAAACCACATTTCAAACGAATATTTGAAATAAATTTTGCTGATTAACTTTTAATGAAATAGCTAATGACACTAGCGTAAAAATAACGGCTTAAAGGCTTTTCTTTAAATGATTTTATAATGAATAACTTTTTCCTACCTTCACTGATCCCACACTGGCTCTGAACGTCCTCCAGGAATAAGTGACTTTCATATATATATGATGTAATCTAGGGTGTGGCACTGTACTGCCAGATAATAAATTGTTGTGTGTGTTACGAGAAGAAAAACTTGATGTTGCAACTAGAGTAATCAGACACAAGACATAGAAAATAATGGGAAACACACAGATTAGATCTTGACAGTTCTGTCAGATGTGTATAACTGACAAGCACAGAACCATGTTTTCAGCTGTCATGATCGTATTGTGAATTACCCAACATAGAAATGCTGTAATATAAATACTTGTGTCATGATACCATTTTAAAGATCTTTAGAGCTTTATTCTTGGTACATAGGAAGTCAGTGAAATTCTTTTTTTCTTAAGAAGTTGGGGCTAAAGTGCAGGGTCAGCTATGATAAAGCACAAGATTAAGCTGTATTAATTATCACTTTATTTTTTATAAAAGATGACTTTTATCATCATATATTAGACTTTATTCTCTATTCTTAGTTAATTCGGTAAATATTTTTTAATCTGTTTCCCCGAACATATTTTTGTAGGAACCTTTTTTTTTTTGACAACAACTGTAATTTGCTCTACGTTGCATTTTGTACATATTTTGTGATATCTTTCAACAGATACTTGTATTCCAATACAGAATACTGATAATGCTCAAATTCATAGCGTTAATGTGGCCAGACCTAGCATAACCATAACGTTACACTTATTTTGAGCCACATGCTTCATGGAAGAAGTGGGAAAGTCTTTGTACAATCATAAAGGATAACTAACACACCCATTTAAGTTACACTTTGTGATCATTAAAATGATTGTGCATAGAACATGCTGTATTTTTTTATTGCTTTGTTTTTTATTGCGGACCTGAGGACAGATGCATTTGCAGATAACCCAGTTAACGAAAGTTGCCTTAGTCGCTACAACTTTTGCCCTCTGTTGCTTGTTGATCCACATTTTATATTTGATTGTAGAGGAAATGGCAGGTCAGTTGTTGCTTTTTTTTCAACCACATTCTTGCCCACACATCGGCCTAAGGATTAGGTAGTCTGTGAAAAAGGTAACATCAGAAAGATTACTTAATTTCCCCCTAAACCCCAGAATACTACGGTCAGCCTTACTGCTACAAATTTCTAGCTCAGTCTTATTGCTTTGTGGTTTGTTCATCTTGTACAAACTCCCTAATGTCAAAGAAGTAGGAAGGTTGGGTTAAACAGGATAAAAACAGCATACAATAGCCTGCAAACCCTTCTTTACCAATATTTAATTGAAAACACAATAAAGACAAAATATGCAATAGTCAAACTGATAAACTGTAATAGACTCCACTGTGGCGAGACGTATTTTTGACTTGACTTGACCACTAACATTAACATGAACCTGAACATAAACATGAACTGGAACTAGAACAAACGACCAAGACAGGAGGATACAAGGGGGTATATAAGCACATAACTAAATAAGTAACACTTGTAAACAATAAGGGCCAAACTAACCATGACACAAGGACAATGGGAAGCACACGACAGGAAGTCATGAAAAAAACAAACTGCCTAGGCTAGCTAAGATAGCTAGCATAGCAAAGCTTATCTAGCATAGCTTAGCCTAGACATAAAACAATAAACATAAAACAGGAACTAACAAACTAAAGGACATAAAGGCATAAACTGAGAGAACATGACACCTATTGAGTGTTACATAAACATTATTTCCTCATTTTGAATTTGATTCCTGCAACAGGTTCCGAGAAAGCTGGGACAGGGGCATCGAAAAACTGGGAAAGTTAGGGAATGTTTAAAAAAAAAACCCCGTTAGGAACATTCCACAGGTAAACAGATGAGTTTCATAATTGGGTATAAATAGAAGATCTCCGAAAGGCTCAGTTATTTAAAATCAAGGATAAGGCGTAGTCCACCGCTATATGTGAGCAAACAGTCCAAGCGTTGATAGCATCCTACAATTGAGTGAGGAATTTAGATCATCTATAATATCAAGAGGTTCCAGGAGGTTCTGGGAAATCATTGCATATAAGCGGCAACCTTGATCCCTCAGGTGGTATTGCATTAAACATAGACATCATTTGGTAAACACTTTATAATCCATTATAAATTAACACAGATTGTTACAACATCTGTGCAAGTTAACTGTGCCATGCAAAGCACAAGCTTAATATCAACACTCAGAAATGCCACCGGCTTCTTTGGGCCTGAGTTGGTGGGGCAAGATGTGATTTTGTAGCATACAAGGACTAGACTGACCCGTCTGTATTAAAGACCTCCTATTGAAATGTGTGACCAATTATAAAGCACAAAATCTGACAACACAGACCCTGTACTGTTGATCAACTAACGTCATACATCAAGCAAGAATGAGAAAGAATTCCCTTTACAAAACTTCAACAATTACTATCCTCAAGTTCCCAAACATTTTTGTGTTGTTAAAAGAAAAAGTGATGTAACAAAGTGGGGGAAAAACTCCAGTCGCAGCCCTTCTGGAAGTGGTGTAAGGCTTCGTACAACATGAGTGAATATCTGCAAGACACAACAAAGTTCTAGTTGGAACATTGCATATCTTTTGTTGTCGTGTTTTTCCAATTGAATATGAGTCGACAAGAATTTGCAGGCCATTCTATTCTGTTTTTATATACCTTTAACACCATGTCCCAACCTTATTGGATTTAGGAGTTAGATTAGATCTAAATTAGAAGTTTGTTATTGGCACGTGTTTAGTTGGACAGAAGCTAAAAGAAAAAAAATGTAGATGATGGTGGACCGGGGAAAGATGTGATAGTTTGGTATCTCCTACCCTCTGATTGACTAAACACACCTGAGCCAGGTAATCTATATACAACTATATATATATAATATATATATATATATATATATATATATATATATATATATATATATATATATATATATATATATATATATATATCTATATATATATATATATATATATATATATATATATATAGATAGATAGATAGATAGATAGATAGATAGATAGATAGATAGATAGATAGACCTCTAATTTACTAATTACTAATTTACTCTAATTTAACTAATTTAACACAAGGAATTTTACAAATCTGTGGTTATATACACATTTATCTGTATGCAAATATAAGAAGAGGAGAAAATCTGTAGCCCAACAATTTAGTAAATATTTGGGGAAAGATGTTATTATGCCTGACTATTAAGCTTTAACATTTAATTATAAAAACAATTTAAATTTCCCAACAAGATGTTGGCCGGTGTGAGGCGGCAGAATGAACCCAAAAGCAGATGGAAGAAAATTGGCAGATTTTTTGGAAAAATACAGACGTGCTGCGACTAGCAGGACTGACAGGCAGCAAAAATAGTTAATGAGCATCCAGGCGAATTTACTGATTCCAGTTCAAACCTCGAGCAAAGAGGCATCCGAGAGTCTGGGGGTGAAAAAAAGGCGCGGCAATAGCGCACGTAAAAACTCCACCGAGAGCTCACTGTAACTCACGTGAGGAAGAGAAACAAGATCCAGATTCAGAGTCGAAAACGGGGTTAAAAAGCGGGTAAACAATCGAAACGAATCGGGAGAATATTGAGGCATGAAACACAATAAACCAGATGGAGAAAATGCGCTTTAGGTGTCCTAAGGCGGGGCAATTAAAACTCCAGGCTGGAATTAGGAATGGCAGAAACAGTATTCGAGCTGGACAGGACATACATAAACATCTGTTTAATGTTTCTAAGCATTGAAATCTCTCAAACACACTCCAACAACTAGGTTAAAGGTTAATGGAAAAAAGTGGCGCAAAGTTCCAAGTTTCTATTTTTGGTGGTTTTGATAATTGTAAAGAAAAAAAAGTTGCATTATTATTATTCCAGGAAAATCATTGGATTTTAACGTAAACACACCGAAACTGTAAAACAAGAATGAAGAGAAAAAAGGAGGGGCAAGTGATTAGGAGACAAGAGCATAAAAAAGGGAAAAAAAGGGACAATGAGAAACTGGGACAGCTGGACTGAAGGCTGTATATTAATGCTAATGTAAGTCATCTCAATGGAAGCAGGAAGCATGGATACAGTGGATGTCCCACAGGATAAAACTGTTAAAAAGGTGAACACTTATTTCTTTATTACATGTACTTTATTTTAACATTTATTTTCATAGCATACTGTTAACAATGTAAGAATAAAACAATAATATAATTATTTTGGGAGATATTGGAAATGTTACTCTCGAAATGTCTTAGATTAATAGATAAATGTCCTTACAGATATTATTTGAAGCTTTTTAACACAGATTTTCTTTACGGTTGTGAGATTTGGCATCTGAAAACTGTCAAAGATAATTACACGATCCTATATTCACTTGATGTTACAGTTCTGGCTCCTTGTTTCTTTTTCCATGCAGGGATCAATTAATAAGAAGCTTGAGAAGCTGAGGAGATGGAGCACCTCTACAGGTGGGAGCTTTAAGAAACCATCCAAACTAAAGGCCCTCAGCTTGAGATTACCCACTGAAGACACAGAAGAAGGCGTATGCAATGACGAGAACAAGCGCAGGAAACTCAAACCTATTGTGGCGTCTGTTTTTGGACAGGTATGAAAGCAAGGTCACGACACTGTCTTTACTAAATGTTGTGCAGTAGATACTGTGGTATTTTTTTCTGACATTTGAAATACATTTTTCTACCGTGAGTATAAAAGATTGATATTTTGGGGGTGCTTTGGATGGTTTTAGAGTAAAATACTGTGAACGTGAGAGTAAAATTCGATTGCTTTTATTGCATAGAGTGAAAGGGTAAATGTATGAAAAGGTAATGAGGAAATAGTAGCTTGAAGGTCAAAGTGTTTGGGTTCAACTCGATTTTATTGGTACAGTGCTTTTACCAAGGGGCAAACCAAGATAAAGCGGCAGAATTAATAAATAAAGCCCTTCTAAGAGATCATTTGGTTAATATATGCTTGTTACATAGATATATATTTATAAAAAATATTTAAATGAATAAGCTAATGTTTTATTCACAATAACATAGAAAACATAGATGTTTAAATTAAGAAATGTTACACTTTTATGCACTAAAATCACTTTTCAAAATGTTATGCTTGCTACAGGTTTTAAAAAACGTTGGGAAGGGGCATGTTTACCATAGTGTAGAATCTCCTCTTCTGTTTTATACAGTTTAAAGACATCTGGGCATCGAGGGTATGAGGGTATTCCAGATGCTGAAGAGTATGTGGTCATCTTTAACGTATTTTTTTGGTTTAATGAGTGCCAAATGTTTTTTATAAGACATGTTTTATGACATCTATGTTGTATTGTAAATTAAATATTAGCTCATGTGATTTAAAATTCTTTCAGATTTTATTTTCATATATTTTTTATAAATATGTATCTAGGTAACAAGCCTATATTAGCAAAAGGATTCGGGCTGTAGTCAAACATGATAAAACATGTAATTAAACATTAATAATTGTTTATTTGTTAAATCAAAGTGCTTATTATTTAACAGGAATAATTTTATTTTCCTCCTATTTTTGATTTTTTTTCCCGCTTCAGTCTGCCAGTTCTGGCTGCCAGTCCACTTCATAGGTTATGTTTAAATTAGCAAATGCACAAGTAAGCGCTGTGCTAGTTTAACATCGGCACATCGGGTGCATTTCACTTAGGAAGGGATGCGGATATATTGCTATGTTATATTAATACTGACATTTCTGACTGGTCAGCTGTCGAGGGCCCCCTCAAAATGCGGGGCCTCGGGCAACCGCCTGCTTTGCCTGTCCCTTTGTTATCTGTCCGCTTTTGCTTTTTACAACAGACATCGTCTAAAAGCGGCTTAAAAATAAAGTCATTTTTTTAAAAATCACAATTTTCTCCAATGAGCAAGACTACAGCAACAGGCTTTATTTTCATTTCCAGCATCATCATGCTGTCACTGCTGGGCCCCTAAGCATTTAACCCCTTAACTGCCTATTTGTATAAAAATAAATAATAGTAAGTCACGTTGAATGAGGGTGTCCGCCAAATGCTGTTATATATTATGTTATATATTATTTTGTGTAATATTATGTAAATGATATTAGGATCATTTAGCTATTCCGTCAGATCAAATAACATTTTTAAAAAGGGACCACATACTTACTGTTCCAGTGGTACGACTTTTGTGCTTAAAAACTTAAACAATAAGGTTCAAGCTTTATTTCTTGGGTAAATCTGTGTCATGAAAAAAAGAGTAAAATTCGATTGCTTTTATTGCATAGAGTGAAAGGGTAAATGTATGAAAAGGTAATGAGGAAATAGTAGCTTGAAGGTCAAAGTGTTTGGGTTCAACTCGATTTTATTGGTACAGTGCTTTTACCAAGAGGCAAACCAAGATAAAGCGGCAGAATTAATAAATAAAGCCCTTCTAAGAGATCATTTGGTTAATATATGCTTGTTACATAGATATATATTTATAAAAAATACATAAAAACGACATAAGCTAATGTTTTATTCACAATAACATAGAAAACATAAATGTTTAAACTAAGAAATGTTACACTTTTATGCACTAAATCAGCGCATTAAAATTCTTTCAGATTCTTTCAGAAAAAAAAAAATGAAGAAGACGTTTCTAATACCCTGGCCTACAGACGGATCATTAGATTTTTTGGCTTTTGAAACTTAAATATAAATTTACTATACATATGTTTGCAGTTTATATGCTGCCAAACCAGAGATACATGACATCATCAATACTTTTAGTCGTAAATGGCTTCTCAAATCCAGTTAGTTGGAAATAAAAACTTCCACTGGAATAGCTGAGCTGGAACCTGTTAAAAAAGCTCATTTGTGTGGGTTTTTTTAAAAAATCCCACTTTACATTGCTGCCGGTTCTGAGTTTGGTTTCTGTCAGTGCAGTGCCTTTAGGTCTGCCATTAAAACATGCTACTTGGTGGATTGGTGACTCTAATAATATGTGTCCAAAGTATTTATCTGTGTGTATAGAAAACTGATCCAAAATTAAATCGCAACCCATGTGTGGGGGAAATTGTGGCTCATGGTTAAGGTGTTGGACGGGCAACCCGAATATCGTGGGTTCGATTACCAGCTTCACCAAGTCACCACTGCTGGGCCCTTGAGCAAGGCCCTTAACCCCCATTGATTGCTCATCCTTAGTTGTATAAAGATCCCCCCCCCATTGATTGCTCAGTTGTATAAAGGGATAATTGTAAGTCGCTCTGCATAAGAGTGTCTGCTGTAAACGTGTGTATTCCTACCTTAAGGCTGCAGGTGCACCACACTGGCCTGGATTTTACACTCTCAGCCAACCGATAAAAACAGATTAAAATGTCCCCCCTCTAGCTGTATCTTTTCTGTATTATTGCCTACTAAACAGTACAGTAATTAAAAATGCATTTTAATCATGATAAACAGTGATCAATTAAAGATGAAAAAAAATGGGTCAAGACATTATTATTCATGTCTAAAGGAGAATTGCATCTCTGTTTATCTCTTTCATTCTCCAACTAACCCTTCTACCATTTAGGCTTTTCTGTAATCCACTGGCAAAGCGCCTGTATATACATTGTGACCCAAATCCTAGATAATAACACACACAGATGAACACAGACCCACATGGCACAGAGAGAGAGAGAGAGAGAAAGAGAGAGAGAGAGAAAGAGAGAGAGAGAGATGCACTAAAGTCACAAAATGAGATGCACTAAATCTTGTTGCTTGTAGGATGGGAGCCTGATTTTTCTGCCATGTGTATGCAAACCTAATCAGTTTAGTGCAGGAAAAACACGCATAAACTTCCCATTTAACAGTTTTTTTATTTTATTTATTTTTTTTTAATATATTTTTATTTAATTTTATTAACTAATTAATTAATTTATTTATTTTATTTTATTTTTTTTTCTATATTAGACAATAGTCAGTAATATACTTTAGCACAGGTGTGTGATTATTACCACATTTAACACTGCCACCTCTGCCCTCCAGTCACAAACCGGCAGTTGACCCCAAATCTCCCGTTTCAAATATTTATTTCTCCCACCTGGAGTCTTTTTATAATTGCCCTTTAGTCCTGATAGTATTGAAAAAACATTTATATGTACAGCATTACATGTGTCAGACACTCTTATCCAAAATTACTTACATTTATCTACTATTTATACAACTGAGCAATTAGGGGTTAAGGACCTTGCTCAGAGGCCCACGGTGGTGGTTGGTGGTGCAGAGAATCAAACTCCAGTCATTTTTGTATTAGTCATACACCTTAACCACTAAGCCACCATTTTCCCCAAACAAGTTTGACTACTAAAGTATGTTTATTAGTTCTTTTGGAAACGATTATTAGCTCTGTTGGGAATGTTTATTGGTTCTGTTGGGAATGTTTATTGGTTCTGTTGGGAATGATTATTAGTTCTGTTGGGAATGATTATTGGTTCTGTTGGGAATGTTTATTAGCTCTGTTGGGAATGATTATTAGTTCTGTTGGGAATGTTTATTCGTTCTGTTGGGAATGATTATTAGTTCTGTTGGGAATGTTTATTGGTTCTGTTGGGAATGATTATTAGTTCTGTTGGGAATGATTATTAGTTCTGTTGGGAATGTTTATTCGTTCTGTTGGGAATGATTATTAGTTCTGTTGGGAATGATTATTAGTTCTGTTGGGAATGTTTATTGGTTCTGTTGGGAATGATTATTAGTTCTGTTGGGAATGATTATTAGTTCTGTTGGGAATGTTTATTGGTTCTGTTGGGGATGTTTATTAGTTCTGTTGGGAATGATTATTAGTTCTGTTGGGAATGTTTATTGGTTCTGTTGGGAATGTTATTTATTGTTCTGTGTTTATTGGGTTTCTGTTTATTGGTTTATTGGGGATGTTCTGTTGGGAATGATTATTAGTTCTGTTGGGAATGTTTATTGGTTCTGTTGGGAATGTTTATTAGTTCTGTTTGGGAATGATTATTAGTTCTGTTTGGAAAACCCAGTATGATTTTGTGTCTGGGATGTACAGTATAATAGTCTGGTTTGAAAAATTCATTGACATAAATTCATGTTTGAAAGGAATTTTAGTTCAGTTTTAGGTGCCCAGCTGTCCAGTTTAAATGTCTATGTCGGATGTTTAGTAATCCTGTTTGGAATGTCCAGATGTGCAGTTTGGAATGTTTTGTAATGGTATTTGGAATATTAATTAGCTGTATTTGATGTTTAGTAAATGTTTAGTTGTTTAGTTTGGCAGAGGTGTTACGTAAAAAGTAATAATACTCAAGTATTGTTTCTGTTTTTACTTTTAATATTTCTGTCAACTTTTCCTCTCATACATTTCCCCAAAGATTACTCGTAGTGGTGGTGTGATTTTGAAAGAATCATTAACAACGAATTGTCACGGAAAACGATTCGTTCATTTTTTATTGCGTGACCAAGTGCAAAATCCTATTTTTACTACCAGGAAACATTACTTTATTTCCAGAGTCTTCGGGACAGAGTTTGTTTGTTCATCACTTGACCACTTTCCCGCTCGGTATCTTACAGTCAATAAAGTTATGTCACGTTTACATGTTTGCTTTCTCTTAAACAGAGATTTTTCAAAAGACGGTTCTTTATAAGTCATTTAAATAGTTTAGTTCATTTATTCATTTATTTCCTATTCCCAGTTATTCCCTAATTTGGGGTCACAGGGATCTGCTGGAGTCTATCCCAGCCGTCTCTGAAAGCATCAGACAGGTCACCAGTCTATCACAGGCCCACACACACACACACTCACACTCACTCCTATGGGCAATTTAGAATCACCAATCAATCAAACATACTGTATACATTTTTGGACTGTGGGAGGAAACCAGAGAACCCGGAGTAAACCCACACAAACACAGGAAAAACATAATTTAAACTCTTTATATTCAAATGAATCAGTTTTTCAAATGAATTATTTTTATTATTATTATTATTATTATTATTAACAGTGATCTGTTTTATAATTTATGTTTTGTAACTACCTTATGGTTGTAGAGCACTTTGGCCAGCTGTGATGTTGTAAAATGTGATTGACAAATGCATTTGACCTTTGAACTTTACAATTATTATCGTACTTAAAAACATAAACATTTGTCATTAATACAAAGAAAAGAAAATGGATGGAAGTTAAAACTAAAAACAGTCTTGCTGAAACTGTGTTGCATTGATTTTGCATTTTCCTGTACTTCTACTTTCAGTACTTTTAATATAAAAATAAATACTTTACTTACTTAAGTGAAATAAATATCACATTTTACACTTTAATACTTTTACTTAAGTGATATTTTAAATGAAATAACTATTGATAACAACAATTTTTATGTTAAATAAATATAATTGTACTAATTGTAAGTCTTGCTTTCGGGTACTTTGTACACCTCTCCTGTTTCCAGATGTGTCCAGTTGCCCTATGTGTAAAATCCAGTAAACATCTTCGGAATAATCAGCATTCCAACTTAAAATCTTTTCAGCAAGACATCTTTCCCTTGTGTTACTCGAGAAATATTTAATTAAATAAATGATTGTGTGTGTGTTTTGAGGGGTTTTTTTGTATAAAAACCCACGAAAAATGACAAACGTGTATTTCTGTATTGGTGTTTCAGAAAAAAAGTGTGTTACAGAAGGCTTTGGCAATAAGAGTGTTAATCTCCAGCTGAGCTTTAGTTTTATCCCTGATTTATGTTGTGTAAAATGCTTTGGTCTGGAATTAATCTGCCAGCTGGTGGGAAAATAATTGCACTACAGTGTAAATGTGCCTCACTTAGAACAGCAGAAACAGTGACAGGAGCCCTCTAATGGTTAGAGTAATACACACCCGTTTTCAGCTCGAGCTTCTTTATGGCTGGGATCAAATGAAAGATTACATATGGACTTAAAATGTGTGATACTTATGAGAGTCTTTTAATTGCTATGATCAGTACAGTGTAATAGAGTCGTAATACATCCTTATCATTCATTCCTCCCATTTTCCCCCAGCTGTTATAAACAGTGCTGAAGCTACACAGAATGACACGGGTTTGATTTTTAGTAGTGAGACTGTTTTCAAACCTTTCTGCAATTCACATGTTCTTATCTTTTCTTTTTATCTTCTTTGCTCATCTTTTTTTTCATCAATGTAATTTGCCACTGCTTTTGCCTGCTGGTGCCAGTCCAGCTTTTAGACTCCTCTCTCTTTCCCTCTCTCTCTTTCTATCTATCTATCTCTCTCATTCTCGTTCTCATTCTCTCTCTCCTTCTCTCTCTCTTTCTCTCTCACTTTTATTC
>VCAZ01000006.1:2426150-2693650 GCA_005784505.1 Bagarius yarrelli | reverse complement strand
CTTTTTCTCTCTATCTTTCTACTTCCCAATGTTTTCTCGTTTCTCCTCTCTTGTCCTTTTTTTCTTATCCACTCCTTTGTCTTTTTCACTTTCATCTGTATTCAGGTCGGGTTCATCTTCTCTTTCTTCTCCTTCAGTTTTGTTTCTCTCTTTTTCCATACTTTTTTATGACTCACTTCTCCTTCTTTCTTCTCTTTCGTCCCTCCTTTATCTTCTTCTTTTCCTTCTATTATATCTCTCGCTCTCATTTTTATTACTTGTTTCTTTCATTTCAATCCTTTTCATATTTTCTTCTCTTATTTTTCCCTCTATATCATTTAACATCATTATCACTCTTTTTCTCTATTCTTTCATTTTCTTTTCTTTACTTTTTTTAGCGGCTTTCTCCTCATCACTGTTTCCTCTTCTTTCTCGCTTTTTCCCCTTTCTTTTCATCCTTTTTGTCTTCATTTTCTCTCTCTCTCTCTCTCTCAATCTCTCTCTCTCTCTCCCCTGATTCAACACTTCTCCTTCATTTACTACTTCTCACTTAATTTTTTTCCTCTTTTCCTGTTTCTCCCTTTTTTTCTTACTCCTCCTGTTTTCTTCTCTTTCTGTCTTTAATCCCAGGACTTCTTCTTCTTCCTCTCTCCTCCTTGTCTCCCTCTCTCATTGTGTCCGTGTGAGCGGAGGAGAGGATTAGAGTCGAGCGGTTCTCACTCTGGATGTTCGCTCGCTCTCTCGCTCTAAACAAGAGCGCTTTTATGGCAGAGGGTTGCGTGTGTTAGTGTGTAAAAAAGCTGAGCTTTGTGTGACTCTGCACAGTCTGTCACTCATTCATTCACTTCTTACACTGAGCTTTTAAACTCACACACACACACACACACACACACACACAATTTGCTGACCTTTTTAGTTTATGAAGAACATTTTTTTAGAAGCGCTGCTATTTTTGGAAATATGCGTTGTGATGTTCCGCAGACAGTCGTAGATTTAGAGTGGTTTATGGTGTGTGTGTGTGTGTGTGTGTGTGTGTGTGTGTGTGTAAGAGAGTCAGAAAGAGGGAGAGGGGGAACAGACAGGAAATAAAGGGAAGAAGCGGACTAAGAGAAATGAGAAATGATTAGAATAATAAATAGATGGGGAAAAGAGAGAGAGAGTGAGAGAGAGAGAGAGGAGGAGAGAGGAGAGAGGGAGAGAGAGAGAGAGGGAGAGGGAGAGGGAGAGGGAGGGATCAAGAAAGAAGAGAAAGAAATAAAAAATGAAACTCTGAGACAGAGGGGAAAAGGAAAAGAATAAGAAAAAAAATTGATTAAAGGAGACGGAGAGAAAGAAAGAGAAAAGAAGAATTTGAGAAGGCGAGAAACGGAGACTGAATCTTCACTCCTTACATGGTAGCGATGAAGCTGAGTGGCTGAGTTTTCATCCCACAGCTTAGACCCGACTCAACACACACACACTGTGTGTGTTTCAGCCACCGGTTCATTAGCATGGGTTATGGGGGTGTGGTAGGACTGCGCGATATTGGAGAAAACCTGACAATGTGATAATTTGGTTTTTCTGCGATTTATATTGCGATATGAAACAATTATATTGCGATATGAAACAAAAATCTATAACTATAACTGTATCATACTCTATACACCCCTATAGATGCCATATATATACATACTACTGCCCCTTCTGTACATTATTTACCCTCACCTCTGTAATTATCAACCTCAGACCCTTTTAATTACACTGATATTTATTGTAAATAGGCCAATTATGCACTTCTGGTTAGATGCTAACTGCATTTTACTGGCTCTGTACATGTACCATGCACAATGACCATAAAGTTGAATCTAATCTAATCTAATCTAATCTAATTATTTTAGAATAATTGGAGTGATCTTGTGATCACTGAGTGAAATATAACACACACATTATATTCATAGATAAATACATAAGTAGCACAAAGATGCAAATGAAATATTTAAAGTGTTTTAGATTTTTCAGCTACAGAAATAAAAATAATCAAATGTAAAATCACACGGCATCGAATTAATTTATGAATTAACTACAATTTATTTTTGTTACAGCTGCAAAAGTTAGTTTGCTTTAAAGTTGCTTGAAATATTTAAACAGCAAACAATGTGCAAATGCTAAACCTTGCAAATGCTAAACCTTGCAAATGCTAAACCTTGTAAATGCTAAACCTTGCAAGGCTAAATGCTAAACCTTGCAAATGCTAAACCTTGTAAATGCTAAACCTTGCAAATGCTAAACATTGCACGTCCTGCGATGTGACTATTGCAGATGCACACATTGCGATGTCGATGCTAGTGTGTAGCTTATGTGGGAGAATATATTGGTGTGTGTGTGTGTGTGTGTATGTGTGTTTGTGGTGTGAATGAACTTCCAGAGCCCTTTAGTCGCCATGACAGCAGAAAAACACCGCAAGCACCTGCTCATTACCCCCTCACAGAGACATTGTTCAGTCTCATAGCTGTGGGTGCCAAGAAAACCTCGCAATACACACGATACAGCTGTCAAACTGCTTTTAAAATGTTATATTCAATTTATATGCACATGACATTTACATAACAATATAATAACGATAATTGTTGAGATTTTTTGTAATACTATTATAATATTTTTTGTGAGAAATAGCTATTATTATGGTCTTTTTTTATTTGGTAGATAATTTTATAAATGCACAGAACCTAAAAGTTGATTTAATTGTCATTCATTTATCGAGTTATTTACAATTCTTCCCTCTTATTTTTAATGTTAAAATATGAACTACACTGGTACCCTGAATTACGAGTGTCCCAGCTAACAAGTTTCCCGAGATACGAGTCGTTTCTCGGACAATTTTTTTCTTTGAGTTGTGAGCTAAAATTCGAGTTACGAGTCAGCTTTAGACACCCAACCGCTAGTTGGCGTAGCGAAAGCCACAGTAAACGCCGTAACATCCACCCAGCATCCCGTGTCTCACTCGATAGCTAGTCAGACATGCGCGTTAGCAAGTGGAGTCGTCTGATCTCCAAGGTAAACGCTGTACATCATACTTAATAAAACCAGTTTATTCCAGTACATCCTATTGTAGTGTCTTTTATACAATATTCCTTATTTATACGTTTATTTTTCTTATTTAAAAACATTGCGGTGGTTCTTTTGGGGAAACCAGAACAGATTAATAGCATTTCAATTAATTTCAATGGAAAAAATAGATTTTAGTTACGAGTTTCGTCCCAGAACAAATTAAACTCGTAAGTCAAGGCACCGCTGTACTTTCAAATGACACCAGTTTTTCTTAAATGAGTCAGTTCTGTAATATCAAACTTTCGATACGACAAAGGTTAACATGCTTTCTTCCTTCAAAACTACGAAGTGGTAGCTCAGTGGTTAAGGTGTTGGACTTCTGATAAGAAGATCGTGATTTTTTTAATTTTCTGCACCACCAAGTTAGCATCGCTGGGCGACCGAGTGAACCTTAAACCTTTCAATTGCAAAATTGGGATTAAAAATGTACGTTTGGATAAGGAGGTTTGTCAAATGCTGTAAATGTGAATAGAAATGTGGTTCTTACATGTACTGCATAAAGTGTACTACAGGCCCCATTGGATCGGTGGTAAACTAACTGGTTAAATACACATACATTGTTCATTTATACTGGAAAGCAATAGTATAAAGGACCATCAGGCCAAGTGATGGCTTAGTGGTAAGGTGTTGGACTGATACAAGAAAGACTGGGGTTCGATTCCCAGCACCACCAAACCACCACTGCGGGCCACTGAGCAAGGCCTCTATCTCCCAATTGCTTAGATGAGAAATGTACGTCGCTTTGGATAAGGGCGTCTGTGTAAATACTGTAAATACTGTAAATAGATGTTTCTCTATTCTGGCACCAAGAGTATCAGAGTTACTGGATGTCTTTAAAAGACGTTTGAAGACCAGCGTCTTTCTCAAATACCCGATACTTGACATTTAGAATAAAATTGCTCTTATTTAACAGTATTTATTTTACATCTTTATTTAACATCAATCAAACTATGTATATCTATTGATCTGTTCAATCATGAGACTTAAAGCGCTTTTGTTATATGATGTTAATGGAAAGTAGATTTATAAGATTTAGGAAACTTGCTAATCGACTCCAATGACATGACCGAGGTTGCTGTAGGACATTAATCTTCTCAATATGTATAAACATTTGGAAATACCTGAAGTGTAAATCATTCTAATGTCTCTAAAACAAATGTCCCCATGCTGAACCCTCTTTTTTTAAGTATTTTTCAGTGTAGTTCACTAGAGTAAAGATTAGGTTTAGGTTTAGTTAGACGAGTGGACAAAGACGCATGTGTGTGTTGCAATGGATCACTGACTTTTTAAAAATGTGCTTCATTTTGAAAAGGAACTCGGATAGTTTTACATGCAAGGGCAAATCAGAATAGGTTTTGTAATGGTGGGGGTGGAGGGGTGGTGTATCATGCAAACGTTTTCCATAACTGTGATCTATAGTCTGATATTTTCGGATCATCTACACTGTCTGGTCCAGGAGACGTGTGTATTGCCTTGTTTAACGGTCGGCCTGGAAACAATTTAAAGCCATCTGATGGAAGAATTAAGCTGTTGTGTTTGGATCAGTAACAATGAGCATCAATTAGTATCGATTAAACGCTGTATGTTCAATCAATATCGATTTAATATCAATTTAATATAGATTCAACATCAATCAATATCGATTTAACATGAATCAATATGAATTAAATTCTGGATGTTCAGTCAGTATCGATTCAATATCAATTTAATATCGATTAAATGCTAGATGTTTAATTAATATCGATTCAATATCGATTCAACATCAATCAATATCGATTAAATGCTGGATGTTTCTTAAAAACATGCAAGGTTTACTGTTATTGTGGGGACATTTCCACGCCCCTAAACATGATGCGGCACAAAACGAAACGTCATTGGTTGCTTTACCTGTTAGTCATAAGTCTTTTTGGTCCAGCCTCAGCCATTCAAAGTGAATCAGGTTCCTGGACCTTCTACAGTCAGTCTGTAGGTCTGGCTATACAAGACCTGGAGCTGTAGGCTAGTTAATCAGATCTGTAATTCTCTATGTAAAGGTAATTAAACCATCACTGGGCCCCTGAACAAGGCCCTCAACCCTTGGCTGCTCATTTGGATTAAAAATTAAGGATAAATGTAAGTGGCTCTGAATGAGGGTGTCTGCCAAGTGCCAGAAATGTAAATATAAATACTTGTAAATGCAAAAGCAGCTTTAGAGATGGAGAAACTGAAAAATCTCACTAATATTTCAGCATGTGATTGTGTTGCCAGAGAAACAAAGGCAAGTCAGTGGAATGAAGAACAGGAAAGGGGATCGAAGAGGAGCCAAAGCACGAATAAAAAAAAAAAAAAAAAAGCCTGAAGAAGCTCAGAAAAACTGACAGTAAACGAAAAAAATGATGACTAAGAAATTCTTCTAACTTGTTTCCTGTAAAAGGAGCAAACGTTAAAGTAGTCTCATACTTTCCATCTTTTTTTTTTCCTTACCGAATTCGAATGCACAGACATTGAGTGACATCAGCACTTCTGTCTTCATTTATTCTATTTTTTTTTATCCTGATAGGCCTTCTGTTATAGATGTGTAAAATTAAGATTTGGATTAAAAAAAAAAAAAAAGAAGAAATTAAAACTCTTGGAGAAACTTAAGCGGAGGATGCACTTTCGCCATGTGACGATATATTTTTGACACTTTGAATTTCGAATATATTACGTTCAGGCTCAGAGAATGTTAGCGTTATTGCGCTAATTGAAAGGGTTTTTAATGTTAAATAAATCTTTCCAAATTGGCGGATGGGAAAAACTAAGCGTTTAGCCAGACGTAATATATAAAAATAGTGTGGACGTTGTGGCTCATGGTTAAGGTGTTGGACTGCCAACCCAAAGATTGTGGGTTAGATTCCCAGCTCCACCAAGCCACCACTGCTGGGCCCCTGGGCAAGGCCCTTAACCCCTAATTGCTCAAGTCGCTCTGGATAAGGGCGTCTGCCAAATGCTGCAAATATCAATGTAAATGTAAACAGAGAAAATATTGCCACTAATATATATATAGATAGAAGATAATTGAAGAGAACATTGAAGATCTCGTTACATTGGTACTTGTCAAAGTGTCTGATGTATTCAAACAAAACAAGCAATGTCAGTCGGTCAGTTGTCAAAGCAGAAAATAATCTGCACAAGCAGGAGCATCTGAACAGCTTGGATGAGTTACAAAGTGCGACGGACAGACGTCCCGGCCGGAGCAAATCTAAAACAACAGATTGTCTGGTGTCCCTGGTATGTAGTGGGTAATACCTACCAAATTGTTAGAAGAAAGGACCACTTGTGAACTGGCAGCATGAGCATTAGAGGCTTATTATTGGTTGTAGAAAAAGACGTCTAGTCTTCGTTAGTCTGATCCCCCAGAAAAGCTAATGTAGCACAAAGTTCTAAAAAAAAGGTTCATTCTGGTTTATTGCAGTGGATGGAGCTGCTTAGCATGTACATGCTGACCCCCGTCCACCATTAAACATGCACATCCCTGTAGGGACCCGGGGTAGAATAGGTCCCTAGCACTCCTCTTGCTGTTCATAAGAGGTGACTAATGGAGCAACTTGTTTAAGTAATGCAAAGTGAAAAGTGAAGTAATGTAAAGTGACGTAATGACAAGTGAGAAGTGAAAAGTGACGTAATGTAAAGTGACGTAATGACAAGTGAGAAATGAGAAGTGACGCAAAGCTTTGTATAATTTTTTCTGAAATTGCCATGAAAATAGCCTCGATGCTGGCACGGCGTTGAAAAAATAAATAAATGGATAAATTAAAAGTGCACAACTGGGCCATGGAGCAAAGGGAGGAAAGGGCTGATGAATGACATTTGTATTTACGTCATGTGGTAAATCATGTATGTATATATTTGTTACCTTGAAGTGATATGACCCCAAAAGGCACTATGGGATGGAAGCAAGCAGGTGGCGGCAGTGCGATTTGCTGTGCAATAGTCGGCAAGAAAACCTTGTTGCACACTTCTCCATGGAAATGGTTTTCCTGTAATGTCAGTGGCTCCTTTCAATAGGATAATGCTTCCTGCCACAATGTAAAAAATGTTTAGAAATGCTTGAAGAACCAAGACCAAGGTTGGTTACCACCGGTGGTATTTGGCACCAAATACTGAGGTAAAGCATCTATAAATCAGACTTGATTGTTCGGGACATCCCACAGGTGCTTGATTGGACTGAGTTCTGGAGAATGTGTTGACTGTACATTTTGCAGAACTCAGTTCAATCAACCACATGGATTCTCTGGATACTATCGGTGGTACTTGGCACCAAATACTGAGGTAAAGCATCTACAAACAAGCCTGATTTATAGATGCTTTACCTCAGTATTTGGTGCCAAGTACCACCGATAGTATCCAGAGAATCCATGTCTCGAGGGTCAGTGCTGCTTTGGGGGCACAAATGGAAGCCTACAACTACAAAGACAACGGAAAGCATAACATTCTAGGAAGGAAACTGAGAAAGCCATGAGATTCCAATGAGAATTTGTTCGAAACACATGCTTTCAGTTATTAATCCTTCCCGTTAATTACCATGCTCTTATTTTAGGAAAAAGCCTGGTGATGACTCAGAACCTGGTGCTATTATAAAAAATCCTTTCGCTTCAATGCTTCCGAAGCTTGTTTGGTGTGCCGTCCAAAACCATTATTTATAAAGTGTGAATCACCCTTCGAAGCCAATTGAACTGATAAAGTAGAAAGAGTAAGTGGTAAAAATGAACCAGGAAGGAGAACCGGAGCCTTTTAGAGCTTTATTATGAAACACGACTTCTTTAATTCCAGACGAAAGGCAGGTTTACGATGAATAATTTTCAGCCTGATTTTTGAATTGAATTGTATTGTACTTCTACTGCTTTATAGCCATTTATGGTTGTTTTGGTGGTGTTGGAAAAGCTTATTAATATCTCACGAGTAGGAGCACTGCGATGACACTGGTCCAACAGCTACATTAGAAGGATAGCATCGACTTACATAAAACCACAGCTACAAATACACCAGCGGCAATGGCGGATCAGGGAAGACGTGGGATTTAGCAGAAGGGCGGAATGGATTATTTTATTTCATCAGCAGGCTAACGAGGCAGAACAAACAGTACATGATGGGAAATAAATAGAATCAAAATCAGAATCAAGCAAGTAGGAATTTGTTTTGGTGACAGAAGCTTCCAGTTGCACATTTTTAAGTAAGTTACACAGAAAAGTACAGATTTAGGTAGTAACATTGGTATTGCAGTGCATATATATTTTTATTTTTATTAAACAATAAGGAGGGCATTTAAGTGTTCATGAGGTAGATACCCTGAGGGAAGAAACTTGTGCCTGGCTGTCCTTGTGCTTGGTGTTCTGTAGCATCGGCCAGTAGGAGAAAGTTTAAAAAGAACATGGCTTGGATGTGAGGGATCCAGAGTAATTTTCCCAGCCCCTTTACTTACTCTGGATGTGTACAGTTCTTGGAGAGTGGGCAAGGGAGCCCCAATATTCCTTTTTTAGCCTCCGACCCATCCTCTGATTTTGCAATTTTGTAGCTGAGCCCACCCAGACGGTTATGGAAACCCACATGACAGACTCGATGATGGCTGAATAGCTGTTTGAGCAGCTCCTATGGCACGTTGAACTTTTTTAGCTGGCGAAGGAAGAACATCCTTTGTTGGGCTCTTATAACAATGAAGTCACTCACAGGCCCTGAGAGATGGTGGTGCCCAGAAACCTGAATGACTCCACTGCTGCCACAGTGCTGTCCATGATTGAGAGTGGTGAGAGTGGTGGGAGTGCGGGGGGCATTTCCTGAAATCTGTAAATAGCAGATGAATTACAACTTCCTGTGTCCTCATTACAACTGGAATTCTCAGGGATTTAGCCATGAATGACTCCAAACCCCTAGTTATTCACATATTAAATAGTTTTTTCAAACAGATCTTATGCCACGGGCTTGTTTCTGTTTATGCATGTACGCTTTGTAGGCCTGTATAAAGGGTTTGGAAATTTGTGGATTTTGATCGTATAATCTTATACATTCACATTTGTAGCATTTGCCAGACGCCCTTATCCAGCACGACTTACATTTATATATTTATACAACTGAGCAATTAGGGGTTAAGGGCCTTGCTCAGAGGACCCATGGTGATAACTTGGTGGTGCTGGAAATCGAGACATTGGAGTGACTGTGGGTGACGTCATTGTTATAAGAGCCCAACAAAGGATGTTCCTTCGTCAGCCGAAAAAGGTCAACCTTTCGATTCATCCATCATCGAACCCACAACCTTTGGGTTAGCAGTCTAACACCTTAACCACTGCGCTAACACTTCCCCCATGTCATTGCACATTATAGAAGCGAGTCTTTTATTTTTACAGCATAGCTATCATCTCGTACAGCGAGACAAGTCTTGATCTTATGGTACCTGCTTACAGACATAGAAAAAGGTGTTTAATAGACAACCCATAATTATTTGCAGTGTTGGTCTATACATTAGCAGGATTTCCAATCTCGCTGTCTGAGTCTTCTGAGGTTCGAGAAACCTTTGTTATCCCCACACATGTTGCGTGTAGCCGGCTTGCTTTTGCTTTTGCGTAAATGACCTCGTGTTTGCCTGTTCCCATGCTCCAAGTCCAATGAATGACGGTTGTTACCATGCTGTTCCGTTCAGCCAGCGCGGCGGTGATGTCATGAGTGTGGGAGAGCAGCGAGTGGGTGATACATGATTAGCATGGGTCATACCACGGCAAGGTTAGCCATGTGAACTATGAGACAGGATTTCTGTAAGCGTATGTTCACTTTCTTCTATAACTGGCTACACGGTCCATCTTTAAAAGCGTCAGGTAGACCAGAGTGTTTCTGTCAGAGAAGACTACACTACAGTGTGTCGTGTATAAATTAGCCCTTTTTTCCTGTTTTAAAAACAACAGTACATAAAGCATGATTACATAATCGTAATAAGCGACGGCATGACAGGCTTTTTTTTCTTATTTTATTCTGACTTTTATTCTGCAATTCTTAAAATAATGATGTAGCTCCAGGTCCACATGTGATATGATGAGGTCAGGATTTTACATTCCGTATAAACTCTTTATATCATTAATTATTGATAATTAATAATTAATTAATAATATAATTTAAATAATAAAGACTTTTTTTTTTTTATTTATTCCTGTAAGAGATGAAACGTTTTAAGTTTTTAATATGCATTATATCCGTCTACTCATCACCCTCGATTTCTTCTGTTCCTTCAGACCATCTGTCACCTGGACACGAGCCTCTTCCTCTTCCTCTTCCTTCATCTCTGTCTCACTCTCTGTTTTGACCCGATAACTTCTTTGTGTTTGGTGTTTGGAGCGCCGCCTAGCCGGTGTGGGCAGACGTCTTCGCCTGCTGGAAAATCACACTGCATGTCTGAACATAGATACACTTTTAAACATGACAGTTATGATGATGATAATGTGTGTGGGTGCGTGTGTGTGTGTGTGTGTGTGTGTGTGCTTGTGTGTTCGTATTTAGAAATGTACGTTTAGTTTAAGAATGCGTGGTTACTATTTGTGGCAAGGTCATGTGTTCTCTAGTGCTTTTTCTCCACCCTACACACTTCTGTCACTGTCTGACTTCAGTGCCCACATCTTAAGGAAGTGACTCATTAGGTTTCGGGCCTACACACACCACACACACACACACACACACACACACACACACATACAAACACGCAAATAACTTTCACATAAAACTCTTGATGTTTGACTTTCTTCTTGTTTAGGGGGGTTGATTTTATAGCAGGAATAAGTAACTAATTTTAATTAGTTCTATTTTTTTATGTAGGTAAAATGATATAAATTATATGAAAGATTCTATCTGATACCATTAGAGTCACTTTTCCGGATCTTTCTGATGAGGTTGAACTCATCGGCGTGTTTCTAAACCGTTTTTCTTTTTTTCAGTTGCCATTTTTAATATACAGGCTGTCCTATAAGTTTCCATACACAGAAAAATATATATATATTTTTACACACTGAAATATTTTGTAACGCAGTAATTCGTGTAGTTTTTTTTTTTTTAACAATCCAATTCCGTAAAAATGAAGACGCTTCTACTTGGACTCGAGTGAACTATTCATAAATTCTACATAAGTAGAAATCTCAGCACTCTTTTCCATCACTGTTTTTTTCTCTTCCTTCTGATTCTTACGATAATCACACTACCCTGCTATCCCATGTTCCTCAGTAACAACATCCCTCATCCTGTCTTTATTCTATGATTTAAGAGTATTAAATTATTTATAAAAGTATCGAACAGGGTGCTATTAAAAGAAATAAAGCTTTGAAAGAAATACCCTGAAGAACATGTATAAGCACAGATGGAGTTCTGCTTGTAATGGCGTCTTTTGAGATGATTTAGGTTTTGTATTTTTTCCTGATGCACCATGGTCTTTAAATGCTTCCAAAGATAAAAAACCAACCGGCGTGAGATCTGGAGATCTGGGAAAATGGTTCAGTGGAATAATAATAAAAAAATATATATATATATTTTTAACGCAAACCATTTTCTCCAGATCTCCAGATCTCACGCAGGTTGATTTTTTTTTATCTTTGGAAGCATTTAAAGACCATGGTGCATCAGGAAAAAATACAAAACCTAAATCATCTCAAGGAACGTATCACCAACGCCATTACAAGCAGAACTCCATCTGTGCTTATACATGTTCTTCAGGGTATTTCTCTTCAAAGCTTTATTTCTTTAAATAGCACCCTGTTCGATACTTTTATAAATAATTTAATACTCGTTAAATCATAGAATAAAGACACGATGAGGGATGTTGTTACTGAGGAACATGGGATAGCAGGGTAGTGTGATTATTGTAAGAATCAGAAGGAAGAGAAAAAAAAAAACAGTGATGGAAAGAGTGCTGAGATTTCTACTTATGTAGAATTTATGAATAGTTCACTCGAGTCCAAGTAGAAGCGTCTTCATTTTTACGGAATTTGAATTGTTTAAAAAAAAAACTACTCGAATTACTGCGTTACAAAATATTTCAGTGTGTAAAAATATGACTTTATTATCACACAATATTATTATTAAGTTGTCGTTAATGTCTTGAACAGATCATAAATATATACAAAATTGTCGCTATATCGTCACACACACACAATCATTTTTGTCCAAGTGAACGTGAACAGTTGTAAAAAAGAAATTCGGCGTATTTTTCTTTTTCATTTTATTATTATTATTTATTTTTCTTTAATATCGTCCCAACTTTCTGGGCAAATTGTTTTTGCTGTGGTAATTTTGTCAGAACCTCCAGCTAAAGTTCCTCATGCAAGGGTTCTGTTGGCTGCTTATTTTTATTCAGTTCCTGTGGTTAAAGACAGATTTACACACTTCTGAAATCGGAGACCCTCTTCCAGAAAAATGCCAAAAAAATATTACATTTAAAAAAAAAAAAAAGTCGACAAGTTTTAGTGATTTTTGTTGATAATTTTGACTCACAGAGCAATCAGGGGTTAAGGGCCTCGCTTAGGGGCCCAGCAGTGGTGTCTTGGTGGTGCTGGGAATCAAACCCAGGTCTTTCAACACCTTAACCACTAAGTCACCAATTCCCCACATTTTTTTTTTTTTTTTAACTATTAATTGGGTTCTATGGAGGTTTCGCCAAACTTGGGCTCTGTTAAATAGTCAATACGGCGACCCAGGTTCGATTTCAGTTCAAAACCCCCTTTTTAAAAACAACACTTTTTCAGCGTGGGAATTTGTTTTGCCTTGTTGTCCTCACTTGATCGACTGACATGTCCGGGCAAACGTGGGCTGTTCTTATCTGAGTCTGTGGGTGGAGCCAGAAACACTGAAAGCATGGATCACTCGATTTACATTCAAAGTGTTAGCAGGTGGAAGGCTCTACCAGTAGAACAGGAAGAGTGTGAATGAGTGTGTGAATGGAGGAAGGGGGGGGGGGGGGGATTAATAAACTTTGCCTGGCTCTAGAGTGTGTGCTGTGAGTGTAAGAGTGTGTGTTAGTGAGGACAGTCACTCATACATGTCTCTGTGTGTTCTCTTGCAGTCAGCAGCTGTCTCTGACGGCGGTGAGTAACCATCAGTTTATTATTCAAACATCCTCTGTCAGTTGTTTATCTCTCTCTCTCTCTCTCTCTCTCTCTCTCTCACTCGCCCTCTTTAGCTCTCTCTCTCTCTCTCTCTCTCTCTCTCTCTTTTTCCTCATACTCTTGCTCTCCCCTCTGTTATATCTTATTGTATCTTTCTCTTGCTCTCCCTTGCTCTCTCTCTCTCTCTCTCTCTCTCTCCCTCTGAATTCTTTACTCTTTCTCTCTCTCTCTCTCTCTCTCCCTATCCCTCTTTATCTCTCTCTCTTTCTCTGGCTCTCCCTCTCTTTCTCCCTTCCTCTCTCTTGCTCTCTCTCTCCCATTTTTGCTCTCTCTTTTTTTGCTCTTGCTCTCCCCTCTATCTTCTTGTATCTTTCTCTTGCTCTCCCTTTCTCTCTCTCTCTCTCTCTCTTCTCTCTCTCTCTCTCTCTCTCTCTCTCTCTCTCAGTCCTTTACTCTTGCTCTCCCCCCCACCCTCTCTCAATCCTTTACTCTTGCTCTCTTTTTTCTCTCTCTTTTTTTGCCCCCTACTCTTGCTCTCCACTTCACTCTTTGTATTTCTCTCTTGATCTCCCTTTCTCGCTCTTCGTCGCCCCCCCCCCCCTCTTATGCTTATTTGTTCTTTACAGATAGTTGATTTCGAATATTGATTATCGAATATTGGTTCGGGAATATCAGATCCACCGATATTTAGGATTTGCATGAAAGACTGAAAAAGACGTATTAATGTTTCATTTTTATTTTTTAATTTTTAATGTAATTATTATGTTCTTTATTTTGAGACCCCTTTATTTCTTGCCGCCTGTATTCCCTCCATACATATCGGTCCTGCATATCTTTTTTTATCTGCTATTCTGTTCAGATGTGATTTTATTGGGCTGGTCATTTTACAGAAAGTCATTCATGTGCTTAAATATCTTACTAAAATAAAAAAAAATACAATAAAGTGTGCTGTGATTGGTTTCTATTAAACCAATCACAGCACACATCTTACACATTATTCATTTTTCTCTCTTAAATAAATCGTTAATAAATGTCCTCTCATCCAAAAACGTTCCAATCCAAATCAAATTTATTCTCCTTAATTCTTGCTTTCTTCTGCTAGATTTACTTAGATTTACCTTCATACACGTTCTTCAGGCCCCTCCCCCACCCCACCCCCCTTCTGGCTGTTTATAGCACTAGAAAAGTATATTATGAAGTTTAGTTATTATCTTTTTATTTATTTTTATTTTATTTATCTTATTTATTTAATAATAACATTTTACCAGAGGAAATTTAGAAATTATAGATTTTTTAACAAATTACTGTATTTTATGGTTTTATGTTTTTTTTTTAATTATTATTTTATTTATTTATTTATTTATTTATAAAAAGGCATTTTGCCTTTATTTATAGGACAGACCAAGGGATGAAATGGGGGGGGGGAGATAATGCGGCGGGGGTGTGGGGGGGGGTGGGATAATCGAACCCGGCTCGCTGGAGCGCAACTGCTCATGTTGATGTCTGCACCCTAACCGACTACACCATGACGCCCTCCACATTTTTGTTTTTTATGCAAGTTTTGTAATCCATTTGCAGTATTTGGCAGAAGTCACTTACTTTTGAGCAACTGAGCGTTGAGGGCCTTGCTCAGGGGCCCAGAAGTGGTAACTTGGTGGAGCTGGAAATCAAACCCTGATCTTCCAATTAGTGGTCTAACACCTTAACCACTGAGTTACCACTTTTCCCCCAGTAATAGCCATAAGGATGCCCCTAGCTGCTAACATGGCATTAAAAAAAGAAATGATAATAATGATGATGATAATAATAATAATATTTTTTTTCAGCTCCAAATGCCTCTTTTGAAGCATTTTCTTTTTTATCTGCTGTTCTGTCTGAGTTGTAAGTGTGTTTTAGTGATGAGCTGATAAGCAGATCGTGAGATTCCTGTCTGGTTGAAAGGAACACACACCCTGGCTGTACTCTTGATTGGATACTGGTTGCTTTGCTTTGAGTTAAGAAGATGTTGATTCCCAGTCAGTTTATCCAATCCAGCAGTTGTTACATGTAAAAACTCGCTCATTGTCCTCATCATTAACCCCAGGAAGTGGCGAGGTTTTTCTTTCTTTTTTTTTGAAGAAAGGAACATTGTTTTATTTGCTGTATTAGGTAAGTGTTAGGTGTTGGGTCAAGACATGTAACACATAAAAACACATTGCTTCATCTGACAAGTGCCTGAGTTCCTCCTGAGACTGATTAGAGAGGTGTTATTGGCCACTAGAGACTCGCCTGCCTACACGTCTCTGCTTCCCCATCAGCTCATTAGCATGCGCTAACGCTGTGCCAACATCAGCCTGATCATCGCTAGTGTGTGTTAGAGCCGCATAACAAAAGCATCGGTGGAACAGGTTAGAGTTCGTCATGATCCCGAGACAAACAGAATGTAGAGCAAACTGTGTAAGGAGAACTTTATAGCACAGCACCCCCCCCCCCTCTCTCTCTTTCTCTCTCTCTCTCTCTCTTTCTCTGTATTTCTCTCTGTCTTTTTCTCCCTCTCTTTTCTCTCGTTCTCTCTCCCTCGCCCTCTTTATTTTCTTTTTTGCTCTCTTTCTGTAATTCTTTCTTGCTCTCTCTCTCTCTCTCTCTCTCTCTCTCTCTCTCTCTCTCTCTATCTCTCTCTCTTATGCTTATTCCTCTCTCTCTCTTTCTCTCTCTCTCTCTCTCTCTCTCTCTCTCTCTCTCTCACCTCCTGTCTCTATTTTCTTTCTCGCTCTCTCTGTAATTCTCTTTCTTGCGCTGTCTTTTTCTCTCTCTCTCTTTTTCCCTCTTCTCTCTCTCTCTCTCTCTCTCTCTCTCTCTCTTTCTATCTTTCTTTCTCTCTATTTATCTCTCTCCCGTTCTCTCTCTCACCTTCTGCTGCCCCCTTTTCCCTGTCTCTGTATTTCGCTCTCTCTCTCTCTCTCTCTCTCTCTCTCTCTCTCTCTCTCTCTCTCTCTCTCTCTCTCTTTCTCTCGCTATCTTTCTTTCTCCACTGATTCATTTTGCAGGCAATTTATTATATTAAACATTCGAAACAATTCTAATTACATAAAAAAAAACTTGTTAGCTGTGACACTCGTACGTCGAGCTACCAGTGTATAGTGATCATTTCCTCTCTACCAGCATTTTATTGTAATTATTTTCATTAAAACTGATAATTACGAGTTTGACATTCGGTAGAAGGTGAAAATTTTTATATGAACATTAGCAAATTACAAAAGGGATTTGAACGTAGCACAGAATTTCTGCCTGGCTCAGCGTATGATTGCTTCCTTACATTTTAATTGCTTTTAAATCCTTCTAAATATGTATGATTGCTTTTTTGGTGTGTGTGTGTGTGTGTGTGTGTGCACACGCATAGTTAGGATGCTATTAGACGTCTATATTAGCCAGCTCATTACCATTGCAGGCTCATGTTGCCTCTGTCATCAAAGTTTCCCCTCTTCAAGCCGCAGTGAATTATTCATGGCGCGACTCGGCAGGGCTTTGTGCTGGACTTACTGTATTTCGTGCAGGTACCCGTGTCCTGCAGCGGCTGCACATTTGGGTGTATGTTGTATGTAAACTAGATGTGAGAATGGTTAACTGGGGTTTGATGCCTATTAGTCCGGCAATCTATGGAAAGGTGCGTGATGGTCAGGAGGCATGGATGTAAAAGCCTGGCGTCCTGCTGGGATGAAGTATCTTGTTAGGTGGCATCATACAGGCTCATACCAGCTCTACCCAGGTAAGAGAACCGACAGGGTTCTAACAGCGAGGCATTTTAAAGAAAAGAGAGAGAAATGTATTGTGTTAGTGTTGGAAGTGTTGCTAATTTTGCTACGTTTTTTATGCGAATTTACTGTGTTAGCAAACTTCTGCATGGAAGCGTATTGTAGGAAATACACACCATATCTACAGTTGCACAAACTAGAAAACGCCATATTGCTTTATTTTTTGCAACATCTTCTCATAATAAAGCACGTACAAGTGTGTGTGTGTGTGTGTGTGTATGGTATATTCACCATAATATGATACCAGCTTTCAGTTTCCTTTAAAAGTGTCATATTACTATAAAAACATGGGTTGTGTTTCTTGTTCTATTATATTTTGTCATATCGGTTTTGGCTCCATGTGTAGAAGTGTCATGTTGTGTCATGTCCCATGTGACAACGTTAAATCTGTATAAATAGCTTTCACTATTTATCCTGTTGTTTCTTCTTCTTCTCCTTTCGGCTGTTCCCTTTTAGGGGTCACCACAACGAATCATCCGTCTCCACCTAACCCTATTCTCTACATCCTACTGTACCCTAACCTATTCTCTACATCCTGTCTCCCATCTCTCTCCCTATTCTCTACCCTATTCTCTACATCCTCTGTCTCCCCCTAACCCTATTCTCTACATCCTCTTCTCCCCATCCTCTGTCTCTACCTAACCCTATTCTCTCCTACATTCATCTGTCTCCACCTAACCTATTCTTCTACATCCTCTGTCTCCACCTAACCCGATATCTTCTCTACCCTCCTCTGTCTCCACCTAACCTAACTATTCTCTACATCCTCTGTCTCCACCTAACCCTATTCTCTACATCCTCTGTCTCCACCTAACCCTATTCTCTACATCCTCTGTCTCCACCTAACCCTATTCTCTACATCCTCTGTCTCCACCTAACCCTATTCTCTACATCCTCTGTCTCCACCTAACCCTATTCTCTACATCCTCTGTCTCCACCTAACCCTATTCTCTACATCCTCTGTCTCCACCCTATTCTTTATACCCTATTCTCCCCTATTCTAACATCCTCTGTCGCCACCTAACCCTACCCTTCTCTACATCCTCTGTCTCCAACCCTAACCCTATTCTCTACATCCTCTGTCTCCACCTCCTAACCCTATTCTCTACATTCCTATCTCCACCCTCTAAACCTATCTCTCTACATCCTCTGTCTCCACCTAACCCCATTCCCTACCCTATTCTCTACATCCTCTGTCTCCACCTAACCCTATTCTCTACATCCTCTGTCTCCACCTAACCCTATTCCTCTCCTCTGTCTCCACCTAACCCTATTCTCTCTACTACATCCTCTGCTCTCTGTCTCCACCTAACCCTATTCTATCTACATCCTCTGTCTCCCCCTAACCCTATTCTCTACATCCTCTGTCTCCACCTAACCCTAACCCTATTCTCTACATCCTCTGTCTCCACCTAACCCTGTCTCCACCTAAACTCTCTACATCCTCTGTCTCCAAACCTATTCTGTCTCCACCTAACCCTATTCTCTACATCCTCTGTCTCCACCTCTCTACATGTCTCCACCTAACCCTATTCTCTACATCCTCTGTCTCCACCTAACCCTACCTAACCCTATGTCTCTACCCTATCCATCTCTGTCTCCACCTAACCCTATTCTCTACATCCTCTGTCTCCACCTAACCCTATTCTCTACATCCTCTGTCTCCACCTAACCCTATTCTCTACATCCTCTGTCTCCACCTAACCCTATTCTCTACATCCTCTTCACTCCCACCCACTAACTTCATGTCTACGTTAATCGCATCCATATACCTCCTCTTTGGTCTTCCTCTTTGTCTTCTGCTCGGTAGCTTCATTTCTAACATCCTCCTACCAATATATTCACTATTCCTCCTCTGGACATGTCCAAACCACCTCAATCTGGCTTCCCTGACTTTTTACCCAAAACCTCTAACATAACCGTCCCCCGATGAACTTGTTCCTAATACACCTTGTTTGATGTTCATTATTTAGGATCCGCAAATGAAAAGGACATCTTTTTGGGTTATTCCGTTCATTTTTTAAACCTTTTTGACATTTAATACTAATAATACTAATACAGTCCTTACGATGTAAAGGAAAAATAACCTTTTTTGTAATGAAAACTATTTTCCCAGATCCCTAGATTCCACCCCACTTGATTTTGGGAGCATTTAAAGGCCATGGTGTATCAGGAAAAGATACAAAACATAAATCAAGCATAACTTAAGCCGTGCTTACACGCGTTCTTCAGCAGTGCAGGAAACGCATCCAAATGTGCTGTCTAAACAATGGTAGTCATATAGAACAGATTATATAAATAACATTTTTTTATGTATGGAAACGTATAGGACACCCTGTATTCCTTCATTTATTCATTTATTTATTCATCTTCTATACCCATTTATTCCCTAATTCGGGATCACGGGGATCTGCTGGAGTCTATCCCAGCCATCTCTGAAAGGGTGAAAGGCAGGAGGGGGACACCCTGGACAGGTCGCCAGTCCATCACAGGGCTACACGCTCACACTCACTCCTATGCGCAATTTAGAATGACCAATCAACCTAACATACATGTTTTTAAACTGTGAGAGCAAAACTGAGAAACCGAAGTAAACCCACACAAGCACGGGGAGAACATGCAAACTCCACACAGAAAGACCCCCGCACGGGAATCGAACCCGGGACCTTCCTACTGTGAGACAACAGTGTTAACCATTAAGGCCAAAAAAAATATCATCGAACCAAATAATCCAATGGACTGCGTTTTACCTAAGTAGGAATAAAAATAGCAACTGTGTCGTGTATAACGTCAAAAGTCAAAAGCTTCAGAAATGGAAATTTGCAGAGGCTTTAGTTTGCCAAGTAACGCAAACGTTTCCAGGGCCGTTCTGATTTAACTGCTTACCGTTAAATAAAACATAATCACTTTAAATCATTACCAGCAGGCTTGCAACTCAAGACCACAGCTAACCAATAGTATAGAAATGGGATTGTGTGTGTGTGTGTGTGGCAGCTGGGTGTAAAATCCAAACCAGTCAGTCTCACCTCTTATTAAACAGATTGTGGCCTGTTTTTGCATTGTGTAGGTGAAGTAAAGCAGAAAGGAGGGATGGAATGATACGTTCATGTGCTTCTTGCTGCTGCTGTAAACACATCATTTTCCCGGAATGTTTCTTTATTTAACACCTTTTAAAATTATGGGCAAATCGAGTTAATGGGGGTTTAATTGGTATAAAGATGGATTTACTTTTTCTTACAGATAAAATCCACTCCAAACCTGTACTAGAAGATGTCTGAGACTCTCAGGTTAAAGTTTAGATGTTCTCTGGTTTGTTGTGGTTTATTAGAGGCACCGAAAGCTCCGATTTAACACTTAATCACTTTGTAATGCCAGGGTTTTTAAATAGGACGATTAGGACCTGCTATGCAGTTAATGAGACACAGAACCCCTAATGACTGGCTGGTGGACTTCTACTCATGCGAAAGTTTAGCACACCACCTGGTAGTATGTTAACATGATTATTTCAATGTTTGGATGAGCTTTTCGAACCCGGAGCTAATGATGAACAAGCACTGTGAGTTTTTAGTAAGGATCCACCGAGCACTACAGTGATTCCTGGAGAGCTCTGCGTTACACACCGATTCACACAGACGTTCACTGACAGTCACACATGTAAAATACGGAACCAAGTGGATTGTACGAGTATGAGGCAGATTGCCGATGATTTTAAAGTACAAGTTACCCAAACGGTAACCAGAAAATGTTTAGGGAAGTGGTAGCTCATCAGTTGAGGTAGCAGACTGTTGATTGGAAGATCATCAAGTTGAATCCCCAGTAACACCATGTTGCCACTTGAGTGGGCCCTTAAACAAGGCCCCTACCCTTTAACTACTCAGATGTTTAAATGAGATTTGGGTTACGGGTTAAGGGTCTTGCTCAGGGGCCCAAAGGTTGCAGCTTGGTGGTGCTGGGAATCGAACCCTAATCGAACATTTATCTTTCAGGGGAAGTGGTAGCACAGTAATTAAGGTGGGGTTAAGGATAGAGTTTGATTCCCAGCACCACCAAGCTGCCACTGTTGGGCCCCTGAGCAAGACCCTCAACCTCCAATTGCTCAGATGTATAAAGAGATAAATAGAAGTGGCTCTGGAAAAGGACGTCTGCTAAATGCTGTACATGTAATACTCTTTTATACAACTGGGCGATTGGGGGTTAAGGGTCTTGCTCAGAGGTCCAACCGTGGTGGCTTGTTGGTGCTGGGAATCGAACCAGACTTTCCAATTAGCAGTCCAACACCTTAAGCACTGCACTACCACGTGCCTAGTTAATTGTTGTTGTTTTTTTAACCCAGAGACAAACAAAAAATGAAATTTGTGCTTGATTTGGTTGTGAAATCTTTGTTCGCATAGATTTTTTGGTCAGATGGTAAATGGCTCATCTTTAAATGGACACGCCGGGATTAAAGAATTTCTGTCGTTTTATGAGTACAAAACCATTTTATTATAAAAAAACATGTTTGTAGCTAGTCGGCTATCAAAAAATAAAAAACTTTATATGTCGTCAAAGTAACTTGATATGAAACCTATTTCCACATTGTAAGATCCCCTGAAATGGGATGCCTGTTTAATAAGCATGTATGATTGGAAGTTATTACCTCTGGAGTCTGTTTTTTTTCCCCCGAAAGTCGGAGCGCTGTGGCTTTCTGTGGGTCAGAGCACGCTTCCCTCAACAGCCCATAATGTAACTACATGGAAAACAAACGAACTTATATGTTGCTAAACTGTTGAACAGCACTGACAAAATGCAGAAAATGTGAATTTCCTTAAATATTATTTATCCATCTATAATAAAATATTTACAGTGCAGCGTTAATTGGATATAAGTTTGACAATGGAGCGAATATAGAGCGAGGAGGAAGTGCGGAGTGTGTAGGATTAAAAATCAGCAGAGCAGCGAGATTATAAAACGGTGTAAGATTTTACCTCCACTCCGCTTACATACGCTAATATCAGGACACCGTGAAGAAATCTGCTGCTTTAAAAACCAAAAAACCAAAACATTACCACGTACCTGAAGAATGTCAGAGACCACCATGACACACTACTGGAAAAATATTCTGTGGAGAGTTGAAACTGAAGTTGAGTTGTTTAGGGAGAGCACAAAGCATTATGTATGGTGCTGTCATGTTGGTATGTGCCGCCTGTTTTACATCAACCCAGCGGTTAATACCGTAGAGAGAGAGAGAGAGAGAGAGAGAGCGAGAGCAAGGCCTTGTCACCATCACAAAATTTTTTTTGCAGGATAAATATCAGGGTGTAGAACTGTTGATGATGTAGCAGAACAAGGATCCTAAACTGTTGTTAAAAAGAGATGCCCATCCCTAAAAGAGATGTCCATCTCAGACATCCTAAGACAGGGGTGTCCAAACTCGGTCCTGGATAGTCGGTATCCTGCAGAGTTTAGCTCCAACGTACATCAACACACCTACCTGTAAGTTTCAGGTAAGATCTTAAATTAGTTGGTTTAGGTGTGTTTGATTAGGGTTAGAACTAAACTCTTCAGGACACCGGCCCTCCAGGGCGGACATTGGACACCCCCTGTCCAAAGAATATGCTGTAGCTAAAGCAGTTCCTCTTTGTGCAGGTCAAATCTGTAGCTACAGGAAGCTGAAATTATTTACCATGCCTTTAAAAGCTGAATGTTTACTTACTGTTTCCTCAGTGTGTTTAAGAAAAAAAGTGTTTATTAAATAATAGTGTGTTATTCTGGTAAACACATTGTGTTTGTGTCTACATGTGACTAACCAACTAATTTCGCTGGGTTCACCTACATTCGCATTCGATTGCCATCAACAATTTTGAGCTACTCACCACAGACCTCCGTACTTGACTTGATCTCATTAATACTAATCTAAGAGAACAAAGTGTCCACAAACTTTTGGTAACATAATGTATCTGTGTTCGTGTATGTGAAAAAGCAGGGGCCACCAAACTCGGTCCTGGAGGGCTGGTGTCCTGCAGAGTTCAACCCCAACCTTAATCAAACACACCTGAATGAGCTAATCAAGGTCTTGCTAGATATTCAGCGGTGCCTTGACTTATGACATTACTCGTTTGTCAAATCAATTTTCTCCATTGAAATGAATTGTAATGACATTAATCCGTTCCGGGTCCCCAAAAAACACCGTATTTTTCATTGTTACATGTTTTTAAATAAGAAAAATAAACGTATAAATAACGAATATTGTATAAAAACACTACAATAGGATGTACTGGAATAAACTGGTTTTATTAAGTATAATGTACAGCGTTTACCTTGGAGATCAGACGACTCCACTTGCTAACGCGCATGTCTGACTAGCTATCGAGTGAGACACGGGATGCTGGATGGATGTTACGCCGTTTACTGTGGCGTTCGCTACACCAACTAGCGGTTGGGTGTCTGAAGACTCATAACCCGAATTTAATCTTGCAAAACGACCGACAGTCGACTCAAATCTCAAAAAACTTGTTAGTTGGGACACACTTAAGTCAAAGTACCCACTGTACTTGAAACTTAAAGGCAAGTGTTTAAGGCAAGTTGGAGCGAAAAACTCTGGCAGGACCCCGACCCTCCAGGACCGAGTCTGGTGACCCCTGTGAAAAAAGATAATGTTTTATTTTTATTTGTACAAATTATAAGAATTATATTTATTTTACCGAATAATGCTTATATGTTAAAAGATGTCGGCCCACTGAGTAAAAGGTCATGGCTTTAAAACCCAGGGCCACCAAGCTGCCACAGCTTGGCTTTGAAGCAAGGCTTAATAGATAAATGTAAGTCGCTCTGGATGAAGGTGTCTGCCAAATTCCATGAACGTCATATAATCAGCTTTTCAGTATTTTTCTTGATGTGTGTGTGAAGCGTGTGGGATATACGTAGGTCTTCTGTAATTTGCTTATTGGGACCTGATTGGCTCCTAGAATTCATGAGATAACATAATAATCTGTACAGCACTGGTGTTTGATGTTTCATCATCCTCGAAAAAGTTCTGTTTCAAATTAAATGAACATGTATAAAAGCACCGCTAATAGCTTTTGGTTTGGAGTTTTCTAAGAATGACCAGAATTAAATGTTTAAGAAACATCTGCTGTGATTGTTGGTGACATGCAGCAGTGACATCAACTCTGTGTGTGTGTGTGTGTGTGTGTATGTGTGTGTGTGCACAGAGCTAAACAGCGCAGATCTGAAGGGCTGTGGCAGTGACAACAGCCTGAACAGTAATGCCAGTTTACCCAGCGTGCAGTGCCACAGGCGTCACCCGGAGCGGCGCGTAGCGGCGTGGGCCGTCTGCTTTGAGCGTCTGCTGCAGGATCCCGTCGGCATCCGTTACTTCTCAGTAGGTCTCAGTTTACAGAAAAATCAAACGTCTTTCAAAACCCCGTCAATCTGAAATTACGCTCTTGAACAGGCATCAGAAAGCAGATTTGGGGTTTTTAATTCCTGGTGCCTTCATGTTCTTTTTAAAGGAAGCTCCAAAAGAGATTCAGACTAGTATAAAGAAGCAGCTCTAGGATTAGAAAAGCCATGGCAGATGAATAGGGAATTTTTGTTTAAATATAACGCTTCCCTCTGCCCTAAACATGCCATTAGCTGGTCTAAAGAAGAACGCAGCTGGTCCAGTGTCTCTCCACCGGCTGTATGATTAAAGGGAGTGTTGTTTTTCTGCCTCTGCAGGAGTTTCTGAAGAAGGAGTTCAGTGAGGAGAATATCCTCTTCTGGCAAGCATGTGAATTTTTCAGCCATGTTCCAGAAACGGACAAGAAGCAGGTACGTAGCTTTGCAGTTGCCCTTCAGCTAAAGTAAAGCTTTCATTCCTTCTGCTGCGAAGCTCCAACACAAGCCGTTTGTTCTTGTACAAAACATTCTGCAGATAACAAACTCTTGCTTTATTCATCTACTGGTGGAAGTGGTGGCTTAGTGGTTAAAGTGTTGGAGACTGGGGTTTGATTTCCACCACCACCAAGCCACCACTGTGGGCCCTTGAGCAAGGCCCTTAACCCCTAATTGCTCAGTCGCTCTGGATAAGGACGTCCGCCAAAATTCTGTAAATGCAGTGTTACCCTCTAAGAGTTTTTAAAGCTGTTCTATCCTTCCTTAAAATACTAATCAGCCTTCTTTTATGTCATGACCTTTGAACTTTAGTTATCCCAGAAGGCGAGAGAGATCTACAACAGCTTCCTGTCCAGTAAAGCCACCACACCCGTCAATATTGACAGTCAGGCGCAGCTGGCCGACGACATCCTCAACGCTCCACGGCCGGACATGTTCAAGGAGCAGCAGCTACAAGTACGCAATAGTACACACACACACACACACACACACAGTGCACTATAATAAATATCTGGATCAGGAAGAAGTGTGCAATGAAGCGCTTCCAGTATAAATGAGACGGAATTAGAGCTCATTAAATATTGATGCAGGCTGTAATTGTGTCCAAAAAGTTCCACAAAAAAGTTATTTGTAAATTCATTCTGTTAAATGCTATAAACACTCAGGTGCTGCTGAATTCTCAACTTTGATTGGTCAGTAGTTTAGTCCATAAAGGGGCAGTGGTGGCTCAAATAGTTAAGGCGTTGATGAGTTGTTGATCTGAAGACCAGGAGGACCTGGGTTCAAGCCCCACCACAGTCAGCCTGAGTTGTTGATCTAATGACCATGAGGACCTGGGTTCAAGCCCCACCGCTGCCACCCTGAGTTGTTGATCTGAAGACCAAGAAGACCTGGGTTCAAGCCCCACCACCGTCAGCCTGAGTTGTTGATCTAATGACCAAGAGGACCTGGGTTCAAGCCCCACCACCATCAACCCGAGTTGTTGATCTGAAGACCAAGAAGACCTGGGTTCAAGCCCCACCACCGTCAGCCTGAATTGTTGATCTGAAGACCAGGAAGACTTGGGTTCAAGCCCCACAACCGTCAGCCTGAGTTTGATCCTTGAGCAAGACACTTATCCACTTCCTGCTACAGGGGCGCTGTATCATAGCTGACCTTGTGCTCTGACCCCCAACTTACTAAGATGGGATATGAACAAATTTCACTCTGCTGTAACAAATATATGTGACAAAATAAAGATTTCACATAATTTACATTTCAAATTAAATTTTAGGTTTATATCAATGCACTCGTTTAAACGCTCATGTTCATATATCATTATTAAACTGTGGGAAATGATGTCTGAAATGATTTTATATAAATAAAAGGTGACTGGTTTGTGCTCTTAAAGGTAAATAGTGACCAGCAGGGTGGTGTGACACAGCCTGAGGAACAGTGTGTTTCCCAGTTACAGCCTGGAAGTTGATTTTTATTTACTGAAAAAAATTTTTTTTTCTTATTTATTTAGTTTTCTTTTCTAATTTAATTTAATTCATTTTTATTGGTTTAGCGTTTTTAAAAGCTTTATACAGATAATGCAGTAATAATGAAAGGTTGTCCTTTATAAGTGTAAGTTTGTCCCTAATGAACAATCCGGTGGCGACTGTAGCGAAGGAAAAAACTCCTTGGGATGAAATAAGATGAAATCTTGAACCCTGTAACCTACGCACACCGATCACATCACCACATGATCACACGATGGACGAATGATAGGCTTCTGGAAACTTAGAGGCAAAACCGAGACATGCAGAGCTGCAAACTTAACCACGATTCACTGCTGCCGTCACCTCACCGAGCTTTTGCTCTGAATGAGGGACTTGTTCTGTCCTGAAAAAGAGGCTCTTCTCACCGAGCAGTTTAGGTGGCTTAGAGACGGAATGTCGGCCATTAGCATCTCTGTGTCAAGATCCGAATGCAATTTATTTAGCAAGCAGATTCCAAAAGATTAAAGCAGCAACCCAAAAATAATGTCATTCTTTTCAGTGTGTCTCGTTTTTCCCATTCCGACCTTTTCCTCTTTATTGCAGATCTTTAATCTGATGAAGTTTGACAGTTACACACGTTTCCTGAAGTCCTTCCTTTATCAGGAGTGTATGTTGGCTGAGGTGGAGGGTCGCCCTTTACCAGACCCACATCACATTCCCAGCAGTCCCACGTCCAAACATAGCACCAGCTCAGAACGCTCCAATCTCTCCACACCTAAGAAGGTATACACACGCACACACATACACACACACACACACTAGGATCATTATTAATGCTACACATGCTAGACCCTAAAAACAATAAGTAACATCAAGAGTTTTTAAGTCCTGATACACTGTCTTGTGTATGTGGGACACACACACACACACACACAGATTTTTTTTCAGGATTTTAATCAGGATTCACATCCAGGGCACTTTCACATGTTACCCAGCTTGATTCCAAATAGAAACGTATTTATTTATTTATTCATTTATCATTTATTTATTTATTTATTTAATTATAGTGGGTCTACCTTAGTTTTTATTGCACACATTAAGTGCAGTATTTTGTGGAGTTCACAAAAATTTAACTGTTGCTGGACACTTTTTGCACTTTGTCCAGTCCAGAATCTTGTGTATTTCATATATGTGTTCTTTTAGGGCAATCAATCAATCACCATCAATCACTCATCAATCAATCACTCAATATCAATCAATCAATCAATCAATCATCACTCAATCAATCATCATCCTCAATCAATCACTCACTCATCCCTCAATCATCACTCATCAATCATCATCACCCAATCACTCACATCAATCTCACATCAATCAATTCATAATCATTCATCAATCATCTCAATCAATCCTCATCATCACATCAATCATCAATCATCAATCACTCAATCACTCAATCAATCAATCATCAATCACTCATCATCAATCAATCACGCAATCAATCATCACAATCACAATCATCATCATCATCAATCAATCAATCAATCAATCACTCAATCAATCAATCACTCAATCAATCAATCACTCAATCAATCAATCACTCAATCAATCAATCAATCAATCAATCAATCAATCAATCAATCAATCATCAATCATCATCAATCACTCAATCAATCAATCATCATCATCAATCAAATCACTCATCAATCACTCATCAATCAACACTCAATCAATCAATCACTCAATCAATCAATCAATCAATCACTCAATCAATCAATCACTCAATCAATCAATCAATCAATCAATCAATCACTCAATCAATCAATCAATCACTCAATCAATCAATCAATCAATCAATCAATCACTCAATCAATCAATCAATCAATCATCAATCAATCACTCATCAATCTCAATCAATCAATCAATCAATCACTCAATCAATCAATCAATCAACTCAATCAATCAATCAATCATCACATAGCAGAACAAGACCACCTCTCTCAGGTCTAGTGTATTCATACCCGCCCAAATGAACCTCGGAATAAAACCCTACCGGATGTGCTGTTATTTGAAGGAAGTCACCATCACGGTGGTACCAGTAACTCGCCTTCATGTCTGGCTAAAACCTTTAACCCCTAGTCGTGATTTTTTTTTACTTGTTACATCACATGTTGTGTTTTAATTATTGAATATTTAATGTCGTAAAAAACTAAAGATTTCAAGTTTACGGAGATGTTTTGCAAATCGCAACAATAAAACCACAAAAAAGTCCCGAACACCCCATAAACTCAGTTAATTTAGAGTTGTTAGTTTCTGTCTGGTGCCAAAAATCATGTATCACATTTGCAGGTGTTGGTAACTCACGTTCCTCAAGTTCCTTTTGTTTTTCCACTATAAGATGTTGGAAATTGTGGGTGGACTGGAGGAAAACTACTGTGTCTGACTAATCACCTGATCCAGAGTAGGGACAGTCGGAAATCAAGCAGGACAAAGGACTAAGGATCTTTGTAAACATTTACATTTACAGCATTTGGCAGACATCCTTAATCAGAGCGACTTACATTTATCTCTTTATACAGCTGAGCAATTAAGGCTTAAGGGCCTTGCTCAGGGGCCCAGCGGTGGGAGCTTGGTGGAGCTGGGAAACGAACCCACAATCTTCGGGTTGATAGTCCAACACCCTAACCATGAGCCACCACTTCCCCTAAATGTCACGATGTGTTGAGTCTGTTTTTTAGCAGAAATAAGTTCACATGTTTGAGAGCCACTGTTATCAGTGTGGTCTAATCAGGAACCCGGTGTAGAATGTTGGCCTGAGAACCCCTTTCTCCATCTCTGCCTTACATCTCGTCGTTTTAAGAGCTGACAGCGTGTTTATAACCGAAAAGTGTCTGGGATGTGAGTCTCAGCCAGTTATCACATGCTTTGTTTGGTTAACATGATAAAAGATCCGAGTGATGAACGGTGTTTGCAGGAGGAGAAGAAGAGCAAATCAACCAAGGCGCTAAACGAGGAGTGTAAAGATGAACAAGGTGATAAAAAGAAAGGAAGTTTATTTCCCTGGCCCAGGAACCGAAGCTTTGGGAAAGGACACAAAAAGAAAGATCTCGGAGAGTACAGTGAGTTCAGACTGATGGATTTAGTGTTGAGTTTTATACCTGACTCTATAAAAGTTCGAAGTGTGTATGAATGAGTGCCTGTGTGTGATTAGTGTCTTTGCTATTGCTTTAGGCTTTGCAGGCAATGACGGCCGCAGAGAGTCACAGGGTTCTTTATCTTCTGGCGCGAGTCTGGAGCTCGGCACGTCTTCAGCTACGGGCAAAAACGAGGTGAGAAACTATCAGTTAAAATATTCTGTATGTTAAACCTTCTGTGGAAAAACCTGTAAGTACGATTCTTTACTGAAATTTAATAAACAGATAAATGCTCTTGTCATCCATTGTTTTTAAAACACAGCTTAGTATCCAAGGAGAGGAGATTTAAAAGCTTTGCAGAGCGTCAGCAACGGTACATGCCGTTGTGTCATCTCGACTTAAATGTTGTAATTCTCTTTACACGGCAATCAGTCGATTTTATGTAATTAAATTTTCAGTTTTCAGGTGTAAAATGCAGCAGCCGAGCTTTTGATTGGTTCCTGGAAATTTGATGATGTCACCCCTACATTTTGCTCTTTACACCGGTTGCCAGTCTGTTACAGAATACAGTTCAAATTCTCTTTCTCTCTATTTCCTTAAGCACTGTCTCATTTGTTTATTGTATTATTATTATTTATTTTCTTTTTCGTGTCTATGTACTAAAAATCCGATTTCCAATTCTAAAAAAACGGCCTTCTCTTTGACAAATAAACCCCCCACCCCCCACTTCTGTAGTGTATGCGTTATGCTCCGGGAGGAATGGGACCGGAAAGCCCCGAGCCTGAATCAAACCCGAGTCACTCGTAGCGCAACAACATATATGTCGCCACGCCGCCGCCTGCTTTAAACTCCTTTAACTAAACTTTCTAATCAGTGCAGACTGATTTCCTGTTTCGCAAATTATTTAAAATTATTATTGTCAACTGGTTCTGAACTCGTATTTAGGTTAAATGGTTGCCATGTGTTTATTTCTAACCCCGGAAGTGGCTGCTGGTACCCAGAGGTTGCAGATACCAGTGGCTGCAGATACCAGATACACTGGTATCTTTGACTTACGAGTGTCCCAACTAATGAGTCGTCTCTCTGCCGATTTTTTTGTATTGAGTTGTGAGCTAAAATTCAAGTTAGGAGGCAGCTTCAGACACCCAACCGCTAGTTGGTGTAGCGAACGCCACAGTGAACACCGAAACATTTGCCCAGCATCCCGTGTCTCACTCGATAGCTAGTCAGACATGGGCGTTAGCAAGTGGAGTCGTCTGATCTCCAAGGTAAACGCTGTACATTATACTTAATAAAACCAGTTTATTCCAGTACATCCTATTGTAGTGTTTTTTTATACAATATTCGTTATTTATCAGTTTATTTTTCTTATTTAAAAACATAAAAAAATTGCGGTGTTTTTTTGGGGACCTGAAACGGATTAAAGGCATTTCAATTCATTTTAACGGGAAAATTGATTTGACATACGAATAATTTGAGTTACGAGGCTCCGTCACAGAATGAATTAAACTCGTAAGTCAGGTCACCGCTGTACTCCGATATAACAATACGCGATATTATGAACTTAATAAGAAATTAAAACATTTCTGAATGTCATCCAGCTTTATTATGATTTTTAATAAAGCTACAACAATTCATTCTCATTTAGATGCGATCAAAAACAGAATTCATCAACAAATTAAAGGAAAACTGTACATTTAATGTTTATAACAAGCCACTGAATGTCTCTGAAAAATGGCTGGAGGGATGATGTTCATTCTTCCCAGTGATATTTGATCATTATGGTGGGATCTTACGACCTTTTAATTGTTATATATGATGTGCAGCACCTCATAACCGCATACATTAAAAGCTTTTTTATTTAACTGTGTATGAAAATGAAGTCATTCCTCAAAAGACCACACTGATCAGGGTAGAAATGTGCCATTATATATTACAATTAAGGTTTGTATTGGTTTGCAGTGACTCATTACACCGACAAAATAAATAAATGCCCCTTTAACATGACTTTCATTTTTTCATTTAATTTATCATTTTTTTCCTTTGAATTTATCATTTATGTGTGTCTTTTCCATCAGTTCCAGCTTTCAGTCAGGCTGATAATAATGTATTCAGAAAGCCACTTCAATGTTTATTTTTTTAACCTCTTTCTCCTTCCTGTTGTGGTCTTTCCTTCTCCTAGGGAGAGGTGTCGCGTAACTCCATGTCGTTATCAGAGCGTGCCGTGCGTTACTGTAACATTAACCTGCCAGACGGCTCCTGTTGCTCTGTACCCATAAGACCCGCCGTGTCCATCCGTGAGGTTCTACTGGGTCTGTGTGAGAAACTCTGCATCAACCTGGCAGCCGTAGACCTTTTCCTGGTGGGAGGAGAGAAGGTAACACCGGCATACAGACTTTATCGATCATTATTGTATTGTGTGTTAAATAATTATAACATTTTTGTTTACTGCACTGTTGGTGGTTAACATGTATGCAGAATTTGTATTTATTTATAAAGTGTATCGGTTCAGCTCTCCTGTATAGCTGATGTGTGTGTGTGTGTGTGTGTGTTCGTGTGATTTGTAGTGATATCCAATCCCCTACTTTTGTGTTGTATAATAATAGTGTGTATTGTGTGTGTGTGTGTGTGTAAAGCCTTTAGTATTAGACCAGGACTGCATGACGCTGTGTTCACGAGACCTGCGACTAGAAAAACGTACATTATTCAGGTACAAACAGCGCACCTGCACCTACACTCGCTTCAGTTAACTCAACCATTTAGTCATGCAATCAACTGTTTATTCACATTATTAGCTTCCAGAAACGATCATCATTTCTTCAGTTTATTAATTTTGCACTGTAGAAAGTGCAGAGTGTCCAGTTTGGTGTACAGTGTATGGCGGTGCCTTGACTTACGAGTTTAATTCGTTCCGTGACGGAGCTCGTAACTCAAACTACTTGTGTGTCAAATAAATTTTTTTTATTGAAATGCCATTCATTCGTTCCGGGTCCCCAAAAAACGCCGCAATTTTTTTGTTACATGTTTTTAAACAAGAAAAATAAACGTATAAATAAAGAATATTGTATAAAAAACAATACATTTACGTTATTTGTCAGACGCCCTTATCCAGAGCGACTTACATTTATCTCATTTATACATCTAAGCAATTGAGGGTTAAGGGCCTTGCTCAGGGGCCCAAGGCTTGTGGCTCGGTGGAACTAGGAATCGAACCCACAATTTTCAGGTTGGTAGTCCAACACCTTAACCATGAGCCACCACTTCCCCACAATACAATAAGATTTACTGCAATAAACTGGTTTTATTAAGTATAATGTACAGCATTTACCTTGGAGATCAGACGACGCGCATGTCTGACTAGCTATTGAGTGAGACACGGGATGCTGGGCAGATGTTACAGCATTCACTGTGGCGTTCACTAAGCCAGCTACCTCATAACCTGAATTTTAACTCACAACTTAAAGCAAAAAAATTGGCAGAGAGACGACTTGAAAAACTTGTTAGTTGGTGCACTCATAAGTCAAGCTACCACTGTACTTTGTTGACTTTGTTGTATAAGCAATAATTTGGATATTTCTCTGTTCCCAGACTGGATCTGGTGCCTATAAACCGTTCTGTAGGTCTAAAAGCTAAACCCACCAAGCCTGTGACCGAAGTGCTGAGACCAGTCGTGGCTAAATACGGCCTACACTTAGGGGACCTGGTAGCCAGGATTGTGAGTATCATGTTTATCAGCTTGTGGTTTTTTTTAGCATGTTTATTTTTATTTGTTGAATATAATCACAACATGTGTATCACTTCAAATTTTTTCAGCAGCAGATGTTTTTCTTTAGTGTGTATAATGAAATTTCTAAAACAACATCTGGTTTAGCCAGACCCCCAGTCATAATTGGTCATTTAATTATCTGTAGAAAATAAGATATTTTTTCCTACAATGAATCCATTCTGGCAAATCTGTTTAGCTGGCAGCTCCCAACGAAAACAGTTTTACCCTATCCTTGAACCATCAAGAGCTTAAATCCCACCCATTGTAGCTGTGTCGTCTCCTGAAAACAGCCAGTGCTGTTCTGACACTCATGAGTTTCATGAAGTTCATTTCACCATCTTGATGCCAAAACAGAGAAAAGTCGTGAGGTAGGCTGGCCTTGCGTCTTAAGGGATAGTGGGACCAGTCGAGCGGTGCCTATGAATGAGGGAGCATGTTTTTGGCTTTGGTGGAAGCCAGTGGAGGAATCACAGCTGTGGGGTGGTGTGTAAAAATTGTGTGAGGTTGTAAACATCTCGTGCAGCTGCAATCTGAATCATCTGCAAAGGAGGAATTGAACTCAAAGGCAGGATCTGCCAGGAATGAGTTGCAGTAGTCTTGTTTAGAAATGACAATTGACTGCACAAGCAAAAAATCAAGTCCATATGTGTATTTAGAACATCCCATTCCGGATTTTGTTTCTCTCTTACTTCTTTTATAACCTTTTAAATAAACTTTTTACTAGATTTTAAAGTATTGCTGTGGGGATTTGTTTATTTACCCACAGTAGTATTAACCCTAACCCCTAACCCTAGTATTAGTGAGTTCAGGTGCTAGTGTCAGTTGAGAAGGTTTAAAGGTGCTGCCAGCATTCCGGTTCCTCCCGAAGATATTTAGTGGCTGTCGTTGTAATGTGTTCATAATAGTAAAGTGACATAAAGAGTTTATCAAGTGGTAGAACAGTGGTTACGGTGTTTGACTGCCAGTTGGAGGCTCAGGGTTCGATTCCCACCACAACCAACCACCATTGAGACCTTAAACTTTAGGCTGTGAATCTGTGATCCATATCTTTTATTCTCGTGCTGAGACTTTAAATGTTCTGGAAAAAAATGGAAAACATGTTTACAGTTTGCTAATGGCATTCTTTTTGGATGGTTTGTTAATTCCGTGTGTGTGTGTGTGTGTGTGTGTGTGTACAGAGTGGCGAGACAGAGCCACTGGATCTGGGCCTGCCCATCTCTAACCTGGATGGCCTCCGAGTAGTACTGGAAGCTTCTGAACACGGTGCTGCAAAAGGCAAGACACATCAACCAGGAAAACTTTGTGACTCTTTCATAAATTTCACTAAACATGACAAGAATGATTGTTTTTAGTATGGAAAAAAATGCAGTGTATATATAATCGGTATACTGCTTGATTAAAGAGGAGGAAATGCGATGTGGGCTAAACCAAATTGTTCCTGTTTTACCAACGACGTTGCTGTAAATAAACCATCACAATAAAAGCTATGATGCATCAGAATAAGCACAAAAATATAACACTGACTTTTTCTATTCTAGAAATTTTATTAATCCAACATTCGCTGTCCAATCAATTCTTCTGTAAAAGCATAAAAATATAAAGATATAAATAAAGATGGAGCATAACAATGAAAGGACCGGTGATTAAAAATAAATAAATCATTTTAAAAAAATAAAAAATATATATATATATTTAATAGTGGTATTTCTATAGCGCTTAACACTATAGATTGTGTCAAAGCAGCTTCACAGAATCAAATAAGTCAAAACTAAACACTCACTGAAAACACTTAGTTTAGTTTAATTATTATCTTTAAATTCGGAGTCCCCAACTAAGCAAGCCAGAGGCATAAATGGCAAGGAATTAAAACTCCATCTGTGACAAAATGAAGAAAAAAACCTTGGGAGAATCCAGGCCCGGTCAGGGGGGGTCAGTCTGTATGGCCTTCTAGAACAGTGGCTCCCAACATTTTTTTGTCTCAGACCCCAAGAAAATGTTTTAGGACCACCCTTCAGATTCAATGATCTTATCACTCTTGGTATGTCCTGCATTTTGTGTTTCCAGTTATTCTAGCAGTGCAGAGCTTCCTCACCTGGGTCCAGTATGCCTGGGTCATTGCTATCAGATTCTAAAGGCAAATCAGTGAGACTTGCTTGTTTTTGTGGAGGACAAATTACAGATTTGTCCATTTTTTGATCAACTAGGGAATCATGGATAAAATTAGCTAATGCAATATGATGGTTCTCCTTAATGCTCACTGCTCAACACTTTTCAAAATTTGAAGTTACCCCCACAGAGCTCGCTGAGGCCCCCTTGTGGGTTTGGACCTCCCTGTTGGGAACCGCTGGTCTAGAAGACAAGGTCATCACTGGGAAACTGCCTCCGGGGGATCCTGTCTAAATTTGTTGGCTTATCTACTTCAGCTATGTAAACACAAGCACAGTATCTGATCTCATTCTTCCTTGTTCTGCTCTTACAGACAAACAGAAACTGACCTTAACAAAAAGCCACGGCCCACCGCTGTCCACACGAAGCCAGTCTGCTACAGTAAGCATGTCTCTAAATTCACTGTGTTTATAAACACTTCTTTTCTTTTGCGCTGTCTATTTGTCCCTTTGGTTTGGGTGATGGAGAATGTGTGCATGGCCAGCCTCTCTATCTCTTTTCTGTTTCCCTGAGGCTATGTGTATCTTAAATCTCTCTGGTAACTGTGGATGATCTAACCACACTTTTCCTCCAGAAGTCCTACAGCTCATTTCTACCCTCTACCGATGTTTGAGTGAACAAGGCTAAGATAAATGGGAGCTCCAGTGGGAGGGTTGCGATGTGAGGGGAACTTGTAGGGGGGAAGTTAAAGCTAAGTGACTCTTGATTTGTGGTGTTTTAGACTGGTGACGGTGTTGACTGTGTGCTGTGCTTTGGTTGATACAGAAGTAAATGTATGTAGCGATTGTAGCTGTGGTAGAGTTTCTGTGTGTACAGTATGTGGATGCAAGTTTAGGAAATAGTCCACAGCCCTCTTTATAAATTAGAGCTCCCTCATTCTCAAAGCATCAAATTATCCCCACAAGGGCGTTTTTCCACTGCTCGCTCATAAACAAGATCTAGAGAGAGTGACCTAATGATCTCAGTGATGACACTGAAAGTGGCTGTTTCATCGCCGCCTGATGCAATACTATCGCATTTTAATTCCAACAAGGAAGAAGGAAAATGAGTAACCTGTGTTTGGTTAACCAGCTTATGCCTGTTGCTTATGCAAAAAACCACTGATAAAGTCAGACTCACAGTGGATTACAGGTTCAGGCTGCATGAAAGTTTTATACTTAGACAGAGACAAAATAATGAAGATAACCGGACTTAAGTTTACCAGGAAAGTATACAGTTCTATTAGCATTAGCTAACATAAGATCCCACTGGTTCGAATTTCACCAAGCAGCTACAACTATTTTTACAATCCCATTTCCAACATTTGGTTGATGCCCTTATCCCTAGCGACTTACATTTACCTCTTTTTTTTTTCATCCAACTGAGCAGTTGAGGGTTAAGGGCCTTGCTCAGGAGCCGGGCTATTGGCATCTTGGTAGTACTGGGAATTGAATCCACAATTTTTCAAATTAGCAGTCCAATACCTCAGCAATTGAGCTACCACTTGGGTTCCATTTTAGTCAAAAACTTCTAGTACTTTGTGCAGTGGAAAAAGACCCTAGGCAACTTTAGCCCCTCTTGCACCCATTCCTAACGTGCCCCGTTCTCGTTGTGACCACCCAGGCGGAGGACAGATCAACAGGAAAGGCATCGACTGTCAAAACCAAAGCCCAGATGGAAAAAAAAGCGAAAACAGAAAAAGCTTAATATAGATGAAGCTGAAGGTAAAGATTCTTGCCCTCTGTCTAACCTTCTTCTCTTTTTACCAGTTGTGGTTTAAATTAACTTCGAGTTGCTTTGCTGCATGTCTTGCTTAACCAGTCAAAGTAGGCTGACCCAGCCAATGCTTCAAGATCACAGCAAATCTCATACTAATGTTCTTTCAGAGAAATGCTTTCTCGCTTACTCTTGAGCACTGCTTTTCTTGAAACTTGTATTGGTGTCATTTGTTTTCTGGATTGTTGTTTGAACTGTGGTTTATGTTTTCTAACCAGAATTCTTCGAGCTCATATCCAAAGCACAGAGCAACCGAGCTGACGACCAGCGGGGTCTGCTGAACAAATCTGACCTCGTCTTGCCAGACTTTCTGCGCCTTGCCCCAGGCACAGGCCCTGGAGACGTCCCTGTCAGCTCTACCCATGATATCCACAAGCCCCGCCTACGCTCCAAAGAAAACGGCTCCGCCCTTAGCGCCAGCCACCAGACACAGAGCTTGGATTCAGGTGTGGAAGGGCCTGCTGGCCAGAGAGCCTTTATGCCACTCCATAGGAACCTCGCTCTTCGTAAGCAGGCGACGTTTGGCCACACCCTCTTACCTGTCTCACACAGTCATGGCGAATGGAAGCGACAGAGCGGGGCCCAGGCACTGGAGGAGGATCAGGAGCATGGTACAGACCTGACACTGGTGGGTGAGGGCGACATCGCCGTCCCTAACAGTTTGCTCCTTCCTCCATCCCCTTTGCCCCTCACTCGCTCCCCAGAACGCCCCCTCCTCAGAGAGGACGCTTATCAGGACAGCTGGGCCCAGCCAGGTACCTCTCCTGTGTGACCTGTGCTTTTCCTCTCACACACTCCTCTTATATTTTTCCTGAAGATCTGCTGTGTGTTTTATCGAGTGCTGTGGACTTCCTGTTGTTCTCCTTTTTGCCAAACCTTGTCAAAGCCTTGACTCTCTCCTGTAAATATGTCTCCTTCTAAGAGCACTTTATCAAACTGTTTGAAAAGAGACCTAGAAATATATAAACGGACTAACAATTTATTCTTGCCTTTTTTAGAAAGGCTTTGTGTGTCCAGTCACATTTTATGGCCTACCAGCGTGACAGTTGTTTGTCGTTAATCTTCACGGCTGTAGGAAACTTGGTACAGATGATCATAGAGTGTATATCAGTGGAGTTGTTACAGTCATGCTGTCTTTGCAAGTGCACACACACCTTTATAGCCACAGGAAAAAGAATTTGCATATGAGTATGTAGTGGTGGGAAAAGCAACAACGACTGCACCACCATGACTATAAACATAATAAATAATACTGGCTCAGTAAAAATTCATACAACCACATGATATAATAATTTCTTATTTCACTCACCCATATTAATATAGCAACCTCCCAAATTCTCAGTTTGGTATTTAGATTTTAATATTTTACAGTAACATTCATCAGAACATAGAGTGAAATCTGTTATTATGGGATCGAATGCAATGAGTCTTCAGACTGTAACTTCTGGGAACTTTAAATTTAACCCATGTTCAAAAGTTAATACAAACCCATAATACCCTGCTGGATTTCTGTGTAATAATAAAGGTCCAACCAGGTGCAGAACCAGACCACCGTCTTCATAAATGTACTATAAATTTCTGACCTAAACTGTAATTTAGGTTTATACTAGCAAAAGACTGCCTCTGAAAAAACAATTAGTCACCAAATTTCTAGTTTTTGACTTTTTTTCAATACAGTATATTCTGATTGGACGAGACACATTTCAGATAATAGATGGTGGAACAATGCATTAGGTCACATTCACACTGCATGTATCAAGTCGGATATTTCCTCCCCTTATGATCGTCTAAGCAGGCAAAAGATATTATTTAGATCAGTTTCCAGTCTCATTTATATGTGGAAACACATACTGTATGTGAGAAACAACAAAGAAATGTTCAGTCTGTAATTTTATTGGTCGGTTTATTCTAACCGTGAGAGACAGAATAACATCCATAGAAACAAATTTCAAAAATTGGCCATCTGGCCTTGGGTAGGTCTACATGATGTCCTGTAGACATCATGATGTCCTGCTGACCTTTGAATATGGTGCGGAAAGCAAAATACTAAATACTCATAAAATCTTCGCCTATTGCGTCCAGTGATTATTGCGCTGTTTGTACTTCCATTTCGGTCAGTATGTCTATCTTTAGTCGTCTATTTTACTTTGTATAGTCTGTGGTTTAAGATGATGTAATTGGGTTCTAAAGAAAATTGGATATAGTCACAAAATCAGAATTGGGCATCAAGACCTGCAGTGTAAATGTGGACTAAATATTTTTGTACAGAATTTTTGCACGTCAAGAAATAAAAACAACCCCACGTTGTCTCGGTCAAGCTAACACACTCCATTTGATTGCAGCCATTTGATAACATCATTGTTGTTACTCAGCTAGCAAACCGTCATGAGCCCTTATTTAACTTCCAAACATTTCCAATAGCTTCTATTATTAGAAAAAACAATAATTTTATTCTGAATATATTTATCATACGTAAGGCTGTCACTATTATTAAATAACCGTATGATTAATTTTTTGACTTCCTTGATTAATTTTTTTGAACGTGATCCTTGAATCCAAGCGCAGTTATTGCATACTTTTATTAGCCACAAGGGGGAGCTGTAGTACCTGCAGCACCGTACTTTCAACCAGAGTAAGTGAGTGGAGCGATGTGATTTGAAAGTTAGAGCGTCTGTGTTTTCGGGGTTGCATTATGGGTCGTTTTCATGTTAATGACCCATAATGCAACTGCATAGAACATGTAAATGTAAAATACTTTTTTAAAGCACAGTGAAATTTTATTGTATATCCCATCTCAGTAAATTGGGGGTCAGAGCACAGGGTTAGTTATGATATGGCACCCCTGAAACAGGAAGGGTTAAGGGTCTTGCACAAGGACCCAACGGTGGTTGACTTGTCGGTGGTGAGGCTTGAACCCAGGTGTTTCTGGTCTTCAGATCAACAGCTGGCGGTGGTGGGGCTTGAGCCCAGGTCTTCCTGGTCTCCAGAGTAGTAACTCATGGTTAAGTAACCTTAACCATTTGAGCCACCACTCCCCCAAAGTTAATTGATATGTTGCTAAACACCACTGACAGGACACCAAATATGGATTTTCTTCGATACTATTTATCTATAATAAAATGTTTACACTGAAGCGTTAATAACCGACAAATTGGAGCGATTGTGTTTAGTTGCTTTTTTCAAATGATTATTTGTTTTTCCACAAACAATTAATTGTCAAAGCCTTAAAAGGACCGATTAATTGTTTTAAAAGCCCCAAAACAGGCAATAAATTGCCATAATCGCATAGATTTTTTTGACAGTTGTCACAAAATAATCGTGATAATCGTGACAGCCCTAATCATACACAAAGGTCAGATCCTATCTGTCTGTCAGTTCTGAGTTTTTTTACAGGTTCTCAGATTTCCACAGCGGGTCATTCTTTACACCAGTCTGTTCACACGGTTAACATTCCTATTCTCATTCTGCAGACCAGATGATGTAATATAATCCCAACACCCTTAATTTATCCATTGTGTGTGCAAAACATGTTTAACTAAATGACAAAGAAATACTAACTGTGTACAGTTTCTGCTTGTATTCGAGATCCCAGCGTTGTTGAAATGCCTGCTATTTTGCTGTAGAAGTTGAGATCCAATCATGTTTCCTGGAGCAGTTTTGTTGAGATGACAATCCACTCGGGTCTGTGTCATATCTCTGCAGATCTGTATATACAGTGAAATAAACGTTAGAGCGACATCTTTCGCTCTGGATATACCGTGTGTCCTGATTTCTGGCCCCTTCTCTGTCTGTGTTCTTTCTTTTTATATTATTTCCACCAGTGGCAGGCGGTGCATTTGTTACCTGGTCCTTCATTAAGGATTTACCCGACTGATACACCTCCTAATACCACCACTATCACGTCACAATTATAGAAACTATCACTGCTGCACAATATAACCCAGCGTGGAATCACAGACAGAGAGACATTTCACGTATTGAGGATAAAAAAACAATTTTCATTAAAGCAAGAAAGCCGTTAACACACAACTCCAAACCTCTACCCTACAACCACAACTGTACCGCATACAACATCTGGAGCAGTTTAGAATCAATATTTATTTAATAACATCACAAAAAAATTAAAGATATAAATAAAATGTATAATACATTTAGAAGAGTTCCTGTTCGTCGTAACCGGTCTGGAAACTCTTTTCCAGACTGAGACAAGCTAGTTATCACCATGTACAACCTTTCCAGAAAAGTTAAAAACGTATTTTTAAGTTTGTCTGAGACCAAGTTAATTTCTCCTCCGGCGTCAGCCAGTGTGGGCGTAAAATTTTTTTAATTTAATTGTACAGACGTTTTGGCGTTATTGAGGGCCAGCTAGCTGGTTCTGGAGATTTGAATTCGAAATCTGATTGGTTAAAGAAACAGTCTTTAAGAACATAAACCAATTAGCAATCTACCACTACTAATGTAGTTTATGTTACATGGGAAGCAGTACTGATTCTTTCTTTCTCTCTCTCTCTCTCTCTCTTTCTCTGTGTGTTTCTCTCTTCCCCCTCTCCCTTTTTCTCTGTCTCCTGCTCTTCCTTCCCCCTCTTCTTGCCCCCCTTTGTCACTCTCTCTCTATCACTCCCTACTATTCCGTACTCTTTTTCTCACTGTCCGTCTCTCTTTTTCCATTTTCTCTCTCTTTCTCTCTCTATTATTTCTCCCTTCCTCTCTCGCTCTGTCTCGCTCTGTCTATCTTTCTCACTCTCACTATGCCTTACTCTCTCTTTCTCACAGTCCCCCCTCTCTCTCTTTTCCCCTCTTTCTTTCTTTCTTTCTTTCTTACTTCACGTTACTATTCTCTCTCTTTCTCACTGTTTTCCTCTGTCTCTCCCCCCTTTCTCTTTTTCTTACTATCCCTGTGTCTCCCTTTTTCTCTTTTTCTCTTTCTTACAGTCTCTCTCTCTCCCTCTCTCCCCCCTTGGTTTAATGTTGTGTCCTGGTTTTTAATGCTATTCTTTATAATAAAAGACTCCAGTGTTAAGTTGCTATTAGTGTATCATAGCTTCAGAATCCAAATCTGTGTGGATGTCACATGTTCTCCCTTGGTCTGCACTCGTTCTACCCCAAACACGCTATAATAGACCGATGACTAAAATTGACCCAAGGTGTGTGTGTGCTTGTGTGTGTGTTCATCATGTTAATTCAGGGTGTATTTATTTCTACCTCACTTTTGAAAATCACAGCTTGACTCTAGATCCACCATGACCCTTACCAGGATAGCGATAGATGTGGATTATTTTTTAAATATAAGAGTTGAAATTTGGGTGCTTTTATGACTCTTTTTTTAATTGTATTAAATAAATATAATTACAAAGATTAACAATTATCTTACTCTATAATTACCCAATAGTCTAAAGGCCAGTGATTTGGTGTCAAAAAACACATTCCTACAGTCCTAAAAGTCACCTCGTAGCATCATCATGTGAAAGGCAGGCGCTTAGCAGAGACATGGCTCCACCTAATGGACATGGCAGGAGGTGTGTACTGCATTATAACTGATGATATGATGTAGAACTGTAGATTTTTTTTATTCTTTAATTTTTTCCCCTTTATTTATTTTTACTCTTTACTCCAAAGACCCAGAGTGTCATTTCGTTTCATATCATGTCTGTAATTCAATTTCAATTCAATTTTATTTGTATGGAGCTTTTTACAATAGTCATTGTCACCAAGCAGCTTTACACAAAAAAGGATAATTTATACAATGTGAATGAAACAGAAATCAGTTTGTCCCTAATGAGCAAGCTGAGGGCAACGGTGGCAAGGAAAAACTCCCTGAGACGGAATAGGAAGAAACCTTGAGAGGAAACAGACTCAACAGAGAACCCATCCTCATTTGGATGATAAACATATAGCAGGGATTTTGCAGTCACACTATGTGTGTGTAAGCAACTGTAGTCACAAATCCTTAGAAAACATCTGGAGTGTCTTCATGGTAGAGTGGAAGCGTCCTTAGTCTCCATGGTGATGTGACGTGATCATTAATCGAAGGCGGGTCAGCAGGAGGGGTCAAACAGGTCCAGAGTGGACAGGGGGGCTGGATCACTGGCAGCTCAGGAGTGGCATATGTAGCTCAACAAAGAGAGAGCGAGAGAGAGGGAGAGCGAGAGAGAGGGAGAGGGAAGAAAGGAAGGAAGGAAAAAAGAAAGAAAGAAAGAAGAAAAGAGAAAACAGTTACAATCATGTGAATGCACACATTTAGTGTAGCTTAGAAGAAATTGTCATGCAACTCATGTAGGAAAGAAACACGCCACAAGGGGGCAATGTGACTAAATCTAACTCGTATTACATTTCTCTTGTATAAACTTTCAGAGTGTTATGTTTGGTAGAACATGAGCTGTATGCCACAGAGGGCAGATACAGATACAATAAACCTTAACCACTGCACTACCACTTCCCCATGAACATTTACTACAACATTACAGTTAAAAAAGTTGTCACTTTGCCATAAAACTGGTGGCCCATGAGAAACTGATGTCGCTCCCTCAACATTAGAAGTCGGGGCCACAAAAAAGAATGTCATTCCCTTAACTAAGCATTTAAAGGCCATGACTTAACATCGTATGGACATGACATAAGAATGCCGTTAGCGTGACAAAAAGACATACCGCTTATCCATAAATAAATATCTCATGGCTACGACATGACATCACGTTTCCATGAATCAGTATCTCGTGGCCATGACATAATATCACTTATCCATGAATTAATGTTTTGTGGCTATGACATAACATCAAGTATTCATGAATGAATATCTAGTGGCTACGGCATATCATCACATTTCCATAAATGAATGTCTCGTGGCCATGAGATAATATCACTTATCCATAAATTAATATCTCCTGGCCACTACCTATTACGTATCTATAAATAAATGTCTCGTAGCAATGACATAATATGACGAATCCATGAATGAATATTTTCTGGCAACGACATAACATCATGTTTTTAGGAATTAATATCTCGTGGCTACGACAACATGAAGTGACCATAACATGTCCCACAGTATACAGATTTTTTTTTCAATAGAATTTGCCCGTGATGTAAACAGATTTGTCCCACGACTAAGAGTGATGAGCCTGTAATTGAAGCAGCAGTCATCAATCAGTGCCTGAGTCGAATTAATGAAATGTCCGTCTTCTGAAATGTCCGTCTTCTGAAATGTCCGTCTTCTCTGAAATGGATTGAAGCTCCTTTCATTCTTTCTGTTTTTATCCTGTCTTCATTATACCTTCATATTCACTAGTGTGTATATCTTCCTTTCCGACTGGATGCATTCGTCTTTGCATGTCTGCTCTCCTGTGTGAGGTGAGTGTGTTTTAATTACTTATCGAAATGTGATCACACACACACACACACACACACACACACGCTGTGGGCCAAACATTTGCCAATCAAATATTTGAGCAACTTTCCATGAAGGCCATCAGCCAAAAATATTGATGTCTGATGTTTGCTTAAATTTTGCACTGAAGCTGGAAGTCTAATTTCGTTCAAAAAGAAGTAAAAGGCATCTGTAGAATCCACGAATCTTTTCATAATGACAAAAATATAAATCTAATTTACTTTCTTCAAATAAAACTATTTTACATAAAATTATCCAAACTTTGAATTTCTGTAAAAATATTTTATTTTCTGAGCAGTACAAATACTAAGATTGTTAATGTTAAGATTAGTTGTATTGTTCTTTCTGCACTACATTATTACTACGGCATATTACTTTTTATTCTTCTTTAAAATAGAAATACAGTTGGTACTTTTGATTTACGAGTGTCCCGACTAACGAGTTTTCCGAGATACGAGTCGTCTCTCTGTCGATTTTTTGCTTTGAGTTGCGAGATTAAATTCGGGTTATGAGTCTTCAGACACCCAACCGCTAGCTGGTGTAGCGAACGCCACAGTAAACGCCGTAACATCCGCCCAGCATCCCGTGTCTCACTCGATAGCTAGTCAGACATGCGCGTTAGCAAGTGGAGTCGTCTGATCTCCAAGGTAAACGCTGTACATTATACTTAATAAAACCAGTTTATTCCAGTACATCCTATTGTAGTGTTTTTTATACAATATCTGTTATTTATACGTTTATTTTTCTTATTTAAAAACGTTCTTTCTTTTTTTCTTTTCTTATTTAAACAAATTGCAGCGTTTTTTTAGGGACCCGGAACAAATTAATGTAATTTCAGTTTATTTCAATGGGAAAATTGATTTGAGCAAGAAGTAATTTGAGTTACGAGCTCCGTCACAGACTGAATTAAACTCGGCGCCACTGTATATATAACATTTTTAAAAAGTTTAAGTTGTTTTTGAAAAGTTTGCTTCACATTTAGTTTGACTTGCTATCGATCATTAGCTTATTAATGCCTGTATGATGTGATGCTGGATTGTGTAGCCTATAAACCTCTAAATGTTGTACACCCCAAAACAAAAAGCTACCATACTGTTCTTCATCCTTATTAATGAGGTGGGGCACCTTAAGGGTAAGGGTCCAGTTGTTGTAACGTTTAATGTGTATCTTCATCTGGAGATGTTTATATACTATAGTATACCCTATATCAACGATGACTTCCTCTCCACTAACATCCTTTATATATTCTGTGTCTATGACTGCTATCTTCAGGAAGAGAACGAAGAAAGCACAAAGACAAAAGCAGCACTTCTAAACTGTCCCAGAGGAGAACGCCTTCTGCTCCTCCCTGTGCTCCTCCCTGTTCTCCTCCTCCTGCTCCTCCACCTGCTCCTAAACCTGCTTCGAAACCTGCTCCGAAAACTGCGCCTCCTCCACGAATCCGAGGCAGGACAAAACGCACCGCTCTACCCAGCCGACAGGTCCTGGATGTGGATGGAGTGTGTGTCGAGAACACCAGGCCTCCGGATGAAGGAATAAACTTTAGTGTCCTGAAGCAGACAGTGGACGGGAGGAATCGCAGAGTGAGAATTAAAAGTGGAGTTCGGCAAAACCTTCCGAACAAACCGCTGCCTGTTAAAGCATTTCAGCCAGCTAACGCTCCACCGTCATCTGAGAGCAAGCACAAAGCAACCTTTGTCTGATTACGAAACCACTACACAGGAGGTGTTTGGATCAATACAGAACCCAGAGTCATATCATGTTATTTATTTATTTTTTTGACTGAAGGATCTTTAAAGTAAGGTTAAAACTAAAGTTTTAAATGACGAAGGAAAATGATTTGTTCTTGTTTATTATTGTTATTTATTGTATTGTCTTCCATACATAAGATAAAATAAACCCATGCGAGGTGTAAGTTTGCTTTCCACAGAACGTTTCTCCTCCTATTGATCGGGGTTATTATTTAGCTAGAAACACACACTATTTTCTACAGTCAGCACGTAAATTAATATTTCAACCTCCCTAACGCTGAGCCCAGTGACCCATAGAACATTAATGGGATCCGTTTAGTTAACAGATGACCTGTATGTGACCTTGCTGAAATTTAATTTGCAAACTGCTGGAATTTGCTTGTTGTGTGTCTGCACTCGATATCTGCTACATTGCTGCGTTTGCAAAATGGTGGCATATTCGTATCATAAATACAGATCAGCAGCAATGAAGGGAAAGTAGAGAATCTGCTTCGTTATCAGTTTCATCATTGTGGTTTGATGTTCTGTGTGCACTGCAGAGAAATCCGCTGAACACATTCGTTTTACGACAATTTTTTCAACGCTCTTCTTAAAAGAGTCAGATACTGTCACACTCTCAGCCACTAACAGTTGATCAAAGATTTCTAAATTGTATTCGATTCTATGCCAATTTTTGTGATTAATCTAATTAACAGTAAGTAATTGAGAAAGTCTTGATTTGAACGGAATCAACCGTATGACCCAAATTTAGCTGTTCTTAATGTTGCGCAAAATTAGCTGATTTATGATATAACGGGGTATCGAAAAGTTACGAGACAAGCCAACACAAGGCTGCACTCCGTTTACAGGAAGCACAATCTTGCTTCCAATCTTATGCCACCACCTGTTGGTGTGTCTTGAAACTTTTTGATACCCCCTTATTAGGTTAGGGGTTAAGTGTAATTGACCGAGGCACTATAATAACCAGCAGAAACATCAGTCCAAACTGTTCTTTCGACCTGCCAGAGCCTTTATCCCCCAGATAAAGCAGTTACTGGGCAGGAGTGTTGTAGATCTGGAGTGTATCCTAGAAAGACTATTTATAATATACGCTGGACAGGACCTCAGTCAGTCATACCTACATAGGTTATCAAAAATAGTCAATTCAACTACTGAAATTTTTCAAAGGTGAGAGAAAACCCACACAGACACGGGAAGAATAAATAAAAGTCCACACAGACACAGTAATTCGAGATAGGATCAAGACCCTGAAGCTGTAAACAGTGCCATAACTATGATTAACGCTTTATTTATTTATTTATTTATTTCTACCCTGCTGTGTCATGAATAAAATATTATAATGCTGAGTGGGTATTAAATCATGGGCTATTTCATAACCTGGGTTATGCTATCATACCATTCTCCCATAAAGCACTCTGTCTCCGGTTACATATTTTGTTTAGAGAAGTCACCTGTTAAATTCTAATAATATAGTTTATTATTCTTAAAGAACGTGACTGATGAGTGACAAGCAATTAATCTAACTAGCATCGAGTGTTTATTTAGATTTATCTGAGCCTCTTATTACCCAAACAATTTACATTAATGTGACTAGCTAAATGTTAGTCTAGGCTCTGATTCTCAGCACCACCAAGTCCCCATTGTTCAGCCCCCTCAGCCAGGCTTTTAATCCCTAATTGCTAAGTTGTAGAAATGAAATAAATGTTAGTCTGTTTGGAAAAATGCTAGAAATGTAAATCAAAAATCTCTCACGTTGTTTTCGGAAGATGAAAAGGAGCTTTACGGTTTTGGAACAACACCAGGGTGAGTAATTCATGCCAGAATTTTCATTTTGGATGAACTAATTCTTTAAGGTGATGGACTGCTGATAGAAAATAATGAATTTAACTCCCAGCACTGACAGGCTGCCACTACTAGGCCCCTTAAGCAAGGCCCCTAACTCTGAACTGCTTAGTTGGATATAAATAAGATAAATGTAAGTGGTTCTGGATAAGGGCAGAATTCTAAATGAAACTGGGCAGTTGAACGCAGCCATATAAAATTTTTTAAAGTTTTCCCTACAACAAGGTAGGGTGAAATATTGAGCAATTCATTGCTCACTGGTGCCTGCAGAACAATCAGGAAAAGAAACTTATTGGGTCAGCAAACGCTTGTGAAATATAGAGCGTCTGAAGTGACATGGTGACACGAGATTTCTTCATGGGGAAAATTATTTCATCAAACTTAGTTATCCGCTCACACAGCGCCAGTAGTGGGCAGTGCATATAGTAACTGGGCCTTCAGTGGGAATTTCCCCGACTGATACACCTCTTAATACCACCAGTATCACATTGCAATTATAGAAACCATCAATATTATACAAACACACAGTATAACACGGTGTGGAATTACAGACAGAGAGACATTTCACATATTAAGAGTGAAAATCATTTTTACTAAAGCAAGAAACCCGTTAACACACAACTCCAAACCTCTACACTACAACCACAACTGTACCACATACAACATCTGGAGCAGTTCAGAATCAATATTTATCTTAATATACCCCAGCAGCGTACCCTGGGTCCCCAGGGACGGTGTACTTCTCCCCATCCTCCCCTCCATGCCTCTGGGGCTCTGGAGGAACGACCAGATATCGAGAAAAAAAGTGATGTATTATAGAACATCACAAAAACACTACAAATTACATAAAATACGTATATCATAAACCTAAAGGCTGTAAGTCAGTGTTACCGGTTGGCGGAACTGGTCTGGATGTGGTGAATAAACTCTTTCCTGGGCTGATCAAGCTAGTTATCTTCGAGGTTAGCTGATCTCTCCTCACAATGTCTAACTTTACCGGAAAAATCCACCTTAAAAATGTATTTTTAAGTATTTCCGAGACCAAGTTAATTTCCTCTTTCGTAAGCCATTGTGGGCGTAAAAACTCTAATTCAACTGTACAGACGTGTTTTGCTAGTCTGTGCCAGGCTGTAAGAATTTACATTGATCTACCTATCAGAGGACGGAAAAATACTGCTGTCATAGTGCGCCAGCTAGCGGGTTTATAAAATCTGATCGGTTAAAGAAACAGTCTTTAATAATATTAACCAATGATCAATCTGCCACTGCTGATATAGTTTAAGTCCCATGGGCAGCACTACTGATTCTGAAGTCTTCGGCAGATTAGATTAACATGGCAGCACATAGAAACTGAAATCTGATTGGACAAAAAATCTAACATCCACATACACGTACTGGAAGCAGTGCAGCAAGAGAAACACTACGAAATGAAGAGAATAAACTGTTGGGAAAAAATTTATAGAATTTAATAGAACAAATATAAGTATGTAGGTTGTAAATGTAGGGCAGTGATTCTGATTGTGTTTAGGGCAGCAAAGAAGGTCTTACTGCACATCACTGCACAGCGCAATATAAATGTCTTAAATTTCTTAAATCATCTTTAACAATAAAAGAGACCCAGTGAGTCAAATCAGACATGAGCACAAAAACACATCCAGAACTTTCGGATATTATGTAAAATCTGAACTACATCAGCAAATGTTTAGCTTAAAAGCTACGAGACTGGCACCTGCTGTAGATGTTTATTTCTCCATTTTGTAGCAGAACAGATCTAGAGCGATATCACACATACTATAGTTGTGTGTGGGCTGTTGTTGGACTGATTTTAGACCCCATTGTCTGGGACTTTGAGGAATGTTTACACTAATGGGCTGCTGACTAAGAGGTTAAGTGACTTCAATTCAATTTGAAACCTCAAACTAGACACTTTAACCCAAGGGAACAACTGCGAGAACGTCTGTGCTGTCGCCTGGCTGTCTGTTCCAGTCTGCAGTGCAGTGTCTCCACTGTCTGAGGGGTGTGTGTGTGTGTGTGTGTGTGTGAGAGAGAGAGAGAGAGAGAGAGAGAGAGTCTAAGTTATTTCAGTTTGTGGCGTCCACAATGTTATACTGATGTCAATACATGACAATTTTGATAAAATGAGAAATTTTTATTTAAAATTATTCTTTTACACCTAAATGTGGGGAAGTGGTTAAGTTGTTGGCCTGATAACTGGAAGACTGGGGTTCGATTCCCAGCACCACCAACTTTTGGGCCCATAAGCAAGACCCTTAACCCCCAATTGCTCAGTTGTATAAAAGAGATAAATGTAAGTTGCTCAATTATGATACTATTCCCTAACCTGTGACTTTAAAAAAAAATCTGAAGGCATTATAATGTAAATATTATGGGATGTCTGATCATATCAGTTCTTGTCTTTCTGTGTGGAGTTTGCATTGTCCCCCCGTGCTTGCGTGGGTTTACTCCGGGTTCTCTGGTTTCCTCCAACAGTCCATAAACACGTACGTTAGATTGATTGGTGATTCTAAATTGTCCATAGGAGTGAGTGTAAAAATGTGTGTGTGTGGCCCTGTGATGGACTGGCGACCTGTTAAGGGTGTCCCCCTTCTGCCTTTTACCCTTTCAGAGACGGCTGGGATAGACTCCAGCAGATCCCTGTGACCCCGAATTAAGGAATAAACCGGTATAAAAGATAAATAAATGTCAGTTACTTATTATTTCCTGTAACAGGTATTAACTGAGATTTCCATCTCTGCTACTTGACACCAACAACTTATATTTATCTACATTTAGCCATCTGACAGTTTAAGGGCCATGCTTAGCCCAGCAGTGGCAGCTAGACAGTTCTGGGATTTAAACCCACAAGCTTCGGATGAACAATCTGACTCTTTACCCAATGAGCTACCACTTACTCATTAGCACTTAGTTTTTTTTAAAACATATTGTTACAAGCCTCACATGTACAAACCTATTGTTTTCTTAATACTTAATTGGTTAATTGGTTAATTAGTTGTTAATTAACGGTCTGCAGTGTGGAGGCGGTACAACGTTAGATGGTACAGTATGTGCGCTATAAGTTCTACTGTAAATAGTGACAGGCAGTCCGGGAGAGGAGTGTACACCATGCGTAGACAGCCATAAAGTTATTTTAAACTGAAAACCACACACACACACACACACACACACACACATTCGCGAGTTGTTTCTCGCGCACACACACAGCTGTCAGGAACCATGACACAAGATGACCGATACAGCGGTCGTCGAGGGCCATGTAAGACTCCGAGAAGGAAAAAAGGTTTCTCGAAATTCTTTATCAGCTGTTTTTGCAGTGGAATAAGTGTCTGTTGTGTGAGTTTATCTAACGTTAAACCAGGAAAGAGTTTTACTGTCTTATTGTCTCTACAGTGGAAGAGCAGATGGGTGGTCCTGAGAAAGCCGTCTCCGGTAGCAGGTAAGCTAATGCTGCACGTTTGAAACAAAGTGTGTGTGTTTGTGCAACAGCAGCGTGAAGGGTTAACAAGTAAACACGTGGCTAATAAATAGATAAACAAATAAACCGACAAACAAACACACCGAAGCAAGCGAAGGAACTTAAAACCAAAGATTGTGTAACAACTCGTTGAGGTATTTACTTAACTTAGCTAACAACGCTAAGTTATGAGAACATTTTTCAAATGACAGAAACGTTGTTAAAACTTTGTTTTATAGGTATTTCATGGCGTTTTCCTCTTAACAGCACAAGAACGTGTATTAATAACGTTGTGAAAATGTTCTATGAACATTATTTTCAAAACATTTTGTCCTGATGTTTTAAACAACGTTAAAGAACGTTAGCAAAAGGTTGTGGGAACATCTTTTCTTGTTAGTTAGGACATACTGCGTTTTCTCCTGGCTACTATTTCACCTGGAATCCTGGTGATGTCACACCACCGCAGAACTGTGACAAATCAAGGAAAACAGGAAGAGCTGTAAGGATCCTGATGCCCAATACTGATTTTGTGACTATATCTGATTTTTTTGATGACATCATCTTTAAAAACTGAAGACTGTCTTTAAAGACAGACATACCGACCGAACCAGGAAGTAAAAATGGCGCAATACTTAATGGACAAAGATGAAATAATTATTCAGTATTTTACTTACATTTACAGCATTTTGGTAGACGTCCTTATCCAGAGCCACTTACATTTATCTCATTTATACATCTGAGCAATTGGGGTTTAAGAGCCTTGTCTAGGGGCCCGCAGTGGTGGCTTGGTGGTCGTGCTGGGAATTGGTGCCAGGTCTTTCTGGTATTAGTCCAACACCTTAACCACTAAGCCACCACTTCCCAGCATCTTATTTAAAGGTCAGCAAAACAATGCGCTCTTTAGGCGGAGAAAGGGTGGCTCAGTGGTTAAGGTTTTGGACTAATACCAGAAAAATCAGGGTTTGATTTCCAGCACCACCAAGCCTCCACCACTGGGCCCCTGAGCAAGGCCCTTAAATAAAAAAGATAAAAGAGATCAATGTAAGTCACTCTGTATAAGGACGTCTAGACTGTATACATGCATTTTCTTCGCTCTCTCTTTTATTTCCGTTTTGATTGGATTAATTCTTTATTATAATCTGTATTAATAGTCCATGTCTAGGTCAGTTCTGTCCAAATTCACAGTCCACATTAATTCGTTTTATATAACAGCAATTTATTACCTAAAGCCAGGACACGTTTACACCATTTATATCTGATGTTATGCCATCAACAAACAGTTCTTTTACACCAGTATTTTCTAATTCTTTAACTGGAAAGTGTTCTGATCTGATGGAAGCTCTGAAACCCAGAAACCTTTATGAACAATATTACATAAACGTCTCCTAACAGAAAAATCTAACAACATTAACAATGATTTGGTTGCCTTTATTTCAATAACAGAATATTAAGTCAGTTGTAATTGGACTATGTTATAGATCTACAATGCAACTCTCTGTGTATTTAAACCATAGATACAATAACACATCGGATCGAGTGCATTTATAGAACATTTATGAAACAGCTGCTGTATAGAACATTTCATCACTCCTTTAGCTTTGAGAATTGCACAGACCTGTAATCTAACTGCAAGTATATATTTCTATACCCCATATTAATCACCAGCCTCAGAAAAACATAATGTATAACATTAAATGTGAATACAAACTTTATTTTGTTATTAAAATAATTCATGTACATGTAAATGACTTTATGTAAATGTAAATGACTTACTGTATTTCCTAAACGAGCTTCCGCATTCATTTAGTTTAGTTAATAATATTATGTATATAGAGTGTTTTCCTATTATGTAATCAATCCGGAAGTCGGCCATATTGGCGGCACTAAGCCGATCTCGCAGGTATCTTTAATATGGCCACGCATCCGGGTAACAAACAATTGCGCTCATCAACCACATGGGGAATTGTAAGCAAAATGTTTAATAGTGTTGTTTTTAAGAGACGAATGAAAGTATATTATTCTTATCCTCTCTGAATATGTTTTCTTCGGTCAGTGTTTTACTGAAGTTGATATTGTACTTTTCTGGCAAGATGGAGCACATGGAATAAAAGCACACACCGTTTGAAAATGTATTTTGTCCACTTTCAGAACTGGGCTATTTTATGGCCCCGTAAAGATCAAATAGATCATCTATTGCTATTATAAAAAAAACCGACAACGGGCCTAACATTAAACCTTTATTATTTACTACTGAACTATAGTTATAGTGGACCTAGAGGATAAAGTTGAAGCGTGGTTGTTAAGGTGCTGGAAGATTGTGGATTCAATTTTCCAGCTCCACCAAGTTACCACTGCTGGGTCCTGAGCAAGGCCCTTAATCAAGTGCTCTGGATAAGGGCGTCTTGCCAGATGTTGTAAATGTAAATGTAGAGGTCGAAATAATCAAATGTAATAGGGCAGCCCGGTGGCTTAATGGTTAGCACTGTTGCCTCACAGCAAGAAGCCCCACGTTCAATTCCCGGAATTTTCTGTGTGGAGTTTGCATGTTCTCCCCGTGCCTGCCTGGGTTTATTCCGGGTTCTCCCGGTTTCCTCCCCCAGTCCAAAAACATGTATGTTAGATTAATTAGTGATTCTAAATTGCCCATAGGAGTAAGTGTGAGTGTGTGTGTGGCCCTGTGATGGACTGGCAACCTGTCCAGGGTGTCCTCCTTCTGCCTTTTACCCTTTCAGAGACGCCAGCAGATCCCTGTGACCCCGATTTAAGGAATAAACGGGTATAGAAGATAAATAAATGAATGAATAAATGAAAAGAATTTGACTCAAGGTCCCATGATGCAACACAACTTCACAGCAAAGTTATGTTGAAGCTTTGAAAACTGTTCTGATTAAACAGAGTGTAATGATAAAAAATGTAGAGCTGAAGCAAGGGCTACCTCATATCATCGCGATCAGCAGGCAGTCGAACATAATTATGGTAAATGTAGGAAACACTGTGGATTTTACGCATTACTTTCTGTTAGTGCTAGTCCTAGCCAAAGCTAAAGCACTTCCGCAGTGGTCCGTTACGATGTCAGACACACAAAAGGCTCTATTTTGCGGGTATTTTGTTTTTTTAGATCAGTAAATAGTCAATAATTTGATCCAATTAGCACAATTTCCCCCCAGATTTCTTATTTAAAGAGAGTGTATTGATGATAGCACATTAGACGAGTCTGTGGTTATTTTATAATCACACATAACGCCATTTTTGGTATAATTCTTGGCATTTTTAATGACGTAATGTATTACCCGCTCTAGCTGTAGCCGTATCTGTACCGTGAAGTCTTCAACAGGTCAAGGATTTTGTCCGAAGGCTGACACATAATGAGTCAGTTAGTCTCCAGTTGTTGCAATAAATCTCTCTCTCTCTTTCTCTCTCTCTCTCTTTTTACGAAGTGCGTCATATTGCAGCTGCTTGTATGTATTGACGCTGAACTACATACAGCAGAGAACACGTACAGTAAATATAGACCCTCAGCTCTACACTACAATGATGTCTCACTGGCTTGGCTTTAATTGCATGCCGGCCTTCACAAGACATTTGTGTAGGAGTGGATAATTATAGACTAACACTACAGGTGTTACCAAGCGCTCTTTACTGAACCAACATGTGCTGGCAGACGTCTCCAAAAGCGTGATATGATTTTTTTTTTTTTTTAAATCTTCATTATAAAGGCTAATAGAACTCGTTTAATATAAAGGAGGTTTTAGGGTTTTTTTGCTCTCTTTTAGTTTCTTTAAAGATTTTATCTGAATATTAGTAATATTCCCAGAAATATGTCTTAATACTACAGGGGTGCGTTGACTTAAGAGTTGAGTTTAATTCGTTCCGTGACGGAGCTCGTAACTCAAATTACTCGTACGCCAAATCAATTTTATCCATTGAAATAAATTAAAATGCCATTAATCCGTTCCGGGTCCCCGAAAAAACACCGCAACATTTTTTTTAAATTAGAAAAATAAACGTACAAATAACGAATATTGTATAAAAAACACTACAATAGGATGTACTGGAATAAACTGGTTTCATTAAGTATAATGTACAGCGTTTACCTTGGAGATCAGACGACTCCACTTGCCACACGGGATGCTGGGCGAATGTTATGGCGTTCACTGTGGCGTTTGCTACACCAACTAGCGGTTGGGTGTCTGAAGTTTCTTTTTTTTTTCTCCTTGTGTCAGTCATTTGTGCTGATTTGCCTGAATTGGGCTGGGCGATATAACCTTTTTGATTAATCAAACATTTTACCCTGATTAGGCAAAAGGAGATTATTTATATATACCACATCATACACAGTGGTATAATTATTATTAAAATAACAAATAAGCGAATATACATAATAAATGAATGGATGAAGTTATAGATTAGTAACTATTTCAGTAGGATTAGCATATTTAACATATTGTAGCCTATTATTTATTTGTGTGTGTGTGTGTGTGTGTGTGTGTGTCAGACTGTCTGTGTGTACTGGTTTATAAGGAGCGCAGTAAAGGGAAGGAAAGGAGTCAGCTCACTTTGGGTGATATCTGTGGCCTGGAGCTCCTGCAGAGTTTCGAAGGTGTAAACTACGCTCTCACACTGCTCTGCCTCACACAGTCTGTTACGCTCGGCTTTGACAGCAGGGAAAACCTCCTGGCCTGGGACGCTCGTATCCGCTACAGCCTCGGAGAAGGTGAGCAACCTCAAAACTGATAGACTCTCCATATGAAAGATATATATATATACTCTCCATATGAAAGATATATATATATATACACCTCAATTTATAGTTACAGATTACAATTCAGTTTATATCGCATGAGAAGGGTGCTAAAAGGAAGTTGGGGTTTGGTGGCAAACTAATATAACACAATCATCTGGCCCTGCACCCTCATCCATTTAAAATAACACACACACACACACACACACACACACACAGATAGAGCACATAGCAAACATCATTTGTGGTCAGGAGGTCTATATTAAGTCACTCTCCTGAATGCCAGTTAGGTTGTGTGTGACATGAATGCACACCTGAAGTTTAAATATGGTCTGCTGACTTGACAGCCATCCTGTAAGTTTCTCTAGAACTTTCCTTCATCAAACTCCTCTTACGTATTCGGAAGGTTGGGGCAACCTTCTTCTATCAACCAGGATCTTCTCCTGATACTGAGAGTAAGCTCTGTATCCTTAGATGTTTAATCTTAGCAAATAAATACTGATACTGATGACACACCAAAATATTGTTCCTCATTTGGTTTTTGGGTATCTGGTAGCTCAGTGGTGAAGGTGTTCGACTGCTAATTGTAAGGTTGTGGATTTATTTTCCAGGACCAAATTTCTAACATTATAACAGATGTCCTAATCCAAAGAACATTTAATTTATTGTTTAACCAACTGAACAGTTGGGGGTTAAAGGCTTTTTTCTTCAAAGGCGGTGGCAGACTGGTGGTGCTGGGATTTATACCTATGATTTTCTGATCAGAGGTTCCACACCTTTACCACTTAGCTACCATTTACATTTACAGCATTTAGTAGACGTTCTTATCCAGAGCAACGTACGAAAGTGCTCTGAGTCACATCAGATCAATACTGATCCAATAGATCACAAATTATAGTGTAACAACTGTTTTACATTTAATCTTGTAGAATGTTCATGCATACAAACAAAACGGAGAGTTACAAAACTAAATACAGTGGTACTTTGACCAACGAGTGTCCCAACTAACCAGTTTTTAGAGTTACGAGTCGTCTCTCTGATGGTTTTTTTGCTTTGAGTTATGAGCTAAAATTCCCGTTACGAGGCAGCTTCAGATGCCCAACCGCTAGTTGGCGTAGCGAATGCCACAGTGTCTTTTTCTTCCCTTCTCCCGTCCCATCAATGCTTCACACTCCAGTGTAGTTGGTGGCGGTAATAAACACACCATAAAACACCATGTCGTTTATTGGCTCGTCAATAGCCAATAAACGACACAAGAAAGAAGAAGAAGAACGCCACATCCCGTGTCTCACTCGATAGCTAGTCAGACATGTGTGTTAGCAAGTGGAGTCGTCTGATCTCCAAGGTAAATGCTGTACATTATACTTAATAAAACCAGTTTATTCCAGTACATCCTATTGTATTGTTTTTTATATAATATTCGTTATTTATACGTTTATTTTTCTTACTTAAAACCATGTAACAAAAAAAAAAATGTTTTTTTTTTGGGACCCAGAAAGAATTAATGGCATTTCAATTCATAACTTCCTCCTACAGACGACTGACTCATAACTCACATAGCAATCATTAATTTATAAATATTGTCGTAATATCAAATTATTATGCCATAAAAACAGAACACAGTCACACGCCTCAGTTCAGATAATGAGTGTTCCTATCCTGCTCAGTTTTCACATCCTTCCCTCTAGTTTATTTGTTTGTGTGTATGATGGCATGAAGGCAGAGCCATAATAGATTGTGATCAGTGAAGCACGATGCTCAGAACCTCTCATCAGTCTCCTTCTTTCTACTGTGCCTCCTCACTGTATGACGGCTCACCAACTTTCAGTATGATGGATGAGTTAGTCAGCATATGGGACGTCTGTTTCTCTCTCATTCCTCTCTCTCTTTCTCTCTCTCTCTCTCTCTCTCTCTCTCGGAATGTGTATAAGATGACATGCTACAAAATCCTTTTACAAATTAATATTGATCATAGGGGCAGAACAGTGGCTTAGTAGTTAGCACTGTTGCCTCACAGCAAGAAGGTGCCGGGTTTCGATTCCCAGGCAGGGGTCTTTCTGTGTGGAGTTTGCATGTTCTCCCTGTGCTTGCGTGGGTTTACTCCGGGTTCTCCGGTTTCCTCCTACAGTCCAAATTGATGTATTGATTCTAAATTGCCCATAGGAGTAAGTGTGAGTGTGTCCCTGTGATGGACTGATGACCTGTCCAGGGTGTCCCCGTCTTGCCTTTCACCCTTTCAGACACGGCTGGGATAGACTCCAGCAGATCCCTGTGAACCTGAATTAGGGAATAAGCGGGTTTAGAAGATAAATAAATAAATATATGTTGATCATTTTTCCTCTTATCTCTTAATATAGCTGAAAAACCTCAAAGATTTGTTTATTAGCAAAATCCTGATTGTGATGAAGGCGTCATGCCCTGTGGACTAATCACTAATCACTAATCACTTTTATTTAATAAACTTTATTATAGTTGTATTATTTCGCGGCACTTCATTAATCTGTTAACCCAAGTAGATCTAATAGAATATCACAGTAACATTTACGCAAATCCCTTAAATGTCGCAGTCACTCCAGCCAATGCAGTTCCCAGTTTTGCAAAATCTTTTCTTAAATAAGAAACGCTATAAACATGTAGTTCCAAGCGTGAATTTTCTCGACTTTTATGCAGCATATTAAAATATTAAAATAAGTTGGATTCAATTGAATTTTATTTGTTCGGCGCTTTTTACAATGGTGATTGTCAGAAAGCAGCTTTACACAATCGAAGAGATTAGCAAGCTGGGGGGGGGGTTGTTGCTGGTGGTGGACAAACTCCCTGAGACGGAATAGGAAGAAACCTTGAGAGGAACCAGACTCAACAGAGAACCCATCCACATTTGAGTGAAAAACAGGTAGCAGGAATTATGTAGTTACACTGTGTGTGTGTGAGCAACTTAAATCATAAGTCCTCTGAGAACATCTGGAACGTCTTTATGGCAGAGTGGAACTTCCTCGGTCACCCTGATGATGTGGTCCGGAGTGAAAATGGGGTCTGGATCACTGGCAGCTTAGTTGTGACATATGTAGCTCGACAGTGAGACAGAGAGAGAGAGAGAGAGAAAAGGAAAGGAAGAAAGGCAAAAAAAGAAGGAAAACAGTTAAGTGACATTGTAATCACAGTGTATGGAGTGATTGTGTATTTAATGTAAAGTCAAGTCAAGTCACCTTTATTAATATAGCGCTTTTAACAATCAGGATTTTTTTTTCAAAGCAGCCATGCTGAAGTGAAGTCTTTAAAGTAAGCCCTTTTTTTCTAATGTTTTAATCATTTGTATTCTTTGGCACCCATGCAAAATCAGGCGGAGGCCATATTTAAATCAGGACCATTGTTATATAATGCATACCTAGAACAGCTAAGTAAGTAGCAGAATATGTTATGCTAAATGTCTATTAAATAGGAAAGGCTTTCGAGGACAACATTTAACATTAATTAACTAACTGAAACTAAAAGCTTGCTTCTTATTGCAGTCCACAGGTTCGCTGTGAATGTCCAGCCAGGCACTAAGCTGGAGAGCGGCGCCGCTTCACTGCATCTGTGTAATAACCTGCTCTGTATCGCCCGAGACGTCCCTCCAGCTGTTATTGCGCACTGGAAACTGATGGACCTGCGGCGATATGGAGCAGTGCCTAATGGATTTATCTTCGAGGGAGGGACACGCTGTGGATATTGTAAGTTTTGTGTGTGTGTGTGTGTGTGTGTGTGTTTTGTTACATACACCTGTTATGTAGCACTCATACAGTTCATGCTGCGGACAGGAAGAAGTGTTAACACCTACAAATACAGGATTCTTTTTCTAAAAGTTTTATTAGACACATTGGCTGCAAACGTTATTGCATTTTATGATCTGTATTTGTGTTAGATACACATGAATTAGGGGAGGCCGTAGCTCAGTAGTCAAGGTCTTGGACAAAGCTACCACCGCTAGGCCGCTAAGCTAGGCCCTTTACCCCTAATTGCTCAGTTGTATAAAAAAAGAGATCTATGTAAGTCGTTTTGGTAGATGAAGGTGTCTACCAAATGCCGGTAATGTAAATAAATTGAAGGCAGCTTTGGCTGAATTTATGTCATTTTAAAGTTGCACGATATAGTTCTTAGTCCAAATCTATAAAAAATACTTTCGTTTTTTTATGTAAGAATTTATTTATATTTTAAAAAATGTCCTGATTTCCTGTAGGGACTGTTTTAAAATACTAAACTCACATTGAACTTCGATCTATAAAATTGTGAATATTCTAAAAAGCCTATTTGATGAAGTTTTTGGCAGCATTTACACTGCAGATCTCGATGCCCAACGCCAGATTTTTTGACTGTATCAGTTTTTTTCGACGCCCCGTTACGCCATCTTTTAAAACTGACCCATATCTGATTTTTGCATTTACACTATAGACGGCAGAACAACCCTAGGTAGACATACTGACCGGAAAAGAAACTAAAAACGGTTTGCATTAACAGGTGAAAATGTGGTCTGTCTGCTTACATGGCACACGCTAATGCACAGATCTGATTCATATCCGATTTGTTTTCACATACGAATGAGGTCTAAAAGGCCTTAAGGCTTTTTTTCCCTGCTTACACGGTCATCTGTCATATCCCATCTGTGCCAAATTAAAGGGTCACATGATACATGTCGATTTTTTTTGCGAATCCTGTTAGTGGACAGTTCTATGTTTTTAATAAATGCTTGTATAGGTAGCAGGAATTAATAAAGAACTCGTACAAAAGCAAAATATCCAACTGAAATTAGAGGGGCAACACAGTGGCTTAGTGGTTAGCACTGTTGCCTCACAGAGAAGAAGGCCCGGGAAGGTTTGATTCCCGGGAAGGGGCCTTTCTGTGTGGAGTTTGCATGTTCTCCCATGTACTCCTGTTTGATTATAAATTGCGCCGAAAGGCCCCCAAGACGGAAAAAGGAGGAGGCGTTTGACTTTAATGGCCGTGCGACTTTAAAATAAAAAAAAAGGTCCGGGGCGGATGAAAGGAAGGTTTAGAATATATAGCTATTTGCCTATAATGTTGAAAGACATGCCTTAATTTTATTGCTGTGTAATTTATTGTCGTACAATGTTCTCATAAAATTCTTTATTTCCTCTTATTGCTTACATTATAGTAGCTTTTCTCGCTGTTTTTCTCTCTTTTGAACTAAGTAAGACCAACAAATGCAGCTACGCAGCTATGCATACGCACAAATCTGTCCTGGAGATTCTACCAAGCTCTGACACTGGAGTCTCCTTTTATACATGTTAAATAATGTCTCGAAAAAGGAACTTTCGCTATATTATTGACTATAGCTTCTAACAGTGCTATAACTGTTCTATGATGCTCTTCGTACTTTTCTCACATTTTTACGAAAGGATGGTGTTAAAGGGGCTCCTGCTAAAAGTCCATTGGGACAATTAGACACACTGTAAGTTATTCCTATCTTCTCTTTTTATCTTAATCTTATAATCACTTGGCGGTGGGTAAAGCGTGATCTGGTTCAGTCTTAAATCATTGCATTAGCACGGCAGGAAAGTCCACCAGTTGTCTTTTTGGCTAAAGAAAATGCAGCTGCTGGTAAACCCCTTATAGACCCTTAAAAACTTGACTTGTCCACAAGCCAAACCGTGTGCAATAAAGAGAAACAGAATTTCCTATTGATATATTTTTTTACATTAAAATTTATGGAGGTGGTGTGTAGTGCAATTAGGAAATTCTCAGCTGTTGCGGTTGACGATGTAACAAACTTTGGCCCGGTTTTATAGGATCGTCATGTTATAGTGTGTTAACAGACTTCTAGCAACTGCAGATGATCAAATTCCGAAAGAAATAGAGATTCAATTCTTTAACTGGGGTTTGTGAATCATGGCTGGGGGAGAGTTTCTGATTTATTATGACTCACTGGATGACTCACTTTTATACCATTGTTGCGTTTGTTCCCGAAAAAAACCCTTTCCACCTCTGCATTATTTCCTGATCGAATGTCTTCTGAATTCGTTTGCGATTGTTAGTAAATTCTGGCCCAAAAACTTAAAACTTTTTTTGGCAATTACATAAGCAGAAAAAATCTTTTTAGTACTAATTTAAAATTTGGTGTGTTGACGTTAAAATCAGTTCATGTTTTTTTAAGTTCTTGCTGGCTGAACTATTGAGAAATATTCCGAAATCTAACCTTTTTCCACTTCGATCCTTTTGTTTATTTCTTTGCGAGTTGCATGTCGACCTTTTTGCCTTCGGTACTAATGGCCGGTTTAAATCTTGCATCGGTTACCCCGTTCTCTCACCTCACCACTCTTCTGAATGGTTAAACACGATACTTTGACCCTGTGTGCACACAGTGTGAGATTTGTTGGCAGATTTCTGGAGACTTTCCTTTCACAGCATTGATAATTTTTTTACTGCTGTGTTAGTTTTGCTTATTGTTATTTGTTTACAGTTATAGTAAATTTATATTATACTTATATATTTCTTTGCCATATTTTACACAGCGGTGGTTCTAAAGGAATAAAGCAAGTTTTCGAAGATTGCTGTAAGAGAACGGCCTTCATTTTTTAGCCAGTTACAGGTTTTTATCAATAAGTATCAGGAATATAACTGTTTAGTAGGGCTGCACGTTTGAGATTTATTCATCTTTAATACTCACTTATTCCCTAATTCGGGGTCACAGGGATCTGCTGGAGTCTATCCCAGCCGTCTCTGAAAGGGTGAAAGGCAGAAGGGGGACACCCTGGACATGTCACCAGTCCATCACAGGGCCACACACACTCCTACAGGCAATTTAGAATCACTAATCAATCTAACATACATGTTTTTGGACTGTAGGAGGAAACCGGAGAACCCGGAGTAAACCCACACAAGCACAGGGAGAACATGCAAACTCCACACAGAAAGACCCCCTGCCTGGGAATCAAACCCAGGACCTTCTTGCTGTGGGGCAACAGCGCTAACCACTAAGCCACTGTGCTGCCCTGTTATTGAGATAAAATGCGATATTTATTTGCATGCTAAATAATGCGATATTCGATATGCGATACAATATAGAACCAACCCATGTTTCTTCAAACACATTCACCTGTTTGTAAACTTTTTTGCCGATCATAGCTGCTACTAATTGTGTTTGGTTTTGATGTGTCTGTAGAGATTTTTATACTCCTAACGTTGCCACTGGAGATTTACAGTAGAACTTCGGTCTGTATATGTTCATCTCTTTTAAAACTAAAATACTGCCATATCTTTGAGGTGCGTCTTCGTTTTGGCACTAAATCGTCGGCAGCAGCTGCAAGTGCCTCGAGCTTACCAAGATTAGCTCGATATAAAAGCTTCACAGCTGGTTGATTGTCTTGCGTCAAAGCACGCGCATGCAACTGAAACCACATGACAGATATTTTACTATCCGCATCTACCCGAAACTTTCGTTATTATTTAAAGCAGGAGTCTTTTGTCAGTCGAACCCCTTTAAACAAATAATTTAGTTAAAGTACCCGAGAGATTTTAAGTATATATTTCAATATTTTAATCGCACATTTTCATGTTTACTTGAAAAGCAAATTAATTATTTATCCTTTTTAAAGTTTTAATTAAAAAATTGGTTTTATACATTTATTTAATTTAGAGTTTAATGTAATCCTCATTGTATTTACGCTGCTTTTTTTTTTGCTTTGGTCCTTTTTTGTGCTGGTTTGTTCTTGGACCTTCTGGTAATTGTCTTTTATTCGTGTATAAAATGAACCTGTCCATTTTTATTTACATTTTTTTAATATTACGTATTTGTTAATTTTTTTTTATATTTATAATTCAATTACCTGCTCATCATCAACTCACAAACCCCCTGCAATTCCTTCAAAACTTGCAAACCTCAGTTTACGAACCCCAGTTTGGGAAACCCTAATTTTAAGTATTAAAAGTGTTTATTTAGGGCAGCAAGATGGCCTAGTGGTTTGCACTGTCGCCTCACAGCAAGACGGTCCTGGGTTTGATTCCCCTGCAGGGATCTTTCTGTGTGAAGTTTGCATGTTATCACTGTGGGTTTACTCCAGGTCATCCAGCTTCCTCACACAATCCAAAAACATCTATGTTAGATTAATTGGTGATTCTAAATTGCCTAAAGTAGTAAGTGTGTGTGGCCCTGTGATGATCTGGCCAGGGTGTCCCCCTCCTGCATTTTGCCCTTTCAGAGATGGCTGGGATAGACTCCAGCAGATCCCTGTGACCCCGAATTAGAGAAAAAGCGAGTAAAGAAGATGAATAAATAAATGAAATTGCTTTTTTATCTCAAACTCAAACTATTGCGATATTTCAATAATTTTGATATATTGTGCAGCTTTACTGTTTAAGGGTTTTAGATTTTTAGATATATAGTAATGCTTCTACAGGAGATATTATATTGTTATGACCTTTAACATCCTGTGATTAATGTAAATAAGTAATCTAACTACCCGAGTAATCCGACCATTTGATAAAACCTAAAAAAATGGGTTTCGGCACCAAATGTATTCGCAATTATAAAATCACCCAAATACTTCTTACAAATATACATACATACATACACACAAACCTAAGGCAAGCTAAAAATTAGTTAACAGTATAAAACTTAAATGTATAAGTAGATCAATTCTGTTACAAAATATAATGAACAAAGCCTCCACATCCAGATGTTTCTGCCCCCCAATCATCTAAAATCAGTTTAAAAGCATCCTATAAGACAAGCTTTTCAAAGTTACAGTTACATTGGGACGTCTTGGAAAATGCTAACTGTCACCTGATAGCACTGGAAAATGACATCCTATGCTCCGTGGTTAACAAATTGCCATCTAAAGCTACGCTAGGCAGCTTTAGAAATGCCTTTCCCTCAGGTCAGTGCGCACCAATGAGGCAGACAATATAAAGAATTCCTGGGACCGAAGCTGTAGCTACCTGCATGTTTTTCACAGAATATAGATCTGAAGATTACATTACATAAATACACCATTAGCGGCATCTGAGACCACAGTATGGTTTTAATGGAGATTAATGAGTTAAAAAAAAAGTTTGGAAAATAATTTCACTCTATTAAAATGTAGTACAGCCCTTGAGAAATAATTTTACATTTGCAACCGATCTGTTTCTGTCTCGCTCTATTAGCAAATTGCATTTATATGGTCAGATTAGTCAAGGCAGAATTGAGGGTCATGTCTTATTTCATTTATTAGCACACAGTGAGCAGTGAATAGTTAAAATCAAGGAGGGTTTTAAAAAAGCAAATGTACCTTTTTCTAGTCCGCTAAGGAAACCTAAACATAATGTTGCAGTTCCAAGCGCTGTTAGAACCCCGTAAGGCTCTTATCATAAGTGAGTGTGTCAGCTGTCACATTTCTATGTGTTGAGTAAAGCACATGAGGATTTGTTTAGCTGTTTATGTGCGGTCACTATGCCGACAATGAGTTGCGACTCCGTAAAGGTAAGCCGATGGAAATGAAATATGACTGCAGGAAGGAATAGGACAAGCGCAAAATAAGGCAAGCGGCAGTAGAGATCATGTGACTTTGTATGTTTTTATTGGATGTTATACCCCATTTTAGCAGGACCTTCTCTCATTCCAACAAAGATAAATAAATAATGTCACATATATAACGCTGATAAACTCCACGACAAGACCTGTTCTGACCTGATCATGTTAATCAATCATTTTAAACAGTCCTCATTCTGCAAACATTCACCAGTATCACTCCAGTGGGAAGTGGTGGCTCAAATGGTTAAGGTGCTGAGCTGTTGATTGGAAGACCAGGAAGACCTGGGTTCAAGCCCAAACCACCACCAGCCAGCCATTGTTGGGTCTATAAGCAAGACCCTTAACCCTTCTTGCTCCAGGGGCGCTGTATCATAGCTGACCCTGAGCTCTGACCCCAACTTTCTAACATGGGATATGCGAAAGAAACAAATTTCACTCTGCTATAGACTCTATGACAGATAAATCCATTTACATACATTTTTCCACAATGTGTCTCCTCTTCTGCTTAATTCTTTTTCTTAAGCCAGGGGTGTCCAAAGTCCGTCCTGCGGTACAAATCCAAATCTCAATGGATTTACTGCGGTGAGACTAACTGTAACTGTGTCATAGTGGCAGAAATGTAGGCTATTCATATTAAATTATAATATACCATTAATGTAAACATTTTATTAAAGCAAAGTGAATTTAATGTTATGGAGTCAGGAAATGAAGTACAAAATTACAGATGTTTTTGTTATAAGCAGTAAGGCTGTCACACTCATTGAATAATCATATGATAGCAATTATTTAACCTAACCGCCATCGTTAAATCCATTTGCAATTATTGCACACTTTTATTAGCCACTAGGGGGAGCTGTAGTACCTGCAGCACCCTACTTTCAACCAGAGTAAGTGAGTGAAGCAGCGTGATTTGAAAGTCGGAGCGTCGAGGTTTTCTGACACTTCAATAACGCTCCATCACCAGCTCAACTCATGTTAACGACCCATAATGCAACTGCAGAGAACACAAATAAATTGATATGTTGCTAAACAGATAAACACCACTGACAGGACGGAAAATATGGATTTTCTTCAATATTATTTATCTACAATGAAGTAATTACAGTAGAGCGTTACTGAGGCACAAATTAAAGCGATTATCAAAAGCGCCTTGTTGCTTTTTTTGAATGCTTTTGTCAAACAATTAATCGCTAAAGCCTGTCATAATCGCAATCAATCGTCACCCGAATTTAATAATCGTGACAGGCCTCATAAGCCGTTTATAATAAGTTTAGATTAAGTTTAAGTTTAAGATTATAAGAAGTTGCTACTACAGGAACTGCCGGAACGTAACATACTTCTGACCCTAACTAAATATTTACATTTACAGCATTTTGGCAGACGTTCTTATCCAGAGCGACTTACATTTATCTCCTTTATACATCTAAGCAATTGGGGTTAAGGGCCTTGCTCAGGAGCCCAGCAGTGGTAACTTGGTGGTGCTGGGAATCAAACCATGATCTTCCAATTAGCAGTCCAACACCTCAACCACTGTGCTACCACTTCCCCCAAAAAAATAACAACCTATATTTGTTACGCTTCACCATACTTAATAGGTTTTTTTAATAAACTAATAAAGTTATAGAGTAAATATTAACAGTATCTTTTTTTATTGCAAAATATTATTAAAAAACATTTCTGGGAAAAAGTTGACTTACTGTAAGACAGGGGTGTCCAAACTCTGTCCTTGGGGGTCAGTGTGTCCTGAAGAGATTAGCTCCAACCCTAATCAAACACACCTGAACCAACTAATCAAGATCTTGCTGGGTATATTTGAAACTTGCAGGTAGGTGAGTTGAGGCAAGTTGGAGCTAAACTCTGCAGGACACCAAGCCTCCAGGACGGAGTTTGGACACCTCTGCTGTAAGGCAATTAATTTTTAATACTTATTTGTTTCTTTCTTTTGGTGTTTGTTTATGTAAAAAATATGTGCAAAGAGACTTTTGTACAAAGGTTTACTACTGGCAGTCAGCTGATTAATACCACGATAGGGTGATCTCTCACATGGTCATATGACATCATAAGGAAACTGCCTCACTGATGTTACACTCTTGAAGGCACTAAAACACAACCTGAGGTCACATCAACTTTCATTATTGGATTTAAGCTCTATTGTTGTGGGGGAAAGTGGTGGCTGTTGCACTGATACCAGAAAGACTGGGGTTCGATTCCCTGCACCACCAAGCTACCAGCATGGGCCCCTGAACAAGGCCCCCAACCCCCAATCGCTTAGCTGTATAAAAAGTCGCTCTGGATAAGGGCGTCTACCAAATACTGGAAATGAAATTTAGTTGTAAGATTCTGCTTAGTTGTAAGATATTCAAAGTGCTTTTTGTCATCGACGTGCCATGGTGGGGTTGTGTAAGAGATAAGGTAGCAGCCCGAGAGGTTTGCCAACTGCGAGTAGAATTCCTGAACCCCTTCCAAATTTCAGTCCACAGACTGCCTTACTGCCCTTTCAATGCCCATAACTCAGCAAAGCCGTTGTCCACCAGTCATTCAGGACATCCACGAGCTCCTGTGCTGGAATCTTGGCTGATTATTTTTTTCTAAATTGTTTTGTGCTCCCAGACCTGCTGTTGTACGTGATTGTGTTCTTTAGTGCATTTTGTTCTTTTTAGACTACATTTGTACCCAATTTGCGATACGACTATACAGGTATAAGGCATCACTCAGAGGTCATGTGACGTTACTTGTACTCCGATGTTATATAGATGATACTATATGACTTGAGCTTACTGTATAAAGTCTTGATGATAAAAGTTAGAGGACAGTGTTCTGGACAAATGTGATGCTTAGATAGATACAACTATATTTTCATTGCAAAGAACATATGCATCACAACGAAATGCTGTTTAGCATCCACCAGAAGTCCAAACAGTAGAAACTGTGCAAATAAACAAGTGCAGATAAATATGTAAATATGTTTATGAGTAAATAAGGCTATATCAGTATGTGCATAAGTCATGTAAAGTGCTATATATTGATATACAGCATATATATACAGATAGATAGATAGATAGATAGATAGAAGAATGTACAGAGTGAAGCAGAACTGCATGATAGTGAAGTGTAGTGAGACATGAAGGTGTTGGAATACCGACCCGGAAATTGTGGGTTTGATTCCCATCTCCACCAAGCCGCCGCTGATGGGCCCTTGAGCAAGGCCCTTAACCCTAAATTGCTTAGTTGTATAAATGAAATAAATGCCAAAATGCTGTAAATGAGTGTCCTAGGGGTATAGCATAGAGTTCAGAAGATTTCTGGTTGTAGGGAGATACTGAACCTGCTGGTTCTGGTTTGGATGAACCTATATCTCCTCCTGGATGGAAGGAGGTTGAACAGATTGAGTTTAGGGTGGAAGATGATTTTGTGTGCTCTGTGACATCTACTGTGGTAAAGAGACTCAATGGCAGGTAGTCACACACCGTGAAGCCGCCATACCACATGATGATGACCCCAGTGATGACCTTGTCTTCTAGGTGTTTTTTTTTTCTTCTAGGTGAATTTGAGGTGTTCATTGCCAACTGCACTAACATAGACACTCAATAAAGTGCTCCATGACACCCTGTTTGTTTAACACTAAGTAGATTACGTATTTAGGTATTATTAATACAAAAAATGTTCAATATACTTTATATTGCCACAACTTGTGTGATTTTAAACACAAAAGCTCCACTTTTCATGTTAGGCTTTACATTTAGATCCCGAATATGAAATTGGGGCTCTTAGATCCAGTATAGAAATAATGCAATGCTACAACATACAAAGACATTCTAGACAACTGTGTGCTTTCAAATTTGAAGGTTTTTGCTGTTTTTTGCTGCAAAAAGTCAGCAAAAAATCTTGATTTGCAAAGGGGTCAAATACCTATTTCACTCTTTAAAATGCGAATTAATTTATACCATGTTTTAATTGCATTTTTTTACAGTTTTTGTTGTAAATTAAACAAATAAATGCCTTTATTTTGTTCTTTTTCTGCATATCCCATCTTAGTAAGTTGGGGGTCAGAGCGCAGGGTCAGCTATGATACAGCGCCCCTGGAGCAGGAAGGGTTAAGGGTCTTGCTCAAGGACCCAACAGTGGTTGACTTGCCGGTGGTGGGGCTTGAACCCAGATCAGCAACTTAGTGCCTTAACCATTTGAGCCACCACTGCCCCTATTGTTATTCTGTCTCTCACTGTTGGAATAAACCTACCAATGAAATTTCTAATCATTTCTTTCTTAGTGGTCAAACGAACAAAATCAACAGGGGATCAAATACTTTTTGGCTCACCTGTAAAACCTGTCATAGCCATGAACCTCCAACAACTGAGTCCAATGATCTGGAAAGCAGTCCAGTTGTCATGCAGAAAAACCTCACAGAGAGTATACATAGTTTACTTGTATTAAACCACTCAGCAGATTTTCAGATCAATCACGACTCGCAAAATCTAATCAGGCTCAGGGCTCCTGCACTTGTGCATGTGGTAAATATAGCTGTTCCAAAAGTCACCATGGAGACTGAAAGGCCACAGCTATAGGAGCGAGAGGAGTTTCTGAAAATACCCGTAACGTCCTAAGCAGCCAGTTTCATAACCCATTAACAGTCTATTATTACAAGCAACCCCTTCATGACAGCGTGTCCCATTCTCTTGTGTCCATACCAGACTAGTGCAATCTGGCTTCAATTGTGGTTTAACAATGTTATCTTTCATCACGCTAATGTCATATGGAGAAGCTAATAATAAAAGACTCAGTGATGTGTCTGGTTAGTGTCAGTACAATTGGTTATGGTGCTGTCAGGTGGAAAGCTATATAATGGTGTTGATCAGGATGATGTCATGTGGAAAGATATATGATGACAGGCCCACGGTGATGGATGTTCTTTGGAAAATCTAAATACAAGCAAAAGCAGAGGTGAAGAAGTGATGTCATTACATTTGTATTGTAATTCATTCATTTATCTATCTTATTTCCTAATTCAGAGTCACAGGGATCTGCTGGGGTCTATCCCAGCTGTCTCTGAAAGGGCAAAAGGCAGGAGGGGTACACCTTGGACAGGTCGCCAGTCAATCACAGGGCCACACTCACGTTCACTCCTATGGGCAATTTAGAATCACCAATCAATTTAACATACATGTTTTAGGACTGTGGGAGGAAAACAGGAGAACCCAGAGTAAACACACACAAGGACAGGGAGAACATGCAAACTCCACACAGAAAGACCCCTGCCCAGGAATAGAACCCGGAACCTTCTTGCTGTGAGACAACAGTGCTAACCACTAAGCCACTATGGGTTATGTTTTTTTTTTTTTATTTTATGTATTGGTCACTGTATTGTGATGTTATTTACAGAACTTTTATATTTATAAAAGGTACATAAATTATTATTTAGTATTTACTGAATGACTGATTTTATTCGATGTAATTAATTGTATACTGCAAACAATTAATTGTCAAAGTCCCAAAACATATCGCAATTATTTATTTGACAGTTAATCATAACTAAAATTTTATAATCGTGACAGCCCTAATCATGTGACAGTGCAGTATAGCAGTACAGAGTGTCTGCAGCGATGAGTGTGTTAAAGAGGGTGACCTATAGCCTCCCACTTCCAAGTACAGTATATATGTGGCACATAACTGCATAACTGGGATCTGATCCAGTCTGTAGTCTACACTTCTATACATATGCCATAACTATGTAATTATTGACTCGGAAGACTGGTATACATTAATCTTCTGTTGAAAGCCTGGGTGAGGTAATGTCATTTTCGTTGTAGTTGTAATCCTTATTAAGAGAAATGTTATTTCAAACAGAAAGATAAATTAACGGATCGATTTTTTTCTGTCTCTGTCCACTTTCTCAAGGGACTGGTGTCTTCTTTCTGACTTGTACAGAAGGAGAACAGATCAGTTTTCTGTTTGACTGTATCGCTCGAGGAAGCTCTCCAAGCAGGACACCGTTTGGATTGCGCCCCTCCTTACCAGGTTTGTATAGCATGCATGTGTGTTGGCTAATTTTTCGTTTTTTAGACATTTTGCGAAGGACACGTCTACTCTTTCTAGGCATATCAGTACCAGAATATATGGCAATGTTTTACATGCATAAGAGACAGTGGTGGCTCAAATAATAGATAAGGCACTGAGTTGCTTATCTGGAGAAGAGGAAGACCTGGGTTCAAGCCCCGCCACCAGCAAGCCAACCACTGTTAGGTCCTTGAGCAAGACCCTTAACCCTTCCTGCTCCAGGGGCGCTGTATCATAGCTGACCCTGTGCTCTGACCCCCAACTTACTAAGATGGGATATGCAAAAAAAGAATTTTTACTGTGCTGTGAAAAAGAATATGTGACAAAATAAAGACATTTGCATCTAGGACAAAACTCTTTTAAAGGAGTGCAGTATAACTCTGTGTATCTGTAGTTTATGATGGCTATCTATAGAGAACATTCTCACATATTGTTTTTTCAGTTTGTCTTCAATAAAAGAGCACTCCAAGTCTTTTTCCCATTAAATTTGATGCCACAGATGTTACCAGCCATCAACTGCAACAACTTGCTGTAGATAAATGAAGTAAGACCCTTAGGACATTTTGTCCTTAAAGGGAGAAAGCGGAAGTTTAGATAAATGACCACTTCACTAGGTCTGAATGTAGTGTCTCACTTGAGGGTATTTAAGGAAAGGTTAGATGGAAGGGTTGCAGTGTCTCCTCCTCATAAAATTAGAAGGTCAAAGGTTTGAATGCCCCAATCGTGCCACTGTTTGGCCAGGCCATCTTGCAGCACAGACGACAAAAAAAGAGAAGTGTTGGCTCATAGTTATGGTGTTGGACTATCAACCCAAAGATTGTGTGTTCGATTCCCAGCTCCACCAAGCCACCACTGCTGGGCCTGTTAAACCCCAATTGCTTAGTAGTAAAAATGAGATAAATGTAAGTCGCTCTGGATAAGGGTGTCTGCCAAATGCTGTAAATGAAAATAAAGAAATTGGGAATCTTCTTATGTGAGAAGTGGTGGCTCAGTGGTTAAAGTGTTGGACTAATACCAGAAATACTGGGGTTTCAAACCACCTTTGTGGGCCCCTGAGCAAGGCTTTTAACCCCCAATTGCTTAGTTGTGGGTCTGGAGGCAGAATATATATTTTCTGGGATCTGTGACAATTTTAGAAGTACCAACAGCTGTCGGGCACCCCCTCAGAATCTCAGAAACTGCTTGCCTTCCTGCCCCATTGCTATGTCTCTGCCTTCGGAATGAGCTTCTCAAATAAATGTCAATAATTTGTTTTTGTTTAGCACTCTTAACAATGGACATTGTCTCAAAGCAGCTTCACACAGAATGCAGTAAGGGTGAAAAAGTGTAAGTCTGTCTCTAATGAGCAAACCGGTGGTGACTGTGGCAAGAAAAAACTCCCTGAGGTGAAGTAAAAGGAAACCTTGAGAGGAACCAGACTTAAGAAGGAACCCATTTTCATCAAAAAAAAAAAATAAGACGTGTGCGAGAGACATTCCGCAGTCGTCTGTACGGATAGAATTTGACCCAAACACACACAGAGCAGTGAGACCAGGTGTACGCCTCAGCTTCTTCAGGGTGGACCTACGATGCACTTTTAATTAAAGATGTGTTTTAAAAAACACTTAATATCTTTAACATAAAACTAAACCAGACCAGTTTATTGCTTACAGAACAACAACTAAGGGGAAGTGGTGGTGCAGTAGTTTAAGTTCTCCAGCACCACCAAATTACCACTGTTGGGCCCCTGATCAAGGCCCTTAACCCCTAATTGCTCAGTTGTATAAAATGAGATAAATGTAAGCCGCTCTGGATTAGGACATCTACCAAAATGCTGTAAATGTAAATGTAACTGACATAAAGTGTTAAATAATTCCCCTGGTTGTGTGATTTAATAAAATTTATAGAAAAAAGTTAAAAGTACTGATATTGTAATATTAAGATAATATTGATGAAACCCAGACAGTAAATCCACAAACTCTTCCATGTTCTTATGAAATCCTACTTTAATTACTATCAATAATTCTTTCAATAAACCTTTTATACTACAGTGAAATAAACTTAATGGTCATAATATCATATTTAAAAAATATCAGAAAACTTTACACTAATGAAGCTCTTTAACTTCTTCTCCTTACAGCTGTTCCCTTTTAGGGGTCGCCAAAGCGAATCATCTGTTTCCACCTAACCCCATTCTTCCTCAGCACCACTGTCTCTAACCCATACATCATAGCTGGTCTCACCACTGTCTCTAAACCATACATCATAGCTGCTCTGCTCTACCACAGTCTCTAAACCATACAACATAGCTGGTCTCACCACTGTCTCTAAACCATACAACATAGCTGGTCTCACCACTGTCTCTAAAAAACCATACAACATAGCTGGTCTCACCACACTGGTCTCACTGTCTCTAAACCATACTACAACATAGCTGGTCTCACCACTGTCTCTAACCCATACATCATAGCTGGTCTCACCACTATCTCTAACCCATACATCATAGCTGGTCTCACCACAGTCTCTAAACCATACATCATAGCTGGTCTCACCACTGTCTCTAACCCATACATCATAGCTGGTCTCACCACTGTCTCTAAACCATACATCATAGCTGGTCTCACCACTGTCTCTAAACCATACATCATAGCTGGTCTCACCACAGTCTCTAAACCACCATACATCATAACATAGCTGGTCTCATCACAGTCTCTGTCTCTAAACCATACATCAAACCAGACATAGCTGGTCTCACCCTCACATCACATGTGTCTCTAAACCAGACATCATAGCTGGTCTCACCACTGTCTCTAAACCATACATCATAGCTGGTTCACTCACCACTGTCTCTAAACCAGACATCATAGCTGGTCTCACCACTGTCTCTAACCCATACATCATAGCTGGTCTCACCACTGTCTCTAAACCATACATCATAGCTGGTCTCACCACTGTCTCTAACCCATACATCATAGCTGGTCTCACCACTGTCTCTAAACCATACATCATAGCTGGTCTCACCACAGTCTCTAAACCATACATCATAGCTGGTCTCATCACAGTCTCTAAAACTAAACCATACATCATAGCTGGTCTCACCACTGTCTCTAAACCATACATCATAACTGGTCTCACCACAGTCTCTAAACCACATACATCATAGCTGGTCTCACCACAGTCTCTAAACCATACATCATAGCTGGTCTCATCACAGTCTCTAAACCATACATCATAGCTGGTCTCACCACTGTCTCTAAACCATACATCATAGCTGGTCTCACCACAGTCTCTAAACCATACATCATAGCTGGTCTCACCACTGTCTCTAAACCATACATCATAGCTGGTCTCACCACTGTCTCTAAACCATACATCATAGCTGGTCTCACCACAGTCTCTAAACCATACATCATAGCTGCTCTCACCACTGTCTTGTACACCTTCCTCTTTATTCTAGCACACATTACTCCTGACACGTTTCTCCACCCATTCCAACCTGCCTCTACTCGCTTCTTTACCTCTTTCACACACTCTTCATTGCTCTGGACTGTCGACCCCCAAGTACTTAAATTCCTGTACCTTCTTCACCTCTTTACCCTGTAATCTCACTGTTCCACTTTCCTCCCTTTCATTCAAACACATGTACTCTGTCTTGCTACGACTGACTCTCATTCCTTTTCTCTCAACAGCAATGGAGCTCTTCAACGTTCAGAGAAATTGACAGTTAGGTTCGTTATCTCGTAATTAATTGTACCAACAATTTGTCACTAGTTTTCTCTTTGTATATTTTATTATATAGTGAAATATATATCATATATTTTACATATTTATTATCTTTCAAAGAAAATCACTCGTGGCTATAATAAATTCTATTCATCTTTTTTTTTTATACTGCTTAAGTAAGATAAATTGTCAGTTCCTGCATTAGCAGTCCCTGAATCACTGGTCAGAGAGACATGCTGAGAAGCAGTTTGACAGGTTAATCGAGTCGGGGGTAATAAGCCGAAGCTGATTAAGCAGAGAATAAAAGGCTTTATGCAGCAGGGTATCAGATTTTTTGTTATGTCATGTGCAGTAGAGTGGAATTATTAAAATCAGAGTAATCTTAAAATCTCACTCTATTGGTTTTGCCTGGGAAAGTGGTGGCTTAGTGGGTAAGGTGTTGGATTGATACCGGAAAGACCGGGATTCGATTCCCAGCACCACCAAGCGACCACTGCTGGGCCCCTGAGCAAGACCCTTAACCCCCAATTGCTCTGTAAGTCGCTCTGGATAAGGGCGTCTTCCAAAATGTGAATGTAGTACATATTAATACAGCGAAACTTTGACTTCTGAGTGTCCCAGCTAATTTCTCCGAGATACGAGCCGTTTCCTGAACGATTTTGGAAGGAGAAACAATTCACAATTAAACGAACATCCATAGATGTGCTACAATTACATCCACAGTGTCTTAATAAAATGCTTCCTAGATCAGATTAAATTAGATTAGATGAGATTAAACTTTATTATCATTGTGCTAGGTACATGTACAGAGCCAATGAAACGTACTTATAATGGAATGCTAATTTTTTTTTACTTTGTCCACCAAGTTTTTTATTGCAGTTTTACTGTTTAACTACAGTTTAAATGTTATTATAAGGGATGAATTGTTTGGTCAACAGAGGAGAATATCTTCATCCCAATTCTATATCAAACCTACAGTGACAAGTTCATTTATTCAATTCTATATTAAATTTATAGTGACGAGTTCATTTATTTAATTTGTACTGATTTAAAGTGATTCGATAAACCGCATTTCATTTCTCCGGCACAATAAAATACAATTGTACCTCTAGGACCTGCAACCACTTTTAACAATTTATCCTATCTAGGTAGGGTTACACTGGTTTTAACTCAAAAATCCAGCTGGGGCAACTTATCCGGTCTATATTTTTATACTTAATCTGCCCAGATTATTTCATTTATTATTAGTGATGCCCCTGTGGGAAATTTAGAGGTTGTTTAATTACAGTTTGCCTGTGGTTCGATGTCATGCAGCTGCAAACGCTTTCATTAGTATATGCTGTTAAATCACATTTATTTTTATTAATCAGCTGCAATAAATAGTAATTAAATGATTTATGGATGCGTCTGCATGGCTTTATCTGATTCAACACATCATGTGACCTCAAAGTTGAAGGTTTCTTTGCATAATAGAAAGAATTAATGAGGCGCTTGTGCAGTGGTTAAGGTGTTGGACTGCTAATTGGAAGATCACGGTTTGATTTCCAGCACCACCAATTTACCACTGTTGGGCCCCTTTAACCCCCAATCGCTCAGTTTTCTAAAAGAGATAAATGTAGGTCGCTCTGGATGAGGGTATCTACCACATGCTGTAAATGTATTAAAGGTACTAATCTGTGGAGGCTATGTGTCTCTAAGACCTTTACAGCAATAGGGTCCTTTGCCTGTGGTGTGTTGTTGTACTTCTCTCATAGGTCCTCTCATGTTCTGCTTGTCAGATTATCACGCGGCCAGCTATCCTAAGTAATATATGATGTGAGGAAGGCAATTTGCCAAGCAGAACCTTCTCCTGATACTCAAGCTTACGTGATGCATAGCTCGAAGTTCTCTAACAGGCAGTACCAAAGCCGCGTAGAGTCGGCGGATTAAGCTGCTTATTGATGTTTGCGTTGAAGAGAAAGTCTACAAATCTCTATTTACAGTCACTTGTATCCGTTTACTGTGTCGTGTAAACAAAGATGCACCACTGACTTATTTATTCTGGGCAAATTTGGAAAGGAGTCAGGGGTTGTTTTTTTGTTTACTTATTGACAGATAGGTAATAAACAGGGTGATCATGTGACCCGTGTCTAAGTCTTCATGCAATTATAACAAATACCTACCGCTAATAGATAGATAGATAGATAGATAGATAGATAGATAGATAGATAGATACTGTAGATAGATAGATAGATTGATTCTAAATAGATTGTCGATAGATGGATAAATAAATAAAATGGATCAATAAATAGTTAGATTTTAGATAGATAGATAGATAGATAGATAGATAGATAGATAGATACTGTTGATAGATAGATAGATACATAGATAGATAGATAGATAGATAGATAGATAGATAGATAGATAGATAGATACTGTTGATAGATAGATACCATAGATAGATAGATAGATATAGATAGATACTGTTGATAGATAGATACCATAGATAGATAGATAGATACCATGGATAGATAGATAGATAGATAGATAGATAGATAGATAGATAGATAGATAGATAGATAGATAGATAGATAGATAGATACTGTTGATAGATAGATAGAGTTTGATAATTTAATTATCAAGATTAATGATTATGTCAGTGAAAGGTCGTCTTGATGAAAGACAAAAGTGTGTGTGTGTGTGTGTGTGTGTGTTTCATGTGATTAGCTGTTGACACTGAATCTGTGTTGCTCATGCTTCCTCACTTGTTTACTCATAGGTATTAATGTGCACTGCGTATTCTGTTTCATGATGGCAGCGTGTGTGGTTTGACGGAGCGCTTCATGACAAGTGTGTGTGTAACGTGGTTTTAAAGCCAGCACATAGTCCGAATCTCTGATGGATTGAATTTTGCCTGTATCTGTAAGTGAAGAACGATAAAAGCAGCTGCCCGATAACTAAACTGTTCATGTGTGATGATGGAATGAATCGTGGCACCTTTTTATAGAGCTGGAGAAAATGTCTGGACGCTTCGGCTCAAACTACAGACCGGTTATAATTATGGCTGGAATCGGAGATTGTTCACTTTTTTCTGGTCTGTCAGGTTTCTATGTGTTAAAATCGTTCAACTTGTCAAGTCAAAAAGCCTTTATTCTCTTTTTTAACCATATATAGCAGCTATCATTTTTTTTAGACACATGAAGCGTCAGCTATGATCGGGGAAGTGGTAGCACAGTGTTGGACTGCTAATTGGAAGAATAGGGTTCGATTCCCAACACATTTACAGCATTTGGTAGACGCTCTTATCCAGAGCAACTTACATTTATGTATATTTATTTATACAACTAAGCAATTGGGGTTAAGGGCCTTGCTCAGGGGCCCAGCAGTGGTGGCTTAGTGAAGCTGGGAATCGAATCCACAATCTTCGGGTTGGCGGTCCAATACCTTAACCATGAGCCACCACACAGTGACCACCTTTGGACCCCTGAGCAAGGCCAATTGCTTAGTTGTATTAATGTAAGTCGCTCTGGATAAGAGCATCTAACAATTGCTGTAAATGTAATGTAATGCAATGTGTTGGGCTGATAATTGGAAGAACCAGTTCGATTCCCAGAATCATCCTGTTAATACAGTTGGGCCCCTGAGCAAGGCCCTTAACCCCCAATTGCTCATTTGTTTAAAAGAGATAAAAATAAGCCGCTCTGGATAAGGGTGTCTCTGCCAAAAATGCTGTATGCTGTTTTTAAAATTTCGACTCATTTCGAATACAGTGGGTATTTTGACTTTACAAGTTTTTCCAGCTACAAGTCGTCTCTTGCCGATTCTTTGCTTTGAGTTGCGAACTAAAACTCGGGTTACGAGCTTCAGACACCGACCGCTAGTTGGTGTAGCGAACGCCACAGTGAACGCCGTAACATGCACCCAGCATCCCGTGTCTCACTTGATAGCTAGTCAGACATGCACATTAGGAAGTGCGTTAGCAAGTGGAGTCGTCTGATCGCCAAGGTAAATGCTGTACATTATACTTAATCAAACCAGTTTATTATTAGTATTATATTATTCGATTTGAAATTTAATTTAAATTTTTAAGTTTTTAAGTTAAGTAAATTCTCCAGCATAGTAGTACATTTTTTTGATCATTTTTCTGTTTTGCGCACACGCAGACTCGTACCGTCGCTATCTTATTTGAAATTAGAATCGATTCTGGACCTTCAAGAATCGATTCTGGAATCGATAGAAAAAGAATCACGATGCATCGATGAATGGATTTTTTTCACCCATCCCTTGTATTTAATAAAGAAGTGGATCTTTAGCTGTCTTTTAAAGACAACCATTTTTTAATTCAATCTACTGGATTAAATGTTTTGTTATTGATCTTGATGTCCATGTACGGCAGAGATCCTAAGTGTCTCTGCTGAGTACTTAAACCTACTTCAAGTCATAAAAGGCTTTAATGAAACTATAATAAATTAATTATCACAGGACAGTTATCGTCGTCAGATTACTACCACTATGAGGTGTGTGTGTGTGTGTGTGTGTGTTTGCTAGGTCCAGTGATTTTCTAAACAGAGGCTAAATTCATATATAAGCAACTCCCAACCAAATATCCCAACCGGCCGTGTGTGTGTGTGTCTGTGGAAAAGGAGACAAAGAAAGTAGTATGATGTTTGCTTATTTGGTCTGATGGTTCTTAAATCTGTTTGATTTTTCAGACCTCAGCGCTCATGCTTCGTCTGTGAATCAGAGGATTACACAGGAAGCCACCGAGCTGGAGAAACGTCTCAGTATGCTGTCAGTGTGCAGCCACCAGAGCACAGGTAACACACACATTACGTAAATTCACTTTATCTTTGTTAGACTGTTTGACTAGTCAGTTAGGTTCCAAACCGTTAGACAATTGTTAGATCGGTTAATGAAATGCATTCAGTCAATGGATAATTAAGCACTTTGACTCTAGAACAGGTGTCGTTATACTCCTGTTCCTTAACACACTTGTTTGTAAGTAACTAGCAAGACCATGATTAGCTAGTTCAGGTGTCTTAGATTAGCATTAACGCTAAACTCTGCAGGACACCAACCCTCCAGTTTGCTAAGCCCTCTTTTAGTATATAACCAAAATATTATTTTTTATCACATTTAAATAGTTACTTATATGTAAATATAGGGATTGTGTTTAAAGGCCGTACTGAAGGTGTGTGTGTACAGTGAAAGTATTATTAAACATTTTTTTATATAATTTTTAGTTTTCTATGCATAACCCAGTGTAGGAAGTAGCAGAACAGTGGTTAAGGTGTTGCACAGACAATTGGAAAATCGGGGTTTGATTCCCAGCCCCACCAAGTTGCCATCGTTGGGCCCTTGAGCAACACCCTTAGCCCCCGATTGCTCAGTTGTATAAATAGGATAAATGTAACTACGTCTGCCTAAATGCCGTAAATGTAAAAGTTAGCATGTTAAGGTCAAAAAAGGAAGTTCAGCAATGAAACCATGAGCCATAGCCATGAGTTATATCATGGCTGACCCTGCGAGTAAAGGACTTAAGGGTTAAGGGTCTTGCTTAAGGGCCCAACAGTGATAGCTTGGGTCTTACATACTAATCTTATCCTAAAAGAAGCAATATGTAATATTGTTTCCCCAAAAATGCATTGTTCCCCTCCAAATTCCTTGGATTTAAACACTCCACTGCATTACCAATAAAGTTTGACCCTGAACCTAATCTACTATTTCTCCTCTCCTCTAATTGGTCAGTCTCCCACACCAGCTCCACTGGCGATGCCCGCAGCATCTCAAGCTCCTCCTCCGAGACTAGCCATTCAGACACCAGCTTAAGTAGTCGTCTACCAACATGGGCTGACCCAGTTCGATACCCCACTCCTACAGAGCCCTTTGTTTTAGGAGCAACAGGGTCGAGACCATTTAGTGAAGAGCATCATGAAGGATTACTCCGTGCACAGAGTAAACCGCCTCATCCCAGAGGACTCCAGGAGGCCGGGCGGCAGAGCTCCACAGACAGCGGCATTGCCACAGGAAGCCACTCCTCGTACTCCGGCAGCTTCTCATCCTACACAGGCAGCTTAGATACCGCACAGGGAGAGACTGAGGAGTTCGGCTCAGTAATGAGCCTCACGCAAAACACACATTCTTCACAGTTCCAAACAGCCAGTATATCAGCAAGCACCGCTGCCTTGCTACCGGGCCACAGACCATGCGTTTGCCCTATTAGTAGCGTATCTCAAACACAGGACGTAGAGTACCAGGTGCCTGTACAGCTCTTGCAGCACTATGACACCCCTCGGAAACTCGTCCAGCCCCACCCCTCAGCACCCTCCACCTCTTCCTCCATTCAGAAAACCCAGTGTGGCCTATTAGAGCCACTAGGAAACCCTGCTTCTTCCACACTGACTGCACCTTTGAGGCAGAGTGAGAGCGGTGACGGCGTACTACCCTCTGGAGGCTTGACCATGCAGCGGCACGTTGTCTGTCTAGTATGTGGAGGACTGAAGGTAATGTTTTTTTTGTCTTTTCTCCAATTTTTTTGTGCACATTAAATACAACTATAAATCAAAATCATTATAATATGATAAAAATAAAGAAGTGTTGGATTATGGAAACAATATCACTATTAATAACATGTTTGGGACAGGACTGAAAAAATGTCAGCGGTAGTGGGGGGCAGGGGGACCAGGAATCGCAATACCACTATGACACAACTTTATACACAAATTTATCTTACATGTATAAACTATATTTTCATTTTAAATTTCTTTTTGCATTGTTTTTTTATTGCTCTTCCTCTTTTTTGTTTTGCTGTGATTGGTTAAGTGAATGGCGTGCTTCAAACCCGTAACAGTTGGTGGCGCTAGTGCATCAAATGACAACACCAATGGCAATAAGAAAAGAGAAGCAGAAGGCTTTTACATGCACTTGGTAGCCATGAAACATCCTAATTAAAATGTAAAAATCCGACGTGAAAACTAGAGAATAACATTTTTCTGGGAAACAAAATCATGATTTGGACATAATAAGATTTTCCTCTTTTTTTTATAATGGGTTTGGACTAGGACAGGTTTTTTTTGTGGGACTTGCAGACATTAAATCGTAGCTAGAACCTGGTTTAACTTGCAAATTGTTAAATTTCTATATTTCTATATAAAACATTCATTCATACATCTTCTATTCCCGCTTATTCCCTAATTGGGGGTCACAGGGATCTGCTGGAGTCTATCCCAGCCGTCTCTGAAAGGGTGAAAGGCATAGGGGTACACCCTGGACAGGTCAACAGTCCATCACAGGGCCACACACACACACACACACACACCTATGGGCAATTTAGAATCACCAATTAACCGAACACACATGTTTTTGGAGGAAACCAGAGTAAACACACTCAAGCACTGGGAGAACATGCCAGCTCCACACAGAAAGACCCCTGCCCGGGAATTGAACCCTGTGCAGTTGTGGCTCAAATGGTTAAGGCGCTAGGTGGCTTATCTGAAGACCAGGAAGACCCAGGTTTAAGCCACACCACTGCCAACTGTTGATCTGAAGACCAGAAACACCTGGGTTCAAGCCCCACCACTGGCAGGCCAACCACTGTTGGGTCCTTGAGAAAGACCCTTAACCCTTCCTGCTCCAGGGGTGCTGTATCATAGCTGAACCTGCGCTCTGACCCCCAACTTACTAAGATGGGATATGAGAAAAAAGAATTTCACTCTGCTGTGACAAAAGAAAGGCGTTTACATTTACCTTCTTGCTGTGAGGCAACAGTGCTAACCAATAAGCCAGCGTGCTGCCTTACATAGAATATAATATTAATGAATAGATATTCGAACAACTGTTTACAAATTCTGCAATTTTATTCAGTAATTATGTCTTGTGAGATTTATGAAATATTCTTTAATAATTAAAGAATAGATTCATACATAATAAACAAAGCATTGGCTCTTTGTGTTCAGTTTAATTATTTTTCTCTAAAAATGTATATAATGATTAATATAATCAATAAAAATAATTTTAAAAAACGCTCGCAATGCCGGCAGAGAATTCTAGCAATACTGTAACATTGTAATTTATAAATATTTTACAAACACAAAATAATTAAAAACTCAATAAGTAATAAAGTGAACGGTCTGTTTTAATATATAGATATATATTTTAAATAAATATAATTTTTATTGTTTGTTTTTATAATTCTTTTTTTTTTTTTTTTTTTTTTTTTGCCTATTTTTTCCCCCAAAAGTTCCAATCTTATGAACGAGTGAATAATGTTTTTTGGAAATTCTTCAAAAGATTATAGGTTCAATTCCCAGCTCTACAAAGCTGCCCCTGATGGGCCCCTGAGCAAGGCCCTTAATCTTTCACAGAATGTTAAAATAAAGTATACTTTTAAAGCAGCTGATCTTAAAAGGTAGAGAAACAGAGACAGAGTTTAACTGTTAGAAAAACATCTGTGTGAGTTTGAGATGTGATTGTAAATAACAGGTGATGTGATGTTAATGTCCATCACAGGACTGAGATTGACTTTACTTTACCTTAACCTGTTTTATATAATCAGAACAGAGAGACTTTAGAGGAGACGGGATGTAAAAACTCACCAAGTAGTTTGAAATTCAGGGTGTTAATCAGATCAGAAGAAACTAGTGACTAATTACTGGAGTAGTTTTGTACTCTTATTTGAGTAACTATTGATTTTGTTACTTTTACTGCTACATGAGTAAATATTTCTTTAAGTACTTGTACATTTACTAGAGTACAGATTTTGAATACTTTACCTTTGCAGATAAATAAACGTTACTTCTGTTACTATACAAAAAAAACTATCAAAATAGCTAAACGAGGCAGCATGGTGGCTTAGTGGTTAGGGTTCCGGGTACGATTCCTGGGCGGGGGTCTCTCTGTGTGGAGTTTGCATGTTCTCCCCATGCTTGTGTGGGTTTACTCCGGGTTCTCCAGTTTCCTCCCACAGTCCAAACACATGTATGTTAGGTTGATTGGTGATTCTAAATTGTCCTCAGGTGTGAGTGTGGCCCTTTGATGGACTGGCGACCTGTCCTGGGTGTCCCCCTCTTGCCTTTTGCTCTTTCAGAGAGGGCTGGGATAAAATCCAGCAGATCCCTGTGACCCTGAATTTTGGAAATAAGCGGGTATAGAAGATAAATGAATAAATATGAGACAATTAAAATCCCTGTGACTCTCCACAGATGACAACACCTTTTACACTTTCCTCTCATGTCCCTGCTGGACTAGGTAAGACTTATGCACAGAAATATAAATTCTTTTAATCGGTTTAGGCTGTTTTTGAGTACAACAGTCTGTATAACTGTTTTAGAAAAAACGGTGCCTGAAAAAAGCAGCGCTGCCGTATCTGCAGCTGTCCTGCAGGGGGCGAGTGTGGACTCCTCCACTGAGGTAAACAGAACATTTAAATCATTGCTTAGTGGTTAAGGTGTTGGACTGCTAACTGGACGATTGTGGGTTCGATTCCTAGTACAACCAAATTACCACTGCTGGGCCCCCGAGCAAGGCCCTTAACCCCCATTTGCTCAGTTGTATAAAATAAATAAATTTATATCCCCAAATAACAGTGTCTGCCGAATGACGTAAATGTAAAGAGGGCTGTGTAAAAATGTCGATACAGCTAAGTATTACAATATACTCTTTAAAATACTGTATCGTTTTAACTTTTAGTATCGATACGTATTTAAATTACATTTTAAACTGATTTACATTCACTTTAATATTTAATTAAAGCCCTTAATACGTATCAAACGACTTTCTTCTCCGCTCCTGTAGCCGTCGTTAACACATACGGACAAAACGGGATAGTAAATATATTAGAAGTGGGACGTTAGAAATGAAGCTACCAGGCAGAAAGCAAAAAAGAAGACCGAAGAGGAGGTTTATGGATGCGATAAACGAGGACATTAAGTTAGTGGGTGTGAGTGACGAGGACGTAGAGAATAGGGTTAGGTGGAGATGGAGACGGAGGATGGAGGTGGAACAGAGGATGTAGAGAAATAGAGATAGGGTTAGGTGGAACAGATAAGAGAAAGACAGAGGATGTAGAGAATAGGGTTAGGTGGAGAATGGAGAGATAGGTTTAGGTTTGGAGACAGAGGATGTAGAGAATAGGGTTAGGTGGAGACAGAGGATGTAGAGAATAGGGTTAGGTGGAGACAGAGGATGTAGAGAATAGGGTTAGGTGGAGACAGAGGATGTAGAGAATAGGGTTAGGTGGAGACAGAGGATGTAGAGAATAGGGTTAGGTGGAGACAGAGGATGTAGAGAATAGGGTTAGGTGAGAGAATATGGTTAGGTGGGCAGAGGATGTAGAGAATAGGGTTAGGTGGAGACAGAGGATGTAGAGAATAGGGTTAGGTGGAGACAGAGGATGTAGAGAATAGGGTTAGGTGGAGACAGAGGATGTAGAGAATAGAGTTAGTTGGAGACAGATTGTGATGCTGTGGCGACCCCAAAAAAGGGAAAAGGAGAAGAAGAAGAAAGTTCGGGTCAGGGCGCAGGGTCGGCTATGATACAGCGCTCCTGAAGCAAAAAGGGTTAAGAGTCTTGCTCATGGACCAGTGGAGGACTGGCAGCTGTGTGGCTTTAACCCAGGACTTCCAGGTCTTCTAATCAACAATTTAGCACCTTAACTCCTTGACTAATCTGCTGTGATCTGCTAAAGGCTAATAATTACCATCTGTGTTTAATTATGAATCCTGTAGATTCTTGCTACATGCATGAGAGAAACATGATGTATGTTTATTAAGGATTTATGTCTACTGTAAGACAGGATTTATCTTCACAGGCCGAGCTGTTAAGCAGATATGATGTAATGAGCAACCAAGTACCGCAGAAATGCTTCTGGGAGGCCGGGGGTAAGTTCGTAGTTTCTCTGAGCTTGTAGTGCCTCTCGACTAGAATGACAGCCTTGTGATTTTCTCTCATCAGGACGTTCCTCAGCAGTGCCTACATCTCCCATAAGCTCTTTGAGGCTTTTCAGACACTCATCCTCGTCTGGTACGTCTCAAGACTTGCTTAGTAGCCTCAGAACTTCTGTCAGCTTTGACAGATTATTAAATAAAAGTACAAGCTTGCTGAGAGAAAGCTGATTATTATAAGCACTCTGCAAAATGTAAATGTCCAATCTTGGGGCTATCGGATTGTCAGATTCCAGTGGCAGTTACGATTTCCTGGATTTTTTATATGGAGTTCCTCGGAATTCAGTCTAATCTAGTGCCGTGCTCAATATTTCTATTTGGGCAGCTACGTTAAATATACGTCTATGTTTCAATACATGTATAAACAAATGTCTCATGTATTTTTTCAAGGTAACCTTAAATCTTCCTTCCACACTGTATAAATACCAAAAACCTTACAGAGAATTTTATTTATTTATTTATTTTATTGAATATTAAACAGGGGTCTTTTTGTATGGAGTTTGCATGTTCTCCCCGTGGGTTTACTCCGGGTTCTCCGGTTTCCTCCTACAGTCCAAAAACATGTACGTTAGATTGATTAGTGATTCTAAATTTCTCATAGGAGTGAGAGCGTGTGTGGCCCTGTGATGGACTGGCGACCTGGCCAGCGTGTCCCCCTCCTGTCTTTCGCCATTTCAGAGACAGCTGGGATAGACTCCAGCAGATCCCTTTGACCCCGAATTAGGGAATAAGCGGGTATAGAAGATGAATGAACGAATGACATAATCTTAAACATAAGGTGTCCTCAATATTTTGGTGGGTCACTATTGCGCTCCAGTGGTCGCCGAGTTTGATTCCAGAACCTTAACTGATTCCATCTCCCACCTCTTCTGTGCCATTTCACTTCCTGTCTACTTCCTGTCTTGTTTTCTCACAATAAAAGCAAAAAACACCCAAAAGAAATTCTAAACATAAGAGATAATAGTTTGCTTTTCAGTTCCATTACTACGATATCCAGGCAGTAAAAATGTGTTGGACTTCTGATTGGAAGGTGATGGGTTCAAGAACCACCCAGAACCACTAAGCTCCCACCGAGCAAGACCAAAGTATGTCTTATATACAGTAAATAGCTATTTTGGTCCAAGTCACAGGGATCCCATTTTTTCCCTTCTAATGTTTGATGTAACCGAGTCTCCTGATTGGCTTATCAGAGAACTGCGTGAATGTCCATGTGTGTATGAGAAGGTTTGTGTTGTGTTACTGTATGTTGTAAATGCTAAATCATTGCCGGATCAGTCGTATTAATGCAGTTTGACTTGTGGTGTGTGTTTGTGTCAGGGAGATCGTCAGCTCCATCAGGTGAATCAGGGTTTACTGTCACAGATCGACTTCAGGCGGAACCTGTGAATTACGTCAACATCCCTGTTAGTCCGGTGTCCAAACGACAGCTAAACTACATGGAGCTGGACCTGCAGGACGTACAGGAGACTAGCCACACGGTCAAAGGTGGGAAACCCTGTCTTTTATTTCATTATTACAATCATATAGCAGACCCCATCATATAAATATTAATATATATTCATTCATTCATTTATCTTTTATACCCGCTTATTCCCAAATTCGGTGTTTTGTTGTTTGTTGTTTTGTATAATTCTGTGTATTTGTGTAGCACCAGGGGGTCCTGGAGAAACTTTTCTTTCACTGTGTACTGCGTCTGCTATATATGACTGAAATGACAATAAAGCTTCTTGAACTTGAACTCGGGCCCCTGAGCAAGGCCCTTATTCCCCAACTGCTGAGTTGTCTTTTAATCAGCTGATATCGATCTTGCCTACAGGGCCTGCCTGAACTGACGATTTCCTTAAGTCTCATTCTTTAGTTTTTATAATTTTTTAAATAACAAATTTTTGTCGCTTTTTTTACTTGAGTTGTTGTAGTTATGATTCGAATTGATTGCAGGAAAAAAAAAAAGGTGTGGCATAAAATCACCTGCTTTCTTTCTTACTTACTTATTTTGACTCTAAATCATCTGTAATTTTACATCTTAATGTTACATTTGCAGCATTTGGCAGGCGTCCTTATCCAGAGCGACTTACATTTATCTCATTTATACAACTGAGCGATTGGGGGTTAAGGGCCTTGTTCAGGGGCCCAACAGTGGTGACTTGATGGTGCTGGGAATCAAACCTCGGTCTTTCTGGTATCAGTCCAACACCTTAACCACTGAGCCTCCACTTCCCCACAAGTCCTCGTCCTTTGTGTACTTTTTTCACTTTATTTCTTCCCGGGGTCTCTTTTGCTCTCCTGTTTTTTTAAACCAGCCTTTGCATCTCTGACAGGTTCTCCCTCAACAACGAGAAAAAATATTAATTTAACTTATTTTTCTTTCTATTCTTTAAAATGCTGTAAATCCGACATGATTAAGACCTCCGTGATCTGTGTGTACACAGGGGTCTCCAACACTAAATACGCCCAGATCGACCACGCCGCGACGGAGACGGCTCAGAGAGTGGGGGCCCAGCATGCACAGGGTAGAGAGGAGAGACTGCACGAACTGGAGCAAAGGAGACGAGGAACACTGAACTAACCACACACTCAACAAACATAATCCAGAAACAATATACCAGCATCGCTCATGACATTCACCAGCACACACACACACACACACACACACACACATATACTGTTATTACCTTTGGCTTTGATTTTATAATGAAATTATTCAGTATTACGAATATAAGCTTTAAAGTTTCTGACAGTCACTGTGTAAGTGCACATTTAAGGGCAAATTTTATCTGCGTTTGTGTTTTTATATATATTTCACTTATATTATTACACATTCTTGAAGTCTAAATTCAGTAACTAGTAGTGGCGGTTGGGTGTAAGTACTTTCGATAACTTGTAAATAGTCTAAATGTTTTTCTCTTTAATATGACCAACTTTATACATGAACAGATTCAAATCTCAAACGTACATCACGTAAAAAAACAGATCCTGTATTTTTTTTTATTTATTCATTTAACATTTCTATCTGTAGTGCAATAAACATTTTATTCAATGTCTTTGATATTTTTTCCTCATTCAAGAAGTGAATGTTTACGTCTGTTTTAAAATACAGCCTGGCCGATATATCGGTTTACCGATTTTATCGTCTAATCGGTTTCGACAACCGATAACCTTTTTTTTTTTTAAAGAATGCAGATATAATGCTTGAAATGGTGTAATTGATTTGTTTGTCCAGCAGAGGGTGTCTATTGTTTGCTACTGCCAACCACCCAACTTATTAACTTTATTAAGGGCACCTCTTGTTCAGGCAGCAGCAGACAAGCAGTTTTAACGGTGAGTTGCTAACTCGTTTGTGAAATACAACTTACTTAAAGTACCGTGAAGTTAAAAAACAATGCCCCTTTTCAATGTGGGCAAGTGTTTGTTACATTTGAGTTTTCAGTGTTACTGGGTTATATATTTTTTATGTATATACTTTATTCTATATACAGTATTAGTCAAAAGTCCCTAATCCCCTGTCCGCAGACCAGTACCAGTCCAGGGATCATTAACTTCCAAAATGATAGTTATTTTTTTATTAGTCTTCTGGATCTTATTTTTAAAAAACGACCGTTTCCACCCTCACCTCACTACCGCACTTGACTCTGGCACGCTATTTCACGCATCAGCGACATAAGCTACACCTTGAGAAAAATGAGCCAATAAGAAAATTCACTGGAGAGCTTTTTTTATTTTAGGAAGGAACGAGCAAACGATGGGATTGTCAGGTTTACAGACTGGCAGCAAAAAGAAAGCTGCATTTAAGAAAATACCAAGATTCCTACCTGTTATTGTAACCGCCTAATTCAAAATGTAATTATTGCATTTAGAACCCCCGTGTCGCTACCCGGTCCATGAGAAAAATTTGATTCATGGAACTGGCCCCTGGTACAAAAAACCGCTGGGGACCACTGCTATAATATACAAAATAAATAAAGAGAACATTGGCCACTATATTGTATATAGTATCTTTATTAGTATCGGCCCCCAAAAACGTCGGCTCTATATCGGTCGGGCTCTCGTTTCAGATAACACCGCAAGGCCCTCAGGCAAAGCGAGCAACATTCTACAGGCTCCAATAACTTAAGGACTAAAGATTGATTTACAAAGTAGCCGATATGATCTCAGACGGAAAATGTCAGGACTCAGCCACAAGGTCACTAAAGAGTCATCTGGGCACCAGTGCATGGAAGACAAGCCGGTACCCAGAAACCGCTTCCTTAACCAGACTTAACTCTTGTTTAAATTGCTCATTGGCATCTTTGTGTTTCTTGGGTTAAAGGGGTTTTAGGATTTAAACTCTTATTGCTCAGCAGTCCACCATCTCAACCATTATACTTCCAGTAAGCATTCAAGCATCTTAACAACAAGCTATTACTTCCTGCTTTTAAAGCTGTTGCAAGTAGAAGAGGACATCTTGTTTAAATTGCTCATTGGCATCTTTGGGTTTCTTGGGTTAAAGGGGTTTTAGGATTTAAACTGGCATCCTATTGCTCAGCAGTCCACCATCTCAACTATTACACTTCCATCACCTACTGCTTCTCAGGAAATTCTGTTTAAGACACCAGACATTGAGATGGAAGCAAATCTTGCAGATCTGCTCATTTAAGTGTTCTGACAACATAGTGAACACAGTCACACGAACCGATTTATTAGCTATCCTGGGAGCACTGGTAGCCCTCTGTAGCAATCTGTGATAAAGAAATAAGCTGGATGTTAGTGAGTCCATTCAGTGCAGAAATCTGTCCAGCTCTAAAAAGAAGAGCTATAACCCGGTGAAGTATTTATTTGTCACTCTCGAGGTGATCCATTCATGAAGAATGAATTTGGTCTACTAACTGGAAGACTGGACTAATAACTGAAAGACTGGACCACTAAATAGAAAAATTGACTACTAAATAGAAGCTTGGACTACTAACTGGAAGATTGTGGGTTCGATTCCCAGCACTGTCATTTACCACTGCTGGGCCCCTAAGCAAGGCCCTTAACCTACAATTTCTTTGTTGTAGAAATGAGTTAAGGAATCTAAGCTGGACACAGGAGCCAAATGACAGTATATTGTTTCCATGGCCATCAAAACCACCCGTTTGCACCTCAAAAACACCAATAGAGCTAAAGAGACCGGAGGAACTTCTTTGCTTGTGAACAGATCCATTGAATGTTAAACACTTGCTTTCTATAGCATGAAGCTTATATAAATATACTGTCTATAATTTAAGAGACTAGCTCAATGCTAACACCGGCATGTTTATCCAAAACCAGTTAGATGTCGTCAGGTATTCGGGTTTTGTGCTTAAGGTTAGACCCTCACTTACCTTATCTTACGTTATAGGGAAGTCCCTTCCGACACAATATTCATGACAAAGCTTGAGTTATCTGACTGAATGAAATCTTTTATTTACATAGATTATATTATGAAATAACTGAAGATTTATGGAAATGATGAGCATTAAAAAAAGATTGTTCAGGGGTGTCCAAACTCTGTCCTGCAGAGTTTAACTCCAACTTGTCTCAACACACCTACCTGTAAGTTTCGAATAAACATAGCAATATCTTGATTAGATGGTTCAGGTGTGTGATTAGGGTTAAAGCTAAACTCTTTAGGTTCTCCAGGACCGAGTTTGGACACCACCGCTCTAGAGTATCGATACATCAAATATTTAATAGCAGTTTAAATAATGACGATTGGGTTAAAAATGTAACAGATTCTACGTACCTAAACTAATAAAGGTTTAAAGAATTTGCTTCCAGTGGTCCAAATCCAAACTCATACAATGGCATAAAAAAAAATAATAAAAAGATTCAGTGCTGTGGATTAGCAAATATTGTGTGAAACAATTTTAGAAAAATCAATGACTGCACCCACACCATCATCTCTGCCTTTAAAAACAAAGGATTTATAGTGTTTTTATGGTGAGAGAAGGAGGAGGAGGTGGAGGAGAAGGTCAGGCTCAGAGTTCATTGTGTGGAAGTCCATCTCGGGAGATTTTGTTGGTTATATCTTGCAAATGCTTTTTCATCTGAAAAAAAAAAAAAAAGAGAGACACGTTGGACACTTTCTTTTTAAATAATTAGGGAGCAAAAATGTCATTTTGGCTATTAAAGAAAAAAGAGGGATGAATATTTGCTGCATTTCCTCTTCCGAATGACACTAACGGTTATGTTAACAGACCTGACTGAAGAAAAATTCTCAAGTATTAAAATGATGTACTATTAATACTGGGTAGCCTCGGAAAACTTTTTCGATGCAATAGTTCTAGTATGTTTTTACATTTACAGCATTTGGCAGACGTCCGTATCCAGAGCGACTTACATTTATCTTTTTTAAACAACTAAGCAATTGGGGGTTAAGGGTCTTGCTCAGGGACCCAGCGGTGGTAGCTTGGTGGTGCTGGGAATCGAACCCGAACCACTGCGCTACCACTACTGTCACTTTGTACTGTTGTTTTTCACAATATTTTTGAAAAATTAAAGACTAAAATATAGAGGATGTGCCTGATGTTTTGTTATAATGATAGAAATTTGAAGACTGGTATTCGGTTGACAAAAACTAAATAGAGAATAATTTATTTATTAATATTATTTATTAATATTTATTTTGTATAGTGTTCTAAAATGTCCAATTTGTTGTGATATTTTATTTTTTTAAAAAATTAAAGCGTAATTATTTAATTGTTTATAGTAGTTTTTTTCCAGCTCAGACTTATTAAAATTACACAAAACTTATAATGATCAATATAATAAATAATATTTTGAAATAATTTTAAAACAAGTAATTTTAGGCCTGAATGAATTTATCGATTTGTTTTGTTTTGTTTTAGATTTTCATTCTGATCCATCACTCAACGTAGCGGCCCTGAACCAGTACAGATGTTATGAAACATCTGAATGCAATGATTATTTTGCTATTTTTAAAGATGAGGTAATCAAATGTTCTGTTTTTATGAATAATAATATTACACTCCAGACATGCAGAAGTTACTTGTGTGTGTTTGTTGCTTAACCCTGTCGTACCTTGTATCCGATTTCTCGTGCTTTCTCTGCAAGTGTGTGGTATTTCTCTTTGTGTCTTATGATGTGGTCCTCATCACCCAGGGCCTCGATGTGCTGTAGTTTCTGGTGTGAATATTCCAGCTGTTCCTGGTAGTGCTGGTGCTTCTCTACTTTGGTCTCGAAATGCTTTAGCTCCTCCTAAACCAAAACCAAAAATCAAGCTACCAGGTAGAAGGCAAAGATATGGACCAAAGTGGAGGTATATGGATGCGATAAACGAGGACATGAAGTTAGTGGGTGTGAGTAAAGAGGATGTAGAGAATAGGGTTAGGTGGAGACAGAGGATGTAGAGAATAGGGTTAGGTGGAGACAGAGGATGTTAGGGTTAAGAATAGGGTTAGGTGGAGACAGAGGATGTAGAGAATAGGGTTAGGTGGAGACGGAGGATGTAGAGAATAGGGTTAGGTGGAGACGGAGGATGTAGAGAATAGGGTTAGGTGGAGACAGAGGATGTAGAGAATAGGGTTAGGTGGAGACAGAGGATGTAGAGAATAGGGTTAGGTGGAGACAGAGGATGTAGAGAATAGGGTTAGGTGGAGACGGAGGATGTAGAGAATAGGGTTAGAATAAGGTTAGTGGAGACGGGTTAGGTGGGAGACGGATAGGGTTAGGTAGGAGACAGAGGATAGAGAATAGGGTTAGGTGGAGACAGAGGATGTAGAGAATAGGGTTAGGTGGAGACAGAGGATGTAGAGAATAGGGTTAGGTGGAGACAGAGGATGGAGAAGAGGTTAGGTGGAGACAGAGGATAGAGAATAGGGTTAGAATGGTAGAGAATGAGGCTATAGAGAATAGGGTTAGGTTGGAGGTGGAGACGGAGGGTTAGGGTGGATAGGGTGTAGAGAATAGGGTTAGGTGGAGACAGAGGTAGAGAATAGTAGGTGGGAGACAGAGAAGAGAATAGGGTAGGTAGAGAGGATAGAGAATGTAGGAATAGATGTAAAAAATCCTGTCTGTTTCCCTACTGTAATAACAGGAGAACTGGTGCACTGCTCTAATCATTAACATTTACAGCATTTGGCAGACGCCCTTATCCAATTATCTCTTTTACAAGCCTCCTAAATAAGCAACTGGGGTGAAGGGCCTTGCTTAGGGGCCCAGCAGTAGCAACCTGGTGGTGCTGGGAATTAAACTCTGATCTTCCAATTAGCAGTCCAACACCTTAACCACTGCGCTACCACTTATTAAATAATCAACTGGTGACTCCATGAATCTTAAGCAAATATTTCTCATTTATTTCAGTCCCTGCTGATTGTCCTCCCTCTGATCTTTCTTCAGGTAGCCACTAGTAGTCGTTCGTTAACTTACTGATACTTCAGGGCAATTATTAATAAATTTCCCCTTTGCCACATTCTCAGTGGGGTCCAAAAGTCACACCACATTTGAAAAATTGAATCGTTTTTGCACAAAAAAAAGGAAGTGGTGGCTTAGTAGTTAAGGTGTTGGACTGATACCAGAAAGACCAGAGTTTGATTCCCAGCACCACCAAACCATCACTGTGGGCCCCTGATCAAGGCCCTTAACCCCCAATAGCTCAGTTTTATAAAAGAGATCAATGTAAAGTCGCTCTGGATAAGGACGTCACTTGGTGAAGTGGTAGCGCAGTGGTTAAGTTGTTGGACTACCAACTTGAGGCCAAGGGTTCGTTTCCCAGCCCCATCAAGCCACCACTGCTGGGCCCCTGAGCAAGGCCCTTAACCCCTAACTGCTTAGTTGTATAACAAGGAATATTGTAAGAAGCTCTGGATAAGAGTGTCTGCCAAATGCTGCAAATATCTGCCAAAATGCTGTTAATGTAAAAACAGTTTCTCCAATGAGAAGTTACCAGAAGTTTTCCCTAAATTCTCTTCTCTCGCTTACACCGATGAGAAAATTCCTCTTCTCCAACCCACCGACTGGAAAAAATCTAGAAACCTGAGATGAATGTAAGCGACGCTTTTTTTTTTTTTTTTTACAGAAAGTCCATAGTAACTGTGGGAAAGTTCTGATTAGTTGACAGCAGCCATGTGTTTGACAGCAAACATCATTAAATGTGATATGCAGTATTCCAAAAGTGGGATGAGATACGGTACCCCAAACTTCAGCCACTGTGGATGACCGCACCAAAAACTTAAAGTTATAGCAGTTTCGGTAAATCTGAATGGACTAGCAAGTGACAGCCAATTGCGATCAAGGGAAAGAAAAACTCCTGAAAAGACAGGAAACCGGAACCGGAATTTTACATGTAAAGCTTCTGTGTTGGGGACCATTTTGGTTCTGGGATATGTGGCGCATGAGACATGGGCTCTAAAATGTGAAAGAATATATTACAATCATTGCTTGCATCAGTAACTTAAGAAAGTTTTATTACTCTGTAGGTCTTAAGTGAGCGGGTTGCCAGATTTGTGTTACCTTGAGAGAGTCGAGCTCGTCCTCGCTGAGATTAGATCTTCTGGCCATTTCCCACAGCTCGATAACCTTGGGCTCCTTAAACTCTACACAAACATAAAAAGCAGACAGAGAATTGAATAGCTATATAATATATATATATCGAATATATATATATATATATATATATATATATATATATAATAAAAACTATATAAATCTATATATATAAATAGATATAATATATATATAACTATATATATAAATATATGTATATATAAAACTATATTTGATATATATATATATATATATATATATATATATATATATATATATATATATATATATATATATATACACATATATATATATATACATATATACATATATACATATATCATATACACACACATACACACACCACACACACATATGCATATGTATACATGTGTATATGACCAGCACCGTTGTCACTGTCGAAGCCTTCGTGAGTGATTTTACGTAGGCGCTCAAAGCCCTGGTTCAGGTTCCTCATTCTATTCTTAAGGTCCTTGTGTTTCTCATGGAGATTCGACACCTTCTGCTCACCGTCCAGGGGCGAAATTACATTCTTGTGGATTTCTAACAGAAAAATCAGAGATTAGATCAGATTTTTTTTTTAATGTAACAAACAAAACTCCGGTGGTCACAGTGTGATGCAACTCAAGGTTCACCTAAAACAACACACATCGCAGGCTGTTCCTGTTCCACACACTACAACAACAGAACGCACATTTTATCCATCTACTAATACATGCGACATTGTGAAACATCTGACACCATTTAAAAGCTGAAGACATTAAAGTTCTGACGCTGAAGACTCATTTCATGAACACAGTAAATGTTAAATTGCTGTAAACTTTAAATCACTGTTTACGCACACACACAAACTTGTTATTATAGAAAAGAAATAAGATTAGAAATGTTCTTGGAAAACCTAGGCACTGCTGTCAAAGTTAAAAAAAAAGTATTCAACAACGTTAGACCTGAGAATAAAAAGTACAGAAGGGAATTAACACCTGGCAACCCTGCACTTTATCTATTATTAAAAGGCAACTTTCGAACAGTGTTTTGTGCTGTGGGGACTAGGTGGTTAAGGTGTTGGCCTGTGGTTTAGAAGGTCAGGGGTTCGAGACCCACTGCTGGACCCTTGAGCAAGGACCTTAACCCCACAACTGCTTAGTTGTAGAAATGAGTTAAATGTAATTGTTAAAAAGTCTTAAAATAAGTTTCTCTTATGAAACGACTTTAAAAAGTATTTGCCACCAAAATACCCCGACCCATCGATTGGACAGACCAAATATAGCGCCCCCCCCCGCGCTGTAGTAGCTACAATGAGAAAATTTAAAAGTTTAATAAGAAATGACTTGAGAATGATTCATTTTCGACTGGTTAGCTAACCCTAACCCTAAACCGTAACCCTAACCCTAACCCTAACCCTAACTTTGGAGACTTTCTAAGGGAAGTGATGGTTTATGATAAAGGTGTTGGACTACCAACTCGAAGATTGTGGGTTCGATTCCCAGACGCCTTGGATAAGGACATCTGTACGTTTGTTGTTCCCTAAAAATGCTTCTAAAACAGAGCTCACAAATCACTGTTACTTTATTAAGGTATTGGATTTATTGGATGGTGAATGATTTAGTCAAACAGCAAAAGAACCCAGTGAGCAGGTGATGGTGGTTAAAGTGTTGGCCTCTCTGATCAGATGGTCATTAGTTCAAGACCCACTATTCTGAGCCATTGAGCCACTTTTAACCGCTCAGATGTATAAATAAAATGTAAAGTTGCTCTGGATAAAGATGTCCACCAGATATAAAGCTAAAGCTAAAGGTACAGATTTAAGAGATATTTCTTTTGCGATTTCAAGACACCAATTTATCGTATTATACATTTAACCCTTGTAGAACACGATGATAAAAAAAAAAAGGGTAATTATCTGAATATACTTGATTCTGGACAGTTCACTGTTCCCGCATAAAATTTTTTTAGATGCAATATTTTATTAAAGTGCAGAAAAAGTACTCGTATAAAACCATAATCACAGGCCGGGATTGGGAAACAGTCCTGCTGACAGTCGATCTAAGAGGAAAATGTGCTCTAGATACAAACAGAAAAGTTGTTCATGTTTTCCTGGAGGTTGTGTTTGAACAGAAAATCCATGAATATTAAACATGGCTTTTATTCAGTGGCTTCTGTGTTGAAGCAGTGACTCCACACTGATCCACGGTTCATCCCACACAGACCGCCGCTGTGCTAACTGTGTGAGGGGTTCTCTCAGTGTTGATGAATGCATGAAGCTCTTTATAGGGGAAAAAAAAAAAAAAACAAAAAAAAAAAAAAACCACGAGAAAATTATTCCGGGCGCTTAAAGGGCTTACGGTCACGAGCTGTTATAAACACAGATCCCACACATTATTTTGTTAAGTTATAACTTTTAAAGAACAGCGCTTTTGTTTTCAGTTACTAAAAGTCAGTACTGAGAAAAGATTTGCCGTTACTCTTCTGCATATGCACGTGACGGCATAACGTTAAAATCAATGACGTTTTAAATTATTTTAATATCAATGCTATTTTCTGTGACTTGGACAGTTGTTTTGTTTCAATAAAACAGTCAATCCTCAAAACACACATAAGGACAGAAAAGGAGATGGACAGCGAGGGGCAGACAGCGAGGGGCAGACAGCAAGAAACAGACATTGAATGACAGACAGCCATTGAGGATGAGGCAGCGAGAGGCAGCCATTGAGGATGGGACAGCGAGAGACAGCCATTGAGGATGGGACAGCGAGAGGCAGCCATTGAGGATGGGACAGCGAGAGACAGCCATTGAGGATAAGACGGGGAGGGGAGAGGCAGCCATTGAGGATTAAGACGGCCATGGAGAGGCCAGCCATTGAGGATGAGACGGGGAGAGGCAGCCATTGAGGATGAGACGGGGGATTAGGGGAGGGCAGCCATTGAGGATGAGACGGGGAGAGGCAGCCATTGAGGATGAGACGGGGAGAGGCAGCCATTGAGGATGAGACGGGGAGGGGAGGAGGCAGCCATTGAGGATGAGACGGGGAGAGGCAGCCATTGAGGATGACGAGAGGCGCCATTGGGAGAGGGGATAGGCAGCCATTGAGGATGAGACGGGGAGATGGCAGCCATTGAGGATGAGACGGGGAGAGGCAGCCATTGAGGATGAGGGGACGGGAGAGGCAGCCATTGAGGATGAGACGGGGAGAGGCAGCCATTGAGGATGAGACGGGGAGAGGCAGCCCATTGAGGAGATGAGACGGGGAGAGGCAGCCATTGAGGATGAGACGGGGAGAGGCAGCCATTGAGGATGAGACGGGGAGAGGCAGCCCATTGAGGATGAGACGGGGAGAGGCAGCCATTTGAGGATGAGGACGGGAGAGAGACAGCCATTGAGGATGAGGCGGCGAGAGGAGACAGCCATTGAGGATGAGGCGCGAGAGACAGCCATTGAGATGAGGCGCGAGAGGCATGAGGACGGCGATGAGGCGAGAGAGACAGCCATTGAGGATGAGGCGGCGAGAGACAGCCATTGAGGATGGATGGCAGCGAGAGACAGCCATTGAGGATGAGGCAGCGAGAGACAGCCATTGAGGATGAGGCAGCGAGAGACAGCCATTGAGGATGAGGCAGCGAGAGACAGCCATGAGGATGAGGCAGCGAGAGACAGCCATTGAGGATGAGGCGAGAGGCAGCGAGAGAGACAGCCATTGAGGATGAGGCAGCGAGAGACAGCCATTGAGGATGAGGCAGCGAGAGACCATTGAGATGAGCAGCCGAGAGGCACAGCATTGAGGATGAGGCAGCGAGAGACAGCCATTGAGGATGAGGCAGCGAGAGACAGCCATGAGATGAGGCAGCCATTGAGGATGAGGCAGCGAGAGACAGCCATTGAGGGAGGCAGGAGACAGCCATGAGGGCAGCGAGAGACAGCCATTGAGGATGAGGCAGCGAGAGACAGCCATTGAGGATGGGACAGCGCAGAGATCAAGCGAAGCCATTGAGGATGAGGACAGCGAGAGACAGCCATTGAGGATGAGGCAGCGAGAGACAGCATGAGACAGCCATTGAGGATGAGGCAGCGAGAGAGACAGCCATTACGGGACGGGACAGCGAGAGACAGCCATTACGGGACGGGACAGCGAGAGACAGCCATTACGGGACGGGACAGCGAGAGACAGCCATTACGGGACGGGACAGCAAGAGACAGCCATTACGGGACGGGACAGCAAGAGACAGAGACACATCATAGTGTATACAAATAATATTAGGGTGGAATTTTCAGTTTATTGCCATTGGCTAATGTAAAGTAAGATCGTGCCTAATGCCTATATCTCAAGTGAGAAAAGATGAGCGCCAAATGTAAAGAAGAAAAGAGGAGCAAATACAGATGTGTTCCAGGACCTGACTTAATTATTGGAGCGCTCAAAACACCTGCACAACTGTCAATCATTCCAAATGCACGTCGATGGACCCATCAGTCACTTTAACAGAGGTGAGGAGAGAAGCTGTGAATATTTCAGTCACCGCACAGAGAAATTTACTGGAATGTAAGAATGTGGAAATACATAAAGAGACGACTGATCGAGGATCAGCCGCATATTTAAACACCATCTGTGTCTCGACAGTGGTGTGAAACAAAGGCGCTGATGTTCACAGCTCATACACATAAAACTGAGAGTGATTTTCCTGTCTTTAGTTTTGTGCGGCACTCGGCTCACCCTCGGTCCGGCTCACTGTGTCCATCACGATGTTGTACTCATGGATCTTATCCTTGTGGTGCTCGAACTCTTTGCGCAGGATCTGCAGCTCATCTTCAGAGAACTTCCCCGAAGACTTGGCCTGAAACAGACAGAGAGGGACAGACAGCGAGAGACAGACAGACATTAAGGGATAGACAGCGAGGAGACAGAGAGAGCGAGAGGCAGACATTAAGGGATAGACGGCGAGAGACAGGCAGCGAGAGACAGACATTAAGGGATAGACAGCGAGAGACAGACATTGAGGATTAGACATCGAGAGACAGGCAGCGAGAGACAGACATTAAGGCATAGGCAGCAAGAGACAGACATTAAGGGATAGACGGCGAGAGGCAGGCAGCGAGAGACAGACATTAAGGGATGGACAGCGAGAGACAGACATTAAGGGATGGACAGCGAGAGACAGACATTAAGGGATGGACAGCGAGAGACATTAGGACAGCGAGAGACAGCATTAAGGGATGGACAGCGAGAGACAGCCATTAAGGGATGGACAGCGAGAGACAGCCATTAAGGGATGGACAGCGAGAGACAGCCATTAAGGGATGAACAGCGAGAGAGACCAGACATTAGGGATGGACAGCGAGAGACAGACATTAAGGGATGGACAGCGAGAGACAGACATTAAGGGATGGACAGCGAGAGACAGACATTAAGGGATGGGACAGCGAGAGACAGACATTAAGGGATGGACAGCACGAGAGACAGACATTAAGGGATGGACAGCACGAGACAGACATTAAGGGATGGACAGCATTAAGGATGGGGACGAGACAGACATTAAGGGATGGACAGCACGAGACAGACATTAAGGGATGGACAGACAGCACAAACGAGACATTAAGACATTAAGGGATGGACAGCACGAGACAGACATTAAGGGATGGACAGCACGAGACAGACATACATTAAGGGATGGACAGCACGAGACAGACATTAAGGGATGGACAGCACGAGACAGACATTAAGGGATGGACAGCACGAGACAGACATTAAGGGATGGACAGCACGAGACAGACATTAAGGGATGGACAGCACGAGATGGACAGACATTAAGGGATGGACAGCACGAGACAGACATTAAGGGAGGACATGGACAGCACGAGACAGACATTAAGGGATGGACAGCACGAGACAGACATTAAGGGATGGGCAGCGAGAGACAGACATTAAGGGATGGGGCAGCGAGAGACAGACATTAAGGGATGGACAGCGAGAGACAGACATTAGAGGGAGGGATGGATCAGGCACGAGACAGACAGCGAGAGGCAGGCAGCGAGAGACAGACATTGAGGGATGGACAGCGAGGGTCAGACAGCGAGGATGAGACAGCGAGGATGAGACAGCGAGAGACAGACATTGAGGATGAGACAGCGAGAGACAGACATTGAGGATGAGGACAGCGAGAGAGACAGACATTGAGGATGAGACAGCGAGAGAGACAGACATTAATGGATAGACAGCGAGAGAGACAGACATTAATGGATAGACAGCGAGAGAGACAGACATTAATGGATAGACAACGAGAGGGAGACAGCGAGGGATAGACATTAAGGGATGGACAGCAGGAGAGACAGACATTGAGGGACAGACAGCAAGAGAGACAGAGACACAAATTATTTTTGGGTGGAATTTTCAGTTTATTGCTAACGGATTAAATACAACCTGCAGTCAGATTAACCCTCGCATTGTCTTCTGATAAACGTTCTCCTTCTAATTTAACTGTTTATAAAGCAAAAAATAAATAATGATCAGCCAAATCTGTGTTAATTTAAAGAGCCTATCTGAAAAAACAACAAACAAAAAAACATTTCTCGGTCTAATTTGAAGGTTTCAGAAAGGTTAAATCGTTTCCATCTCCTTTTATTTTCCAGCTAAAGCTGACCGATATATTGTTACAGCCTCGACATCGCGATATGTGCATCTGCAATAGTCACATTACAGGATGTGTAAAGTCATGTGTGGATTATATTTGACTGCACCGCCGTACAGAACACACGTAATTCGTGGATTAATTGCAAACTTTAATAACCGAGTAAAAGTTTCATCATTTGCACACTGTTTTATGGTCGGTTACCGTGTAAACATTTCAAACAACTTTAAATCAACCAGGTGCAGGAAACAAAAACTTTTGTAGCTTTAACAAAGATTCATTTTATTGGGTGAAGTCGATACCGTGTGATTTTACGTTTAATTATTTAGTTTCTGTATCTGAATCGCCAGAAAAAAAAATAAAAATCATTTACATCTTTGTTCTATTGTATTTATCTATAATTATAATGTGTGTATTATATTTCACTCAGATGCCACTTCCATCCAAAAATCACTCCAATTATTGTAAAATAAATAAAGCTAATCAAGTTCATTCATTCATTCATCTTCTATACCCGCTTATTCCCTAATTCGGGGTCACAGGGATCTGCTGGATTTTATCCCAGCCGTCTCTGAAAGGGCGAAAGGCAAGAAGGGGACACCCTGGACAGGTCACCAGTCTATTACAGGGCCACACACACACTCACACTCACTCCTGTTGGCAATTTAGAATCACCAATCAATCTAATGTACATGTTTTTGGACTGTGGGAGGAAACCGGAGAACCCGGAGTAAACCCACACAAGCACAGGAAGAACATGCGAACTCTACACAGAAAGACCCCTGCCTGGGAATCGAACTCAAGACCTTCTTGCTGTGAGGCAACATTGCTAACATTGCTTTGCTGCCCTGTTATTTATCGTAATATTAATTTTTTTCCCCCAATATCGTGCTGCCTGTTGTCCTTTTTTTGGTCAAATTTCATCAGTTTTGAATTTTTAGATTAATATATTATATAAATTATAGGTATATATTTTAGTGATAATATGAAAATATATAATTATTTTAGAAAATATGTAATATCTTAAAACTAAACATATAATTTAGAATTTTCTGCTTTATCAAATGCTGCAATGGTCGATGGGAAAATATACAAATACAAAGGATTCCTATCCAAATTATTATAAGAAAATAAGCTTCAGAGGCTCATGACTCACTTTGTTCCACAGTTTGTCCAGTCGGGGGTCCTCAAAGGTTTCTCCCAGCTTGGCGTCATGGTCTTTCAGGTTATTGCTGTCCAAAGCCCGGTTGTCCTTCTTCCCGTCCATTCCGTACTTGGCCAGGATGACTAGAAAAAGCAAACAACTTCGAATTATTCAACTTTATTTTTTGACACACAAATTTAAGTTGGGTACAAACTGATCAGGAATGTTTATTGTTCATTGCCATATCAGCGTCTGGGGATATTTCAGGGCAAAATAAATAAATTATTAAAAGTTTATAAATAACACATTATAAGATACATCAGTAACAATAATACATAAAATCAGACTTTATTTTGGTTAAGAACTCTACGATTTTTGATGGAGGCATATTTGAAAACAAGTCCATCAAAGTTCCTCCTGTTGTCTCACGACATAAAAAATAGGACATTGCAAAAGTATGTGTTTTATCGTTAAGCTTCCGTTACAGTACTGACATTTTGGAGCAGCTTCTCCTTTAACGTTTCACTTCCACATGTCTGTTCTGTTATTCCGAGCTCGCCGTCGCCGCCATCACTTAGAGACAATAAGGCAGTTTCTCAGTGATGTCTTGTCTTCTAGACATCCATCCGGACAAGACCACGGAAACATTACTGCAGTATGAAATAACCTACTGGTTTATCTGGTCAGAGGAGAACTGAACCTGGTTTCGTCCAAGGTTTTTTTTCTCCAATCTGTCATCGATGGAGTTTTTGTTGCTTAGTTGAGGACTCTTAATTTATAAAGATCAATTAATTTTAGTGTTTTAGTGAGTGTTTAATAATGAATAAATAACTTCATTCTCTCCTGAGTTAAAAGTATAAATAGATTTTTTTTTCCTACTATAAGAACGATTTCGAAGAGTTTGTTATTTGGGCATTGATCCCAATTCAGCTCACACAAATTGATCATAAAAAGCGTAACGTACCAGTATATAACCAAACATACTAACATGACTTGGTAGACAAGATGGTTTTTATCCCCCGGAATAAAGTTAAAAAGTGTTTTAAGTGTTACTTTGAAGATTATGGGGTGGATTTTTAGGACGATTAAGGTGTCACCGGTGGGGCCCTAACCATCAGATGGATAAAACTAAGAAAACGTAAGTTGCTCTGGATAAGAGCATCTGCAAAAGAATGTAGACATTTTTTTCTGCCTTACGAGACAGATTTGTGATATATATAATAGAAATATAATTTAATATAGAAATATAATTTGCATCATTAAAGTCGTCACAAAGTTAAAGAAAGCAGAACCATTTTATGGAAACAGCTTTTCTGCAGCTAATGTTATTCATTTTCTTCTTCTCATTAAAAAAATGGAACGTCTATAGTCTGAAGGATGAATTAAATATTTGCAGAATGGATAGAGGTTTAGTGAGATGGTATGTGAGGGTTACTGATTAATGCAGGGGTGTCCAAACCGGTCCTGGAGGGTCGTGGTGTCCTGCAGAGTTTAGCTCCAACCCTAATCAAACACACCTGAACCATCTTATCGAGATTTTGCTAGGTACACCTGAAACTTACAGGTAGGTGTGTTGATGCAACTCTGCAGGACACCGAGCCTCCAGAACCGAGTTTGGACACCCCTGAATTAATCCGTCTACACTTTACAAAATGACGCTACGGAAATCGAACAATAGACCACATTTTAAAGTGACGTTGGTCTGAGAAGTCAGTAAAAACGTTGGGTTTCAGGACCGGTTGACTCACCAGTTATTTTAACTTCTTATTGTGTCTTGACCAGATACACTAAAATATAAATAAAAAAAACCCGAACACACCGGATTAGTGTGGTTCTTACTGTTAAAGTTGCGCCGGAGCTTGGCCTCCCTCTCACCATCCTCGTCCAGTCCCTCTGCTTTTAACTTCTTCCACTGAAGCTCGTCTTTTTCCTGAATCTTCAAATCACTGTGGAGCTCCGACAGGCGCCTTGGGGCAAGCTGCATCTGCAGGAGCAAAACAAGGTCCATGTGGGGTTTGGAAATTATACAGTCTGATTATTAGGACAGCATGAGACCATACGTGAGGTTTTCTACACCAGACACCTCAAACAGAGTTATTACAGTAGGTAGGATCTCCATGAGGAGCATATCTAGATCTATAGATCCTTCGTTAGCTGATAAATCATGGCCTGGGGGTCTGTTTTATAAAACAGGAAATTACAAACCACCACTTTACCTACATTTACATCTACATTCACAGCATTTGGCAGACGTCCTTATCCAAAGCGACTTACATTTATCTCTTTTATACAGCTGAGCAATTGGGGTTACGAGTCTTTTTCAGGGTAGCGCAGTGGCAAATTGGTGGTACTGGGAATTTAATCCCTGATCCTTCAACACCTTAACCACTGCACTACCACCAGCTATGTTATAACTTTGAGCAAATGGAAAGAATCCACGCCAAGCTGCAACTTTCGGGTCCCTTAAGCAAGACCCTTAACCGTCTCTCTCCTCTAGGGGTGCTGTATCATGGATAGAGATGTGCATGATTAATCAATAATGAGTTGTGAAGAACTTTTATTTAAGACAGAATGTTCTTATCAAGCCCTGTGATGGACTGGTAACCTTTCCCCTCCTGCCTTTCGTCCTTTCAGATACGGCTGGGATAGACTCCAGCAGATCCCTTTGACCCCGAATTAGGGAATAAGTGGGTATAGAGGATGATCGAGGGTTAAGGGCCCTGCTTAAAATGTCAAGCAGTGGCAGATTGGTGGTCTATTTATTTATTTATAATTTGACCCAGTCTTAGCAGCAATGGCTATATTCAAAGCCGGAAATACAATTCAATATACTAAGTACTGGTGTGAGGAGACACTTATTCCACGAGACAAGACACAAGACTGGGTTAACGAGAACCAGACAAGACTTTCTAGACAGATTGGTGGTACTGGGAATTAAACCCACGATCTTCCATTTAGCAGTCCAACATCTTAATCGTTGAGCCGTTACACCAGTGGTTAAGGTGTTGGACTGCTAATTTGATGATCATGGGTTCGATTCCCAGCACCACCGAGTTCCCAGTGTTGGGCCCCTGAGCAAGACCATGAAATGTATAAATGTTATAAATGTAGGTCTGGGAAAATTGTTTCCCCAGTTTACTTCAGCTCCATCGGTGTAATTAGAAATTATTTATTAGCTCTCATGATACCTTTATATAAACTACTGACACGTCACGTGTTCTTGCACGTGACATGAATAAACTAGTCCCTTTTCCCAGTCTGTGCCTAAAAATGTATATTTTAATGTCAAAATATAAATAATAAATTAATATATTTGTTATTTTTTCCTGTAATAAATCGCTCGCTCACCCGGTTCGCCTTCTCCCAAACCTGATTCAGTTTCGCGATGCGGAATTCCACGGCATTTTGGCCGTCATTCGACCGCAGTTGTTCATTCACTTCTCGAGAGTATTTTCCCGCCATTACTCCCACACCGACACACAAGCACAAAAACACACAAACTTTCATATTTAAAACAATTACAAGCAAAACACACACACACAAAAATAAACAAAGCAGCGCGTCTTATACAGTCATCTACAGCTGTATCCAGGAAGCGCGACAATCACATGCCTTACAGCGTCCCGGTTACAGTGCATTCTGGGAAATGTAGTTTAAAATCACTTGATTCGTACTGCGCGGTAATGAATTTAAAACTACATTTCCTATAACTCTCAGCTCAGCTGTTTTAAAGTAACTGAGATTTGGACAAATGAGGAGAATCCACGCACTGAATCTAACGGGAAAGCGATCTTGCACAATAATTATACAGTTATATATTTAATATAATTATATTATTTATATTTAAACTGAATTATAAACATTTTAGCTTTTAATAAAGGATTTAAAAACCCAACTTTGTTGATGGATGTTTAACTCTACTGACTGAGGGCTTTTGTATTCAATTAGTTAAATACACTTTTACTTGAATGGTTTAATTGGTAATTAATTAGTTAATAATGAATTATCCATGAATTATTTATACTTATGTAAAATAAGGAGCTGGTAAATTCGCCTAATCATCTATGTGTACATGAAATCACTATTTAGAATAAACACTATGTAATGTAGAGGCCTTTATTTTGGCACATATTCTTGTTATAGAAGAGTAATTTTTTTTCCTCATATCCCATCTTATTAAGTTGGGGGTCAGAGCGCAGGGTCAGCTAGGATACAGCGCTCCTGGAGCAGGAAGGGTTAAGGGTCTTGCTCAAGGACCCAACAGCGGCTGACTGGCCGTGTTGGGGCTTAAACCCTGGACTTTCTGGTCTTCAGATCAACAACGCAGTGCCTTTACCATTTAAGCCACCACTGCCTCTTAAACACATTTACAACAGAAAATATAACACAAACAGAACCAACTCTAACATCAAGTAACTTTACCAACAGGAGAAATACACATCAGTGACGGAAGGTGCATTTGATAGCTGGGCCTTTAGTGGGGATTTACCCTACTGATACACCTCTTAATACCACCACTATCACATCCGTGTCGTTAATTACAGATATAAAACCGTCAAGAAGTGATAGCTTTGTGGTTAAGGTGTTGGATTGATTCCAGAAAGACTAGGGTTCGATTTCCAGCACCACCAAGCCACCACTGTGGGCCACTGACCAAGGCCTTTAACCCTCAGTTGTATAAGAGAGATAAATGTAGATTGCTCTGGATAAGGACGTCTGCCAAATGCTGTACATGACAAAAAGTAGACATATTTCTGTAGAAAATGCAGTGATATTACTGTATATTACAGTATAAGGGCCATTGGAAAAAATGGGAAAAAAAAGCAAATATATGCAGAAATTGTATAACATTAACTCAAGCGTGTATCTTCTGGGATGGTTGCGATGGTCGATCGTTTAAAATTACTTTAAAATGACTGGTTGTGCTGTTACAAACTAACCAATAAAAAAGTAAAAAAAAAAAAAAAATGTACATAATAACCCGGTATATTTAACCCAGATACTGGGTACAGTGAATAACCCAAGTGTAAACGTATTGCCAGTAATTTCCTCGGTAGAAATGCTATCATATTAGTGAGAAATTACAGAATTAGTCACACAGCTTAATGTCGCTTGTAATCACCTTGAAATGTGTGTAATTACTGTAAACACAAGCACCACGGTGGCTTTAGGGGCAACAAGTGATCGAGTCTGTATGTTTGCACAAAGTGTGACATTCATATGCCATCATCCTGGTGTGCTATGCAAAATCTTTACCATTTTCCGACCATTCAGGTGCAACACACACTTTACAGAGAGCAACAATTCACAGCAGTCCCTGTTTCTGACCTTTACAACAGGAGTGACCAAATTACTGACCACAAACCATCTGCAGCCCCACCAGAACTAATAACACGGTCTGTAAAAGCTACCAATTTCTCCATCATTCTCACCACATAATCCTGTGTGTTTTTCAGTCCCTTTTTTTGTGCTTGATGGTAGAAATAAACAAAAAAATCAAACGAAACTCTTCAAGTGTTTGCAAAATGACTGCAGATTCAGGCTGTAATTTTGAACTCTTTGAGAATTTACATCAAACACAAGTACATCGATCATAAAAAAAAATTACATCTGCATCTCCGCCGGTAGAAATTGAAAATGAGTATCCTGTGCAATTTCACCAATTGAGATGTTTTTCACTGAAAGGCTCTAAAAAAAAAAATCTGCAGAGAATTGAACCACAATCATCCCCTTACATAAACTTCTTTATGTGTTAGTAAAACATTTCTAAAAGTTTTAGAGATTCTTTATTCTTTAACTAGTTTTTCTGAGGTTATAATGACTAATTATAGGAGTAATAATAAACCTGAACAAGTTCCTGACAAACCCTTTATAAATCTTTATTAAGTGTAATAAAACCATAAAGCGGGTTTATATTAATGCCGGGTGTCTAATGATGATGTATGTTTCTCTCACAGTGACGTGAATATCAGATTAAAAAAGATGCAGTAAAGAAGATTTTCTTTCTAACAGACTGACATAAAGTTTTACCATATAGGAAAATTGTCCGGATAGAAACTTTGCACCTTGTGGTTTTCTATTAACCAGACAAGATGCATATTTTGTGTGTTTCATCAACTTGGAATGGTGAAGAAAACGACAATCGGTGAGGATTCGTGGTGAGAACTTTGTTGCAGGTTTACCACAAGATAAAATGAATTAAAAATAGAAAATATCTTATAAATTGTAGTGTGATGCAAGGATACATTTATTAATTCAGCTTCTTTACCCACTTATTCCCTAATTCGCAGTCACAGGGCCTTACTCAACCAAGCAACTGGGGATTAAGGGCCTTACTCAGGGGCGCAACAGTGGTAGCTTGTTGGTGCTGGCAATCGAACCCCAATCTTCCAATTAGCAGTCCAACACCTTAACCACTGCGTCAACACTTTCCACTTGATTTCAGACAAAGCCTTAGTCCTGATATTACTTCTGTAATAACGTCCACACTTCCAGAAAGGCTTTTCAATTCTGGAGCGTGGCTGAGTAGATTTTTTTCATTAACCCACAACAATATTAGTAAATTCAGGCAATTATGTTGTATAAGAGGTCAGGGGTCTCTGCTGGACAGTTGAGTTCTTCTACACGAACCATAACATCAAGTTGCCACTGCTGGGCTCCTAAACAAGGCCCCTAACTCCTAATTGCTTAGTTGTATAAATGAATGAAGTCGCTCTGGACAGGGGTGTCTGCCAAATACTGTAAATGTAAATGTAAAAAATTAATGCAATTTTTGGGAAGTGGTAGCAGAGTAGTTGAGGTGTTGGACTGTTAATTGGAAGATCAGAGTTTGATTTCCAACACTTTCCATTGCTGGGCCCCTAAGCAAGGCCTCTAACCCCCTATAGCTCTGATGTATAAAGGAGGCGATGAAGGTAAGTCACACTAGGTAAGGGCATCTGTCAAATACTCTAAATGACTCCAAAAAAAAAAAAACATGTCTTCATAAGGCTCGGGACTTTGCAGTTAAAGATTAATGAGACATTTTAGACACTTGTGTGCGTCCAACTTTGTGGTAACAGCCTGGGGAGGAGACAGTTCTGGGTGTCGACAAACATTTAGCTATATATAATGTATATTAAGCCACCTCCTATAAAGTAGAAAGTAATGTGTTACGAAGGCCCAGGTGATGTATTAGTACGTAAAAATGACATGTGGAGGTTGCACCCTGTCTGCACTTATTTCCGGCAGCCTGCATTAGAAAAAAGGTGAGGTGGCCATCAGGGGTGACTGCTTACAGAAAATTATCTTTTAGACCTGCCAGAAGACGTTATTTATGCTTTCCAATTTAAAAAATGTGCAGTTTCTGCTGTGAATCCAAATTTCATGATTCATAAATCTGTAATTTTATTTCTGCTTAGTTTGAAATCATAGCGTGTGATTTATATTAACGTGGAGTCGAAATGCATGATTTAAGATGGATTTATATAAACATCTATCTATAAGACATGAATTATAATGCAACAGATGATGTAACTATTTGTAGCCAGTCGCCTAGCTAGAGGGAGGGTCAAGGGAGGACATCTGTCCCCGGATGCAGTGCCCGGGGCCGCTAAATTGATGTTATATAATTACAAATGAAATACAGACTGAAATGTTTCCTCTAATTCAATGTACCATTGTTGTCTTAATTATTTAACTTTTTTATTATTTTCATACCCTAAAAATATGCAGGTTTTTTTTTTTGTTCCAAAACTTCGGGAGTTTTGGGAAAAGCATGACGAACCCCCTTAAAGCTAACACCTTGTCACGAAGGGGGCCAGGAGATGGTACGACATTGACATCAACATCAACCGTGACAAGTGACAAAGCAAGAGGAAGACAACCTGAAACACAGGGGTATAAATACACAACCTAATAGGAGTAACAATCAACTAAACAGGTAACACATAAGCACAATGAGTGTCACATGACCAAAATGACTCTTTGTTGCCCTCCGGTGGCCCGGCGGGGCAACGCACCAAGCCTGACCGAGTCCTGACTGATACTCTATATAGCCAAAGATTTTTGGACACCTAAACTTATTTTTTATGGGAATTTATACCAAAATAATTTGTACCAGTTATAATACATACCACATCTGGAAATGCTTTCCACTGGATCTTCAAGCTTAGATGTAGATGTTTAGCTACAATATTATTAGTGAGATCAGACACTTATGTAAGGAGATCTGAGGTACAGCCTGTATTCCAGTTGATCCCAAAGGTGTTTAGTGAGGTTGGAATTAGGTATCTGTACAGGTGTTCCTATTAAAAAGGTGGCAAGTGTTCATTTAATATTTTTAAATAAAAGTTAGTCATATGTCATTCGCTTTAATCCAATAAAACAAAAATCCATCCAAACTCAAAGGTGACCTGTTCTGCATTAGCATCTTGCTTAAAGGTGGACAAGATCACTGATGCAGAAGTTTCCAATGGTCATTTGGTGATTTGCTTCATTATGAACCTCCATGTTGTGCCCCAACAACCCTTTGCTAAGTGTGTGTGTGTGTGTGTGTGTGTGTGTGTGTGTGTGTGTTTTATGTGTTCTCAGTCAGCCTAATGAATGCACTCAATCACAGGCAGTAGACAAAATGGTGTCATTAAAGCTTTAAAATATCTTATCTCATCTCTCAGGAGAACATTTAAAGCGATTGGCCTCAACTCATTCGTCTTCATTTGAACAGGAAATGAACAACATCTGGCTTGTCAACCTTTAATCAGAACACCTTCAATAACGTCAAGAGATCCCAACAATCCAACCTGACTGATTAAAATGTGAAATACAGCATCGTTTTCTTGATTTAATTGAAAAACCATGCCAGATAAAATAATGTACCTTAAATCAGTACAGAATGCATTTATTTACATAAACATAAAGCACTTACTGTTGTAGAAAAATCATCAACATTAACACAATACCCAAAGTTTTACTATTTTATACAGTGCCGGTCCATCCAACAGGCAATACCGTCTGCGCCTCTGGCCCCAGTTTCTATTAATGTCCCTACAGACGCATCTATAACTTATTTATCATGTGTATTTCCCATCGTAAGATGAGACCGCACTCGCAATATTGTTTACGCACTCGCAACACACAGACCGCATTAAACACAACACAATATTACAACAACGGTGAGAAACCATATATCATAAAAAGGATCGGTATGTATAATACAGACATGACATATAGCTAAAAAAAATGAATACAAAAAAGCTAAAAAAGATTATAAACATACACAGCCGCAGCACGCAATATGTTGGGAGAACTTGAGTGCCGTACTGATTATAGTACAGTTGGTACTTTGACTTACGAGTGTCCCAACTAACGAGTTTTTTAAGATACGAGTCGTCTCTCTTCAGGTTACGAGACCAGCCTCAGACACCCAACCACTAATTTTATGTATTTTTCCATCACTTACAAACATATATAATTAACACAAACCCATATGACATATATAGGCATTAAAATAAATAATCTATTTCTGAAACGTCACTTTAATTCAGTTTTATTTGTATGGCGCTTTTTACAATGGTGATTGTCACAAACCAGCTTTACACAATTAAAGAGATTATAAGAAAGAAAATCAGTTTGTCCCCGATGAGCAAGCCGGGGGTGACGGTGGAAAGGAAAAACTCCCTGAGACGGAATAGGAAGAAACCTTGAGAGGAACCAGACTCAACAGAGAACCCGTTCTCATTTGGGTAAAAAAACAGGTATTAGGAATTATGTAGTTACACTGTGTGTGTAAACAAAAACTTAAAATCTTAAGTTGTCAAAGAACAGCGGGACGTCTTTATGGCAGAGTGGAGCGTCCTCGGTCACCCTGGTGATGTGTTCATCAACTGGAGCGGGTCACAGGGAAGGATTTGACAGGTCCGGAGTGGAAATGGGGTCTGGATCACAGGCAGCTCAGTTGTGGCATATGTAGCTCGACAGTAAGAGAGGAAATGTCCTAAAAATGTCTAGTTTTAGTGATGCTATAAGACATTTTGCATGACAGAAAAGGGTTCCGGATATTATAATCTTTATGGTAAGACATTATTTAAATCTGACTAAATATTTTACACATTTTACATATTTTTATGTTGAATATGTTACAAATAAAACATATTTATACACTTAAATATTAAAATTGTCTTATTTCAAGCTTTCTTCTTACTGTTTTTACACAATTTTCATGACATCACCTAAGGCCCCACAACACGGGCCAGACATAATAAGCACAACAAAACTAAGTGCTTATTAGCCCTGTTATAAGTTGTGATGATAAACTTTTTCTTCTTCTTAATTTTCTTCTTAATTTTCTTCTTTAATTTCCTGTGTTATCTAAAATCTCCAAACAAACCCATTTTCTACTTATTTCTACTTATAAAGTCAGAAGTTAACTGTCTCAGCTGTTTAATTTTGATCCTGTGCTCGAACTCGCCAGGTCTTACAATGACTTTCAATAAAACACCTGTAAATACAGTGCTAGTATCCCATAAACTAACCTGTGGATGGTGCTCAAGTGGCCCATAAAGGTCACAATGTACAAAAGAACAAAATGAAAAAAGAGGCTACATCTACACCCAACCGAAAGATGTACTCTTGTAAAGGTACCTGCAGGCTTTTGACAATGAGTGATAAAGTCAATTACAGGTGTCTAGCAGAGCATCACTCACTCTTTATCTCGATCTCACACACACACACACACACACACACCTACATTTCAATCTACTGCAATAAGGTGCAGGCCCTAATGTGCCTTTTACATCCTTTTAATCACAGAAAACAAATCTTATAAACGAGATCATCTGCGAAACACATAACTTTTAATTTGTTGTCTCATTTAAGGCTTTAAATCCTAAGAAAAATGTGAAAGAAGGAAGCTATCTAGTGGTTGTCTATTGCTAACTGTTGTTTGAAGAATTTACCGATAGCAATTGTTGTGTTAGCATGATAATTTGGCAATCACCATCAAGTAAATTGCTTGTTTGTCATTCTAGTGATTTGTTTGTTACATCACCCTCCGGAGCAAAAGGTGGCAGTAATGCACTAAAAAAGCACATGCAAATGTTTTGCTATTCCAACTGCGCTTATTTCTGTTGTTGGTATAATGTAAATGCTTTTTTTTGTCACATAGACTTTACAGCACAGTACAAAATTTTTTTTTTTGCATATCCCATACTAGTAAGTTGGGGGTCAGAGCACACGGTCAACTATGATACAGAACCCTTGGAGCAGGAAGGGTTAAGGGTCTTGCTCAATGATCCAACAATGACTGGCTGACAGTGGTGGGGCTCGAACCCAGGTGCTCCTGGTCTTCAGATCAACAACTCAGCACCTTAACCATTTGAGCGTGGGTGGTAATAGACAAGAAACTTACATTTTTATACCACTGTAGCAATAACAATTGCCTTTCGGCAATCCTACAGCCTCGCTAAAATAGCGAGGGTCGGTAATTGATGCTACCGCTGTAAAGATGATTTGCCTATGGTGGTTCAGACTGTCCGATTCCCGAAGTACTAAAAAACATTACTAGCACAATGGTTTAAAACTGTACAGTTCTTGTCTATTACCTCCGACTGCCACTTATAACAACGCTGGGAATAAGCAGTAAGAATAGCTAAATATGTGGGAAACCGTCGCTATTGAGTGATTATATTGTATTGCAAAAGGTAGCAAGGCGGTTAGCACATAATTAATTGCAATAAAATTTGCGATAGTTTAATAACAATATTTCGTTATGCTCATACTTAAAATTGTTACAGAATTGTTGAGAATGAGAATGGTAATCCATAAACAGTTAATTATGCCCAGCATGTATGTCAAATGTTATCTGAAAAAGAGGAAGAGAGGATGATAGAAAGAGAGGGAGAAAATGAAAAGAGAGCCCCAGCACAGATCGAGAAAGCAGAGAAAAAGAGTGCCGGAGCAAAGAGACATAACGAGAAATAGGAGAGAAAAATCTCTGGATCAAAAAGCACCGTAGCACTAGTTAATTACTCAGCAGGTAGGTCTGCTAATGTACTTCCCATCAATGTCAGAACAGCAGAGGATCAACTATCCTGCTCTTTCAAGAGTTTCTTGTGGTTGTTACACGTTGATTTTTGATCTATTGTACCAGTATTGATCTGTTCATTGATGTGACTCAAAGCATTTTTTGTACGTCGCTTTGGATAAAAACACCTGCTAGATGCTGTAAATGTAAATTAAGACTTCGGAGCATTTTCGTCTGCATTATCCGACAAATCCTGTAAATCTAGACATCAGATTGACAAAAATAAGTCTGCACTTATTTTAACTGTAACCATCAGAACAACTGCACAGATGTTGGTTCAGTCCTTTAATTACTGGAAAGTTTTTTGCATTAATTGTCAATTCGTCACAGTGAAATAATCTCCTGAATGTAACATGTTCACAGAAAGCAGCAGGAGTTCTTCAAAGATCTTTGCGCACCTCGATTCCTCCAATAACCGCCACATAGACCTTCCTACCACCTACCTGCCACTGACCTTTCCACTCACCTACTGCTTTCGCCCGCTGATGCTTTAGCACTCCCTGATTTAATAAGCCTGGTTCATTTCCCCTGAAATAGCACTCATGCTCATAAAAGCCCCCGGGGTGTGTTGATTATGATTCGCAGAACAGAAACGAGTTTGAACATTGTGGGTCTTTTAAGATCTTCAGTACAAAATAATAAAACATTTTTAATCTGCATTAAAAATAATTCAATTACTGTCGGTTTGCCTGATGGCAGCGCAAGTGATAATCTATAACAGCCTGGAACGCAGAGAGACAAATTAAATAAGATTATATTAAAGGAACTACAGATTTTTTAAGTGCTGTGTGCTTCAGGTTAGGATTTCACATTAAACTACTATTCTTTAATACCTCAGGGCTGCATGCATTATACACTATAGTTCTGATTATATGTCCTTAACATACGAGTGTCCCAACTTCAAGATACGAGTCGTCTCTCGGACGATATTCTGCATTAAGTTGTGAGCTAAAATTCGGATTAGGAGGCAGCTTCAGACACCCAACCACTAGTTGGCATAGCGAACGCCACAGTGAACGCCGTAACATCCGCCCAGCATCCCTTGTCCCACTCGATAGCTAGTCAGACATGCGCGTTAGCAAGTGGAGTCGTCTGATCTCCAAGGTAAACGCTGTACATTATACTTAATAAAACCAGTTTATTCCAGTACATCCTATTGTATTATTTTTATACAATATTCATTATTTATGCGTTTATTGTTCTTATTTAAAAACATGTTAAAAACCTTTTTCAGTTCATTTTAATGGGGAAAACTGATTTGACATATGAGTAATTTGAGTTACGAGCTCCATCACGGAACGAATTAAACTTGTAAGTCAAGTCACTGCTGACTTGACACCGCATAGCTACGCTATCCTAGTCCATGCTTTGTTTACTTCTTGGTTTGTCCTGTCTTGTGATTTTTGTTTTCCCTTGTGTTCCTGACACGTGATTCTGCCCCCCCCCCCTCCGAGTGTCTTGATTTTATTGGTTTGTTTTGTCATGTGTCATTGCTTAGTTCAGGTGTGTCTTGTTTAGTTAATGTGTTCATTGTGTATATATACCCCTGTGTAGCCTTGTCTGTTTGGGGATGATCGTTTGTACCGCTGTGGTGAGGATGTTCGTGTTCCTGATTGTGTTCAGTCGAGTTTAGTTTATATTTTGGATTTTTACTTTGTGAATAAACTGCACCTGTTTTTTACAGGGTCTGTTATTTATTTTTATCATAGTATAATTTATTATTTTCTCGTTCAAATCTGTATGGTGACCTTGACTGTCTAGAAAAGTGCCTATCAACTATGGCTTAGGACAAAGTTATTATAGAAGTTTGAAATTTATATGTCAAGTTTTTATATATTTGTAAAGTTGTAGTTAAACTCAAAACTGAATTCTTATAAATAATTCACCTTTTTTCTGTTGTTGTTGCATATCATGAAGAGGAGTAAGAAACTCTTAAAAAACTTTCGTTTGCTACATAATTACATGTAGCATAATTAATCTCTAAAGCCTTTAACTAGTCAAACTTCCATTCATTCATCTTCTATACCCGCTAATTGCCTAACTCAGGGTCACAGGGATCTGCTGGAGTCTATCCCAGCCATCTCTGAAAGGGCAAAAGGCAGGAGGGGTACAACCTGGACAGGTTTAGAATTTTAGAATCAATCTAACATACATGTTTTTCGACTGTGGGAGAAAACTGGAAAACCTGGAGTAAACCCACACAAGCACAGGGAGAACATGCAAACTCCACACAGCCCCCTGCCTGGAAATCGAACCTGGGACCTTCTTGCTGTGAGGCAAAAGTGCTAACCAATAAGCCACTATGCTGCCCCTAATCAAACTTGAATAATACAACAGTTGTACAGATTAAGTCCGAATACATTTATATCCACATATGACATTTGGCAGACCTCCTTTTTTAGACTAACCTGCAGAAGTACTTTGACATTTTAATCTTTAAAATCATGTTATTACTGGTGCACATGCTAAGACAACAATTCATCTAGAAACTCTTCTCAGCAGTTTTACTTTGTATGTGCTACACTGTTTTAACATCGCTGAGTCTGACTTATACTGTAGATGAGTGTATTACAGGACTGCAGAAGTCAAGGTAATGACCAATAAGCTTAATTATGCTTATCAGCAAAGCAGTAAACCATGTTCACCGTTAAAATCTCTATGCAGGATCCGATGCCTCGTGCTGTACTGTAAGGCGGCGTTAATGCATATTCCTCAAATTAAGGCTCATTATTTTTATTATAGCGGTATTTGACCGTACTTATAGCTAACTTCTGTAATAAAGGCGCTGAGGCGAGACGTATTGAACCCAAGTGCAGTTTATTACAGAGTTATCAACAATAAAATACAAACTAAGCTTAACTAGACCGAACAGAACCAGGACCAGGAACATAAGCTTTAACATACGACTTCATTGTTTTTACACAAGGAAAAATATTGTTGTTTAACATTAAAATCTAAACAAAAATACACAATATCTCGTAAAATCAAAGCAAAAACCCTGTATTTTAACAATGGAAAATTTTTTTCTGTTATTTTACAAAATGTTATTGGCACCGCAGTGGAGTTTTCACTAGAGTGGCACATTAATGAGAAAGAAATGTTTGAATTATTCGATCATGTCAACCAGTCGTGACAAGGTTTTGATTAATAAGGTCAATTATGGCATGTTGGGTAGAGCTGAGGCTTCACTGGAGCACAAGGAGTTTTTGTGGCTGTTTAACATAGACACCTTGTGTGTCTTGCTAGTAATTCTATTGTTAAATCTTTATAAAAAGTCTTTAGTCGGTGATGTGTTTGTTCATGAGAGCTGTGACAAGTTTACATCTTGTAAACGGTTCGTTATAGTTGTCGTTAACATGAGTTAAAAATATGTTAGTATTTAAGAAAGAGGAAGATCTTCACAAGTGACTTGTTTCTTTTGACATTGTTGAAAGCATATTTTCCTTTGCTTTCTTCTCGGATAGTTCATATGGCAGTAACATAGAGGGGAACGGCATCTGCTTCATGCAGACTCTGTTCCGGTGTCCCACAAGGTTTAGCACTTGGTCCTCTCCTTTTCTTCCTATATACCCACTCATTGTTAAAGTTATTTCCTCACACTGGTTCTACCATTTTATGCTGATGACATCTAACTTGAACTTTCCTCCCTGAGATACCACAGCTTCTGCCCGGATCTTGGCATGACTGGCAGACATATTATCGTGGATGGCAGCTCATCAGCTGAAACTTAACCTGAAAAAAACAGAGAAGCTCTCCATTCCAGCTGATTCGTCCCTGTGCCAGGATCTCAAACAAGTTGCTAATCTCCCATTTGAACACTGCTAGCAAACCTTTGGGTAATCATGGTCAATCATCTTTTATAATTTCTAAACTAGGCTACTGTAACTTGCTCCTGGCAGGTCTACCTCTGAGTGCAATTCGTTCTCTTCAGATGATTCTGAATGCAGCTTTGGGAGTTGTTTCCAACCTTCCAAAATATTCACACACCATTTCACTGATGCACTCCCTCGACTGGCTTCCAGTAGCTGCTCGCATCAGATTCAAAACACTGATGCTTGCCTACAAAGCCAAAAAACGAAACAGCACACTCTTTCCTACAATTACTCCCCTCAGATCCACAAGCACCGCTTGACTGGTCCCATCATCCCCTAATTTACAAGATGAATCTGCCTTAAGAATTTTCTGGCACCAAGATGGTGGCAAGAACTTCCCATCAATATCAGAACAGCCAAGTTACTGGATATCTTCCAGAGACGGTTGAAGACCCGACTCTTTCTCAAAAACCTGATACTCGAAATTTAAAATACTATCGATTGTATGTTGCTCTTTGTCTTTGCTGTTCTTAAACAGTTTTTGTGAGATGTTACACTTTGTTGTGTGATCAAGAATACCAGCATTTAGCTGTTGAACAAAGACACTCAAAGCCCCTTTGCACATTGCTCTGGATAAGGGCGTCTGCTAAATGATGTAAATGTCAACCTGGTTTTATGTTTAAGACATTTGCACAGACCGGTGGTTCTTACTTACCCCATGAATGCTGTCAATCAGGTAATGGTCCATTAATATAATGGAAAAGTACTAAGCTTTCTAGAAGTCACTATAGAACTGACAAACAGTAATAGAGCAAAGGTGAAAAATACAATTAAATAATATTTCCGCATTCGGAAAACACACTTATCCTAAGCAACAAATATTTATCTTATTTTCTTTCTCAGTTGAGGGTCAAGGGCCTTGTTCAGGGACCTGGCATTGGCTTTGTGGTGTGAGGAATTGAACTTCTAAGAATTATTTTCTAAGTCTGACACCTTAACCACTAAGTTACTACTTCCCCTTAGCGGTAGCGCAGTGGTACAGATACACCAGGGTCAGGCTGGTTAAATTCAAACATTACTGTAAGTGGACCCTCTTTTATAACTTCCCAGGGGTTAGGGTAAGGGTTAGGATTAGGGTTAGGTTTATTAATAATGAAAATTTAGCTAAATTGCTACAAAACAGATTTCTAAATTATCAGTCAAATAGCAGAATAAATACACATAATAAACAGCGATGATTAAACTAGCACTGATGTATTAACTTTTCTAAATCCAACTCTTATGTGCAAAAAATGGATACTGCATCAACACTGCAGAAAAAAAAAATCTATATTCACTTCTGGTAAGCTTGAATAATTCTTCACTAATAAGCTCTACCACATTTAATTCTTCTCAGAACTTCTTAAAGCTCAAAGAAAAGTAGTGGAACCAAACTCTGTCAAAGAACCTCTCTGATGCGTAACAGTTCCAGAGGCGGAATTCACTTAAGGTTTTTAACGACAACACCTGTCACAGGGATAGAAACAAATTACTTTTTTCGATTGGTTTTGAAACACCAACCCCATCCCCCACCACCACCACCACCACCAACCCGACTATGTGAATATATGCATTGAAAATTTACTGGCAGCTGCAGGCTTCATGATTTTAACGTAATGACTGTGACTATGAAAACATTTAAAAAAGGATTGAAAAACAAGTGTGTATGTTTTTACACTCAACAGGTTGAAAATTGTATTTACATTTACAGCATGAGGGGGTTTAGGGCCTTGCTCAGGGGGCCCAGCAGTAGGGAATTGGTGGTGCTGGAAATCGAACCCGATTTTTCAATTATGAATACAGCATCTTAACCACTGCGCTACATCGCTGCGGCGGAAGTGGTGTCTTAGTGGTTAAGGTGTTGGACCGATATCAGAAAGACCAGGGTTTGATTCTTAGCACCACCAAGCCACCGCTGTGGGCCCTTAAACAAGGCCCTAAACCCCTAATTGCTCAGTTGTGTAAGAAAGATAAATGTAGGTCGCTCTGAATAAGAGCATCTGCCAAATGCTGCAAATGTAATGTGCAAATGTCTTCCCCCATATTTATGAAATATACATAAATATTGAATAAGGCAGTGGTCTGTAAGTAATTTCCTAGGTTATAAAGGCTTCACTGTGCATATCAGATTCAAACAGAACAGCAATTGAATATTCAAATTGCTTTAGTAAAATAACTACTGTATATTACAACTAAATTACTTTTAATTTGTAGGGCTTTTTACTGCAAAGATATATTCTGCTACAATGTTCTGAAGGCAAACATTCCTCAAACCTCGGATGTGAGTGCCGAGAAGTACTTTAATAAACACTACAGTAGATACAGTAAACCAAAGTCTTCTAGTGTACTCGAATAACCTGTAAAGGTTACTACTGTATTCACTACTAAGCTCAACTTAAGGAGCACATATAACCATATAACCCAAATGCGCAAATTCTTTGCTTCAGCTTCTTTCCTGTGGCTGTAACTGCACTGAACAGCTGATTATACAGTGTTAACAGTTACTACTGCACTGCCACTTTCTGTACTTTGCACTACATTATCATTATGAATCTTTGCATCTATAACTATCTATTGTTACACTTCTCTCTATTCTATCCATATTTACTCTGTATTTACTGTATTATACATCCATAACTATCATATTTTTACTCTTCACTTCCCTCTATTCTATCCATATTTACTCTGTATTTACTGTATTATACATCCATAACTATCTATCCTTACACTTCTCTCTATTCTATCCATATTTACTGTATTATACATCCATAACTATCTATCCTTACACTTCTCTCTATTCTATCCATATTTACTCTGTATTATACATCCATAACTATCTATCCTTACACTTCTCTCTATTCTATCCATATTTACTCTGTATTTACTGTATCATACATCCATAACTATCTATCCTTACACTTCCCTCTATTCTATCCATATTTACTCTGTATTTACTGTATCATACATCCATAACTATCTATCCTTACACTTCTCTCTATTCTATCCATATTTACTCTGTATTTACTGTATCACATACATCCATAACTATCTATCCTTACACTTCTCTCTCTATTATCTATCCATATTTATTACTCTGTATTTACTGTATTATACATCCATAAACTATCCATCTGTCCTTACACTATCTTACTCTCTCTATTCTATCCATATTTACTCTGTATTTACTGTATCCACATCCATAACTATCTATCTCTTACACTTCTCTCTATTCTATCCATATTTAACTCTGTATTTACTGTATCATACATCCATAACTATCTATCCTTACACTTCTCCTCTATTCTATCCATATTTACTCTGTATTTACTGTATTATACATCCATAACTTCTCTCTATCTATCCTTACACTTCTCTCTATTCTATCCATATTTACTCTGTATTTACTGTATTAACATCCATAACTATCTATTCCTTACACTTCTCTCTATTCTATCCATATTACTCTGTATTTACTGTATCATACATCCATAACTATCTATCCTTACACTTCTCTCTATTCTATCCATATTTACTCTGTATTTCTACTAGTATATACTCACATCAATAACTCAACTTACACATATCACCTTATTCTTCCAAACTTATACATCAATCTACTATATTCTGTATTCCCTATGAATTTGCACTCCATAACTTCTATTGTATTCTACTATTTACTTGTATTTACATATACATCTATAACTATCTATCCATTAATACTTACTGTATTACATCCAATTATCATCCTTCATTCTCTCTATTCTATCCAGTATTTACTGTCATTTTATCTGCACTTTCTCAGTACTATCACTATAACCGTATCATACTATATAACCCCTTCTCTCTATTATAGATTTACTCATACCAGATATACATACTACCTTCACCTTCTGTACATTATTTACCCTCATTTACCTAATGTTATTATTATAAGTGAATCTAATCTAATCTAATCTAATCTAATATAATCTTATCTTATCTCTTATCTATCTATCTATCTATCTATCTATCTATCTATCTATCTATCTATTATCTATCTCACTCTCTCTCTCTCTCTCTTATCTCTATTTACTCATATATATATATATATATGAATAGCGTCGTCTTTCAGACCCTCTGACTGATTGGAAATTCAACACTGATATCATTTTAAGTTTTCGCTCTGTTTTTACTAGTTTTTTTCTGCAGTATGTGAACGTGCTGATGACGTAGCCTGTCTGTGTGAACAGGGTGCACAGAGGTATGAACATACACATGTTGACAGGCTGGTAGGAAAGCCTATCATAATGTTCAGACTAAACATTTTAATTAGACGAACATTTCTTTAAATACATATAAATACATTTACACCATTTAACTTAATAATTGCTTATGGGATGTGAGGAGACTTTCAACCAGCAGAATAAAATATGTTTCTGAAGACAATCACCTATTGTACCTTTAAACCTGGTAGGTATGTTTTTATCACTTCTTTGCAGTTATTACTTTTCTTTAGCTTTTGAGACATTTTTTAATTATATGTGTTGTAAAATATAATTATACCCGACAAAATAAAAACCAAAAATTTTATTTAGATTAAAATAAAAACTTCTCAGCTGCAGCTATGGAATAACTGGAAAGAAAAGGTGGAAGTGATGGCTTAGTGGTAAGTCATGACTGTTGGGCCCCTGAGCAAGGCCCTTAACCCCAAATTGCTCAGTTGTATAAAAGAGATAAATGTAAGTCGCTCTGGATAAGGGCGTAGGCTAAATGCTGTAAATGTAAATGTGGTAAGGTGTTGAACTGATACCAGCACCACCAAGCCATCACTGCGGGTCCCTGAGCAAGGCCCCTCATTGCTCAGCTGTGTAAAAGAGAGAAATGTAAGTCGCTCTGGATAAGGACGTCGTAAAAATGCCGTAAATGGTAATGAAAAAGGCATTAGTGAACTGTGAACATACACACACACACACACACACACACCTTGATCACTGAGATAGAAGAAAGAAAACCTGAGGCGGGGGGGCTGACAAAGAGAACATAGTTCATGTTTTATTCAGTACCAACAAACAGAGTGGCTGTCAGCAAGATGTCGCAAACAGATGGGTCCAAAAGAGAAGACTAAATGTTTACAAAAAAAACCCATAACTGTAAGAAATGTAATAGAGGGAATGACCTGGGAAGGTGGGGTGGAGTGCGGTGGGTTGAGGGTTCTTAATGCGTTTGTTTGGCAATATGAAAGAATGTGTGTAATGCAAGCTGAGGAAAGGATAATAGAAAGGAAAAAGATCACAGGTGCCGCTGTTAAAAGTGGGAAATGGAATAGAGAAACACCATCAGCCAGAAATCTGCAAATTGAAGAAAAGGATGTCTGCTTTGCCTGACAATCCTGAGAATTACCATGGTTTTACTCACTGCACTTTCTGTTCTCTTCTCTCCAGTGTTCTCCACAGGACTACTCGCTTTATAGTGCTAGCTAGACACGAGTTCCCGTTCAGTGAAACAGGTTCACACAGATGCATCGCCGCTATCCATAATCTCTATAATCTTTCAAAGCACCTGTCTAGCTTAGTGGTTAAGGTGTTGGACTGCTAACCGGAAGACTGTGGGGTCGATTCCCAGCACCACTAAGTTACCACTGTTGGGGCCTCTAAGCAAAGCCTTAACCGCCAACTGCTCATTTGAATAAATGTAAGTCGTTCTGGATAAGGGTGTCTGCCAAATGCTGTAAATAAACATTAAAATGGATGAAAATGAGAAACATAATCTGTGCATAAGGGGAAGGTGTACAAGACAGTGGTGAGAGCAGCTATGATGTCTGGTTTAGAGACAGTGGCGCTAAGGAAGAGACAGGAGGCAGAGCTGGAAGTATCAGAGCTGGAGGTTTTTTTTTGGAAGTGACAAGGGTTAGGTGGAGACAGAGGATGTAGAGAATAGGGTTAGGTGGAGGACAGAGGATGTAGAGAATAGGGTTAGGTGGAGGACAGAGGATGTAGAGAATAGGGTTAGGTGGAGGACAGAGGATGTAGAGAATAGGGTTAGGTGGAGACAGAGGATGTAGAGAATAGGGTTAGGTGGAGACAGAGGATGTAGAGAATAGGGTTAGGTGGACAGAGAGAGGAGAGACGAGATGTAGAGATAGGGTTAGGTGGAGACAGGATGAGGATGTAGAGAATAGGGTTAGGTGGAGACAGAGGATGTAGAGAATAGGGTAGGTGAGACAGAGGATGTAGAGAATAGGGTTAGGTGGAGACAGAGGATGTAGAGAATAGGGTTAGGTGGAGACAGAGGATGTAGAGAATAGGGTTAGGTGGAGACAGAGGATGTAGAGAATAGGGTTAGGTGGAGACAGATGATTCGCTGTGGTGACCCCTAAAAGACAACAGCCGAAAGGAGAAGAAGACCTGTGCATAAGAGTCTGGTCATGTTTCAAATTTTTTCTTGTTGGCGGTGCAAAAGAATTGGGAAAATTTCTTTGTTACAGCAGAGTAACAGCAGAGTAACAGCAGAGTAACAGCAGAGTAACAGCAGAGTAACAGCAGAGTAAACCCTATACAATAAGTTGCAATTCCAACAAGTCCAAATAATTGCACTAGGGTAATATTGCATATTTAAAAATATTGTTGTTATTGTTATCATTATCATTATTATTATTATCATTGATGTCTTATGAATCAGTCAGGGTGCACCCTGTTTGTGAGGTGGTGAAAAATCCAGAGAACATGTTATTGTAAGGTCTGTTTTTTTTGTTGGGATGCCATCCACTACTGCCCCTGAAATCTTGGAGTGAGCTTAATTTGAAGGTCATGTGTGTTTTCTTTGTGTGTCTACACAGCCTTAGCTTTTCTCTAGGGACGAGCGTAATGTCAAAGGCTGCTAAGATATTGGTGTATAATCAGGCGGTTTTGGATGCAGATTCACGTCTCCTAATGATCACGGGAGGTGTGTCCTGATTTCAGATAGGTCTTTGTGTTTGGTGTGTGTGTGTTGGCATGCACACTGCCTAAATGGATACATGTGTACATTTTTTGTACATGATAGTAAGGAAGCAATGCAACTTACTCACACACTGGGTTACACACTTTCTCTGGATTTCATTGTTCTATATATAGTTATGGATCTGGTGGTAATAACATTTACATTTACGGTATTTGGCAGATGTTTTTATCCAAAGCGACTTACATTTATCTCTTTTATACACCTGAGCAATTGGGGGTTAGGTTCTTGCTCAGAGGGCCAACAGTGGTACCTTGGTGGCACTGGGAATCAAACCCGAGCTTTCAGTTAGCAGTCCAACACCAAAACCAATCACTTACACTACTAGTTAACTGAAGAAATTTCTACAATACATCAAGTAACGTATGGTACAGTTAGTACCAATACTAAAACACCAAACATAAAAATAGTACCCAATAACACACTGCTTCTTTACTTGAGCTAATTTCTACATTAGCTATGCGTTACTATCAAAACACACCAAAATGGAATTACAACATAGGGTTAGGATTTTAGTGAAGCAGGTTTGGTGATGGTATATTGGTGTGTGCAGGGCATGACAATGATTGGTTAAAGATGTAAAAAAAAGGTCATTGGATAAGATTGTATGGTTGTGCAGAATGCACGTTGGTTATTAGTTGCAATTTTGACATTGCAAACTCCTTGAAAGATTAATTAGTTTTGTCTATATATATATATATATATATATATATATATATATATATATATATCTATATATATATGATATATATATGTTGTTTCTGTCCATCACCCATACACAAATAACGAAAATCCGCCCAGAATATATCATTTAAGCAGCATAAAAACTAATTGCTACTAATTGCTAGTTTTAGCTAATTGCTAAAACTAATCTACTAATTACTAGGACGCTAACTGACAAATTCACAATGTAGCAATGAGCAACCCTCAATCCTAAAATGGCTACAAGGCAGATCTAGAATAACATTTATGGGGTATCATAGATGTGGAATGAGAAGTATGAAAGGTGTCAACAGTGAAGCAAGAATCCCTGCATGGTTCTTGTGGATTGAGGAATTCAGTTTATACATATTCAATTTATAGACTGGGGCGCACATTTTTACATGTATATTGACTTATGAAAAGTCATTTCAGCTTAAATTAGAACACCGCGCCTCAGTAAGCACTTTTACTTCAGAGCCTGTGTATGAGTGTGTGTGAGAAGTATGCTTGAAAGAAAGCAAATAAAATGTCAGAGAGGCAGAAATGTAACTTAATTTTGCGAACGCCTGCAAATGCATTTGCTCATCTTCCACCTGGCCATTTTTAATGAGGATGACCCTTCACGGAATCTCCACCTAGTTGAGGACAGGCCTAGCCTTACTTTGTTTCCCAACCGCTAGCTACGTGGGCCTTGATCTAGCTAAAAAGCCTGCTCTGCGAATTTATCCCTCTAGTCCAGAGGGTCGAGAACCTGTAACATTCAAAAAGCCATTTGGGCTAGTTTCCCCACAATAAAATGAACATCAGGAGCCACGAAGCCCTTTTGACATCTAAAATTTGGAATTTTCTACATTTATTATTATATGTATAAATATTTTCTCTTGCATTTATTAGTTGATATTAAAGATGACTTGCTTACATTGCTTACGTATCCAGATCCGAAGATTGAAAGGCTGCATTTATATTGCACGAGGGTTGCCGACCCCTGCCCTAAGGAGAGGTCCAACTTCAGCTTTCCTTCAATAAAAAGGTGGAAGCTATGAGCATTGAGGGGAGTATGGATTCCCCACTATGCTCCTTAGCATATGAGATACTGGTGGAGGTTATAACCAGAGCTGCAGAGTAGATACTTCAGTGAAATCAGGGGAAAGATCTATATCCTGGGTACCTAAATCAGACCATGATCTGACTTTACCGAAGCTCCTATAAAAATTCTTTGGAAAAGCGGATGTAAATCTGTTCGTGTCATAAAAATCAACGCATTGTCTGCTTCTCTCTGGCATCTCTGGTCCCACTGGGTTTGGACGCTATGATGCAGACATGGCTGAGATCACGTCTGTACACAATTCTCTTGATCGTGCTGCTCCCTGGAGTTCTAGAGCGAGTACGCCAGGATGGGGTCAGACTACACAAAGAAATGGGAGTATATTATTTGGAATATCTTGCTTCGTCTAAAAAAACTCTTTTATGTTGGGCTCTGCAGGAGACACATCTCACAGTCAGCTTTCAATTTATGCAAAGAGAGAAGAACATTTTAAACTCTGCAGGACAGAAACTAGTTTGTGTGTGTGTATGTACCTGTATGTGTGTGCATGCATGCGTGTGTGTGTTCAGCAATTTGTAAGCTTTGGAAAATCTTGACACTTATACTAAAATCTGTATGATCAAAAACCTCAGAAAAGACAAGGAGACAGAGGAGAAATAACAGTACATCCTGGACAGGTCGCCAGTCCATCACAGAGCCACTCGCACTCACCCCTATAGGCAACTTAGAATCACCAATCAACCTAATACACATGTTTTTGGACTGTGGGAGTACCTAGAGTAAACTCATACAAGCACGGGGAGAACATGCAAACTCCACACAGAAAGACCCCTGTCCGAGAATCGAACCCGGGAACTTCTTGCTGTAATGTAACAGTACTGATGGAACAGTAGGAAGTAAGATAATAATTTCAGGTAATCGTGTGTTAAGCGATACAGTATATCAAACTAATTTATCAAATCAAGGAGCAGGAGGAATTTGGATGCAAAAGGCTTTTATTTACAATTTCCAAAACAAAGAAACACACTCTAGAAAACTGCTACTAAATAAGTAGCAGGCTAACATAACACTCTAGGAACTTAGCTTTAGAGTTAACGTAGCCTTGGCGTAAATGGTTAACAGGCCATTAGCGATACCATGAGCGATAGCATGACATAGGAATCAACAGGAGAACACAAGCACATACTATATCACAACACAAGAATATACAACAATACAATTCAGGAATATCATGACAAATTTGTCAATTTTGGTACAGCATACAGCTATTTAAATACTTGATCAAATTTTACATTTAGTAGATTCATGCTAAGATTATAGACAGTCTTGAGCCGGGCATACAATGTGTGATATTAGCCCCGATATGGTCAGCTTAAACTATTTTTGTCCTCCTACAATCCTATGCTACAACCTTATGCCTTCTATGGCTGGTTTGACATGTTCACTGACAGACGGTTAATAGCTAGTGCAATCAGTTTATTTCGTCAATGAACTTCTGCAGTGTAACTTCTACTTAGTTGATTGTCAAAGAGCCAATAGGAGCGCCAAAGCTGATGAAGCAATTATCGCAACAACTATAAACCAACAGGAAAAAATGTTAGGATCAAGTCCGGTGGACAGAACAGCAAGAAGAGATTAAGTTACATCAGAAACTACATTTCCGCTACAGATTGCGTTTTTGTTTGCTGATAGCTACCATTAGCATGAGAACGCAGGTTACCAAACGTGTCACGGATTGATGACTCTTGTGTGCATCTGGTTTTAATGCGTTATGTCTGTCATACAGTCTGACATAATGAAAACTGAAATCCTACAGTGTGACACAAAGGAAAATGTTTGTACAGATTAACAAGCAACAATCGCAAAAGACTCTTAAATATCGTGCAGCGTTCACAATCAACACATGTAGCATTTTTCTATAAAACTTTTATTCTTTATAATCATCATTTTCATGACAGGCTATGATTTGAAAATGATAAATGAGTTCTGGAGTAGAGCCCTGTCGTTCCAGACCTCCACAAGTGTGTAATCTGGCCAAATTCAACCCCCGCTGATACAAGATATTAAAAGCATATAGCAGAAATGCGGATACCTCAGATATAATAGTCAGAGTCTCCTACATGGCAATAAAGGCACGGTGAAGTGGTAGCGCAGTGGTTAAGGTGTTGGTCTGGTAATTCCCAGTGCTGCCAAGTTACTACTGCTGGGCCCCTGAGAAAGGCCCTTAACCCCCAACTTCTCAAGTGTATAAATAAAATAAATGTAAGTCGTTCTGGATAAGGGCGTCCGCCAAATGCTGTAAATGTAAATGTAAGACACTTACAAATTAATAAGAGATTTCTCTCCTAATATACTCCATCTATTCAGTGGATGAGGTGTAAAGGGCAATTAGCATACAAATGAAAAACAACAGAGCAAGAGATTATTTTTCATTTTGGCGAGGTAGCAATAGTGGTGACAAATAAAAAAAAAAAAAAAACTCTTCCTACCTCTCCTGTGGAAGCTGTTAAATCATGCATAAAGAGTGAAAATGTAATGCAGGAGTATGTCTATAGGCTAGTTAGCGATTAGCATAAATGCAAACGTTGCAAACTTTGCACACTAAGTGGCTTTAAAAAGTTTGTAGACTCCTTACTAGTACACTCAGGGCGTCTTTACCAAACTGTTACCACGAAGTCCCTGAGCTCTTAAGGACATGGTGTGTTTTGATTGGTGTTACTGCAACACAGCCACGTTTCACAATCCAAAATTTCCAGAAATGTGGAAATAGTTTTATGTGTACGACTAAGACTTAATCTGGGACATATATGGACACCGGTCTATCACATGTGTACATGACATTTGAAAGCTTTGAGAAATCTTGATACTGTCGCTGAAATCTGTACGATCGAAAACTCCAGAAAAGAGACAAAAAGGCAAAGCGGGAAAGAACATCATACCTACCACGAATTGAATTATATCAAGAGTTTTACATCAAAAACCGTTTTTTCTACGCTAATACTATTCTACGATAAGCTCTGACACCCTGCAGTGTAACAATAGAGCAGTGGGAAGCTAGAAAAAGTAGGAAAATGATTTATTTTTCCATATAATTGTGTTAAGTAAAATGATATATGGCCAAAAGTTTCTGAGCACCTCACCAGCGCACTTATTATTATATCTTCCCCAAACTATTGCCACAAAGTTGGCGGCACACTATCGCCTGGGATGTCTGGAGACACTTCAAGTATAGAGATTATTATAATGGGAAAAGTTAGACTGAATTTGGAATAAGTTGGTATCTGGCTAAAAGTTTGTGGACACCTTATTAATACACTCAGTTACGGTATGTGGGTCCTTTACAAACTGTTACCACAAAGTGCACTTGTTCACGAAGTCCCTGAGCTCATTGGGGACATGGAGTGGTATGATTGGTGTTTAAAAAACCCCAAGGCTCCTGCATAGAGTCCTGTTTAAAAGTGTTTTGGATGAAGTGGAACACAGACTGCAACAATGAAAGCATATCTAGAAGTTTGGCGGTAATTTTATGTGCATGACTAAGACTAAACCGCCACATATGCATGTGATGGACAGGTGTAAGGATTAGGCTTCATGTTCTTGCTTTATGTTTGATCTTGTTTATGTTGCATGTTAGTTTGATTGGTGATTCTAAATTGTCCATAGAAGTGAGTGTTATTGTGTGTTTGTCCCTGTGATGGACTGGTGACCTGTCCAGGGTGTTCCCCTCCTGTCTTTCGCCCTTTCAGAGATGGCTGGAATAGACTCCAGCAGATCCCTGTGACCCAGAATAAGAGACTAAGCAGGTATAGAAAGTGACTGAATGTTTTTTATGTTTCGTGTTTTATGTTTATATTGCGTTGACGTTTTGAGGTTAAGTTTGTCTCTGTTCATGTATTTTGTTTACTTCCTGTCTTGTCCTGTGTCATCAATCTTTGTTCCTGATGTGGTCCTTGTCATGTGATACCCTTGTCTATGTGTTGTGTTCCCATTAGTCAGTCTTTTGTATTTATAGCGCTTGTGTTTGTCTTTGTCAAGGTTTTTGGTTTGTCCCTTTACTGCTATCCTGAGTATGTTTATGTCATGTCATGTCATGTCATGTCAAATCAAAGTTTATGCTAGTCAAGTCCATGTTTGTTGGTTAGTTTACGTTTGTGCTAAGCTAAGTCATGTCATGTCAAATCAAAGTTTATGCTAGTCGAGTCCATGTTTGTTGGTTAGTTTACGTTTGTGCTAAGCTAAGCTATGCTAAGCTAAGCTAAGTCATGCCAAGTCAAGTCAAGTCTAGTTTACTTTATATTTGCTGTTTTGCCAAGTGCTCACCATTGTAAATAAACTGCACCTTTGGTTTTTCAAGCTAATCGCCTAATTACAACAGGTGTCAAAACACTTATATAGTGTTTATCTGTAGTTTTAATGGTGTGTGTGTGTGTGTTAAAGATTTGTATGCTTTATTTCATGCAGTGTATTTAATTGAGTCATGCTGTACTGAAATTGATCCAGCTGCCTAATTGTATCTGCTCAGCGGTGGTCTCTTTTGAGTAATGATGGTTTCAAGCCAAAATGTCAAACCGTTCAAAGCTCCAGATAAGCGCCACAGTCAGTATATTTACTAAAAAGCATTTTTGTTTTCAAGGTTATCAGACCACAGACTCTGTGTGGGGATATTGAAGTGACAGATAGTTATGACTTCTAGTATTATAATGATTTTAAATGTATTTGTTTTGCTTCCTAATGTTGATTAGTTGATTATGTCGTTAATAAGCTGATGCGGTGCTTCTCTCACCTATCTGATTATTGGCCTTTATAACATGTAAGGTGTTCAGCTGTGTATGAGGTAGTTTACTATATTGGGATAAGAAATAGAAGGATTTGTCGTGAGCCCACAGATTTTTACAACCTAATAGGTTTCATTCTCTGTATGATTTAATTCTATTTAATTTAATTCAATTTTATTTGTATGGAAAATTTGCAAGGAAAAAAATTCTGAGATGGAATAGGAAGAAACCTTTAGAGGAACCAGACTCAACAGAGAACCCATCCTCATTTGGGTGGAAAACAGGTAGCAGGAATTATGCAGTCACACTGTGTGTAAGCAACTGTAGTCATAAGTCCTTGGAGAACAGCTGGATCCTCATTCACCCTGGTGATGTGATGATCATTAACTGGAGGCGGGTCACACGGAAGGGTCTGACAGGTCCGGAGTGAAGATGGGGTTTGGATTAATGGCAGCTCAGTTTCGGCATATGTAGAGAGAGAGAGAGAGAGAGAGAGAGAGAGAGAGAGAGAGAGAGATGGAAAGAATTTTACAGCTTCCACCATTTGTTGTGGTTCCAACTTCCTAAATTAGTAGAACAGCATCTTCTATACCTTCATGCTGTTGTTTAAATCCAGGTATCTTTTGAATGACTGTAAGAACACTTCCTAAGGGTGTGTTTACACTTATAGTTTGGATTATAATTGTCTGCACCAAAAAGGTAAATGATACATTTGGTCCTGGTCCGCTTAGCGTCACACTCTAACAACTTTTTGATTAAAATAAACTCTGGTGCGATTTCTCGGTTAGTGCGGTTTATCTATTTAAGGTTTAAGATATATCTGCAGGCATTTTGCCTTTATAAAGAGCAAAGGTCAGAGATGCAACAGGGGGAAGAGAGGGGGTGGAACCTGAACCAGAATCGAACCAGGGTCGTCGAAGCACAGCAGCACATGGGTGCCTTAACCCACTATACTGCAGTGCATGCCAAGTGCGGTTTATTTGAGTAAGTATGAACACTGCCATCCAAATCATATTGCCTACCAAACGAGTGGACCAAGAGAGCTTAAAAAGATGGGTCTCAGGCTGGTTTTAACTAAGTCTGGTTTGATTGATAATAATTGTGACCCAGACCAAATAAAACTTATCAGACCAAAAATTGGGACGTGATGTCACAGGACCTGCAAAACAAATGCAATTCTGATTGTGATTAAAAAGGACAGAATTGTCCTCCATGGTTCGTCTCATCAAAGGACCTGTGTTGCCCATTAGTCAAAAAAGTCATCGGAAATGCTGTCTCTATATTTCTGCATACAAGAGTAAAAACCCTGGTGCTGTCTGAATATTTACATGGCTCTTCACAAGCTGGAAAAAGTGAAACTCTATATATATATATATATATATATATATATATATATATATATATATATATATATATATATATATATATATCCAAACAATCCAAACTACATGTGTGAACACACCCTAAAAAATAAAGCATTTTCCTGTACTGTATGCTATTGGAGAATAAACCTTCATATCTGGCTCTGGATAAGAGCGTCTGCCAAATGTACTGTATATGGATCCCAACCTGGAAGCCTCAGACTCTGGGATTGATCATAGGGGGCATAGTTTGGGGAGCCTTGGTAATATTTTTCAGTGGAACTGTCATGAAGGTATTTTAAATCAATGTTGATGAAGTTATTGTAGATGTCTAAAAAGATTCAAGATCCAATTTTTATATACACAATTATATACAGTTTATAAATAAATAAAATCCAACCTTCTTATTTTTTAGCTAAATTTTCAGAATCGTGGCAGAATAATGTTTATGAGCCAGGAGAGCATGTGGAGATAATTAATTCATGATGGAGATAGAGTGTCGTGGCTGCTTTGTTTCCAGACAAACCATTAGGAAAATAATGGTCCATATTTCTTCCTGGAAATCTGGTAGAATAAAACCAATCAAAATCCTGAATAAATAAGCTAAATTAAATTTCAGTTGAAATTGAGATATTGTGGTAGCCCGACTTATGGATGTCCTAATTGACGAGTTTTTGGAGATACAAGTCGTCTCTCTGCGGAGTTTTGGCTTTAAGTTGCGAGCTAAAATTCGGGCTACAAGTCAGTTTCAGACACCCAACTGCTAAACGTCGTAACACCCGCCCAGCATCCCGTGTCTCATTTGATAGCTAGTCAGACGTGTGTTAGCAAGTGGAGCCGTCTGATCTCCAAGGTAAATGCTGTACATTATACTTAATAAACCCAGTTTATTGCAGTACATCCTATTGTAGTGTTCTTTATACAATAGTCATTATTTATAAATGTAGTTGGGTTTTTTGGGGGTTTTTTGGGGACCCGGAACGGATTAATGGCGGATCAATTAATTTCAATGGGAAAAAATTGATTTGACATACAAGTAATTTGAGTAACGAGCTCCGTCACGGAACAAATTAAACTAAGTAAGCCAAGGAACCCCTGTATATAGAAACAATCAGAAATAAGGCATAATTAAATATGATGTGCAGTATATTACATGTTACATTCAGTAGCATGTTGTGCAATGTTGTTATATGTAGTATCTGTACAGGAAAAAACAAACATTACAGTAATGTATTTAAAACCCAGATAAAACTGCAGTGTGAAAAAATCTTTAGAAAATCCTAAAAAGCTGTAGAAATACATGTCTTTCTTTATTACATAACAAAACCAATACCTAATTATTCAGTCTATTAGTGCCTGTCATCCTTCCAGACATCACACAACATCCTTTCACACTTCAACTAGTTTTATAATATATAACATATGGGCAGCACGATGGCTTAGTGGTTAACACTGGTGCCGCACAGCAAGAAGGTCCTGTGCTTGCGTGGGTTTACTCTGGGTTCTCCGGTTTCCTCCCATAGTCTAAAAACATGTATGATTGCAGTTAATTGGTGATTTTAAATTACCCATAGTAGTGAGTGTGTACCTGTCTCCTCCTGTCATTTCACCCCTATCAAAGACGGCTGGGATAGACTCCAGCAGATCCCTGTGACCCTGAATTAGGTAATAAGCGGGTATAAAAGATGAATAAATGAATATAGATCATGATGATTATCCGAATTTAACCCTTGTATGGTGTTTGGGCGAGTGGGACCCAATTCTAAAATGGGAAATTATGCTATTAATCAATATTTTAGCCTCAGTCTCATTGGCCTTGTCTCATTTTTCATGTAGAACATAAAATAGGACATATTTTCATACTACTAATATTTTTAATCATAATCTAACAGGTTAAATGGCAAATACAAACTATAAACTATGTCTTTATCGCTTGTAAGTAAACCAGTAAGCTAAGTAAACACCTTTTTAAGTGCTTTTCCAGTGTATTAATTAAAACTCCAATAATGCAGTGGGTCCGCCAGATCCGAGAACATTTGCTAGGAAATAAAACATGCACAGCACATGAGGGTTAATTTCATATATTTCCATATTTCTTATTTAATTTTTTGTTGGACCAAAAACAACTGATAACTGTTAATTAAGAACAACTATGATGTCTGGTTTAGAGACAGTGGTGAGACCAGCTATGATGTATGGTTTAGAGACAGTGGTGAGACCAGCTATGATGTATGGTTTAGAGACTGTGATGAGACCAGCTATAATGTATGGTTTAGGGACAGTGGTGGGAGCAGCTATGATGTATGGTTTAGAGACAGTGGTGAGACCAGCTATGATGTATGGTTTAGAGACAGTGGTGCTGAATAAGAAACAGGTGGCAGCTCTGGAAGTAGCTGGAGATGTTGAGGTTTTCTTTGGGAATGACAAGGTTAGACAGGATTAGGAATGAGTTTATTAGAGGGACGACTCATTTTAGATGTTTTGAGGAGAAAGTCAGGGGAGGTGGTTTGGACATGTACAGAGGAAGGATAATGAATATGTTGGGAGGAGGATGTTAGAAATGAAGCTACCAGGCAGGAAGCAAAAAGAAAGACCAAAGAGGAGGTATATGGATGCGATAAAAGAGGACATGAATTCAGTCAGTGTGAGTGAAGAGGATGTAGAGAATAGGGTTAGGTGGAGACAGAGGATGTAGAGAATAGGGTTAGGTGGAGACAGAGGATGTAGAGAAAGGTAGGGTGGAGACAGAGAGAATAGGGTTAGGTGGAGACAGAGCAGGATGTAGAGAATAGGGTTAGGTGGAGACAGGTGATGTAGAGAATAGGTTAGGTGGAGACAGAGGATGTGGAGAATAGGTTGGAGACAGAGGATAGGAATAGGGTTAGGTGGAGACAGAGGATGTAGAGAAATAAGGTAGCGTAGGTGGAGAGAGAGGATGGTAGAGAATAGGAATGGGTTTAGGTAGAGACAGAGGATGTAGAGAATAGGGTTAGGTGGAGACAGAGGATGTAGAGAATAGGGTTAGGTGGAGACAGAGGATGTAGAGAATAGGGTTAGGTGGAGACAGAGAATGTAGAGAATAGGGTTAGGTGGAGACAGAGGATGTAGAGAATAGGGTTAGGTGGAGACAGAGGATGTAGAGAATAGGGTTAGGTGGAGACGGAGGATGTAGAGAATAGGGTTAGGTGGAGACAGAGGAGGTAGAGAATAGGGTTAGGTGGAGACAGAGGATGTAGAGAATAGGGTTAGGTGGAGACAGAGGATGTAGAGAATAGGGTTAGGTGGAGACAGCGAATGTGGAGAATAAGGTTAGGTGGAGACAGAGGATGCAAGGACTACGATTAGGTGGGGACAGAGACAATTACACGTCTATTACACTGAGATGTAAAATCATAGCGGTCGTGTATGACAGTGTCGGTCACTGTGCTATAAATCTGCTGCAAATCTGATATGTTTACCTGAAGAAACCATGGTGGTAGTACCTTAAAACTGAGTTCTTCTGGGGAATTAAGATGTCAAAGTAATAGAACATTTCAGCCAAAGTCGTCCATACTGACATTCTTCACAACACTGAGGACATTTTTTTCAATAATACATACTGAAAATTTAAACATGTTTTATGACCTGGACGGTGTGTACAAGCTAGTACATCAGCCTGCTGTGTAGCTTCAGGCTAAGCACCTTTCTGTCCGCAGTGTCAGCAGTATGTGTGGATGATGTGTGTGTGGATTAAGTGTGTGTGTGTGTGCGTGTGTTTTGGCAGTGTTCCAAAGGTCTCTGTGGTGTCTGTGAGTCAGTATGTGTCAACATAACATTGTGCCAATGCCTGGTCAGACTGGACCCACAAGGAGCACACACACACACACACACACACACACACACACACACTCACATACACACACATTTACACCATCCCTATAAAAAATCATGCACATTTTAGATCTGATAATGAAGTGTGTTTATTTTACTTATGCATTATTCAGTTACCAGATTTGAGCCTCATAACACACTTGTGTACGTGTTCTATTAATATTTTATCAAGTAATTCTGGCTAATGTATGTCAAAGTCAAAGAAAATCACAATGACTAACTTACTATGCCATTTTAAAAAATATATCGCAATCTGTTTAGTCATAAATAAGACAAACTAAAATATTAAAATAAGCAACAGAAGCAACAACACAAGTCAAGACATTTATGGTGTTTGGCAGCGCTTTTATCCAGCATAGTCTCTGTTAAATAACTGAGCAATTAGGGGTTAAGGGCCTTGCTCAGGGGCCCAGCAGTGGTAGCTTGGAATCGAACTTCGGTCTTTATATAAGCAGTCCAACACCTAAACCACAGTAATACCACTTTCCGTGGAAATAAGGAACATTTGCATTTATTACGTTCCGCCTTGTTTCACCAATTGAGCAGTTAAGGGTTAAGGGCCTTGCTTAGGGACCCAGCACTAACAGCTTTCGTGTCCTGGGAGATAAAGTTATAATCTTCCGATTAGCAGACCAACACCTTAACATTTAAGCTACCACTTCCACAAACTTCAACAAAACAACATATGGAAGTGGTAGCGCAGTGGTTAAGGTGTTGGACTGCTGATTGGAAGATCGGGGTTCGATTCTCAGCACCACCAAGTTACCACTGCTGGCCCTCTGAGCAAGGCCCTAAACCCCTAATTGCGCAGTTGTATAAAAGAGATAAATGTAAGTCGCTCTGAATAAGGACGTCTACCAAATGCTGTAAATGTTAATGTAAATATGCCAATAATGAGAATCTAAAACAATAAAGTATCTTTGGAAAATGTAAGGAAGTCAGTGAAAATCTTCTTAAAACTGTTCTCTGACAGTTGTAAAGGAAAATAGTTGTACAAAAAAAAACAGTACAACTTTACAACCTTAAATTAAATTCGTTATTAAACTGTAGAATTAATATTATAACAAATAGATATGTGTGAGTTCACGATTAATAATCAAATAATAATCAAATACGTTTCTTCTCTTTCTTTTTCACCTCATTCGGTTTTGGTTAATTTACAAAATAGAACTGATTTATAAAACATCTATACAATGTTTAGAACTTTGTCATAACATCGCGATAGACAGCCTGCCAATAAATGTGTACAGCGAATGTTTGGAATTTTCTCTAGTTTGGGGTGTGATGTCCAATAAACACTCAGACAAACCACCTGTTCCCTGAGCTCCAGTACATGTGAAATGTGTGTATGTGTGTGTGTGTGTGTGTGTGTGCAAAAGATAAAGCAAGATAGACTGTGCTGGCTGCAAAGTCATATGGCATTTTGGAACCTTGTGGCTCATGTTCACACATCATTTGGGTGATATGGCCACCTGCTAGGATAACGAGAAAGGAGCAGAAGGCTCGGACAGAACGATGGCTCTCGCTAAACTGTGGGAAAGGTGTGGGAGTGTGTTTCATGCATAACTGAACTTCCATTAATTTGACAAATTAATCGATATAATAAACTCTATATAATAAAACTCTGCAATGTACTGTTATCCAGAGCGAGTTACATTTATCTGTTTTTATACCACTGAGCAATTGGGGGTTGAGTGACTTGTTCAGGGGCCCACAGTGGTGGCGCTAGGAATCAAACCCCGGTCGTTTTAGTATCAGTCCAACACTTTAAGCCATCACTTCCACAATGCCAAGAGCTACCCTCAGGAAGTGGTAGCTCAGTGTTCAGGGTGTTGAATCAAACCTGGAAGACCGGCTGTAACATCCGCCCAGCATCCCGTGTCTCACGGCTAGTCAGACATGCGTGTTAGCAAGTGAAGACATACGTGTAATTTGAGTTATGAACTTATTTCACTCGTAAGTCAAGACATCGCTGTATAGAAACACTCCATAAAAACACTCAGTTCAGTTTGATTAATATCTGTTAATTAAGAGTTCCTAACTAAGAACCAGCGGCAAAGAACCATCGGTGGCGGAATGGAGAAAAAAAACCTCGGGACAAACCAGGCTTAGTCAGGGGGGAAGTTCTCCAAAGCCATCTGGTCTTGTCTGGATGGCTGTCTAGAAGTCAAGGCCTTCACTGCCTCTAGGGCTCTCCAAGTGCTGATCCACCAACTGGCCTGGTTACAGACTGGATCTGGTGGCGACGGGGGGCTTAGAATAACAAATGAAAAAAGATGTATGTTAGTGTAGATGCTATTCGACTTATGATATACAAATTTATTGTGTTATTGGCGGTGTTTCCGGTTCCGGTTGACCCGATCTGGCTCACAGTAGCTGCACGCATCAGTTTCAAAACACTGATATTGCCTACAAAGCCAAAAATGGAGTAGCACCGCCAAGCACTTATCACGCCTCGCATAGCACCACGCCATGTTCCCTCAGACCCCACAAGTACTGTTCGACTTGTTCCACTATCCCCTAGGACACAAGGTAGGTCTGCCTCAAAACTTTTCTCTGTTTTGGCACCAAGATGGTGAAATGAACTTCCCATCAATGTCAGAACAGCAGAGTCACTGACTGTCTTCAAGAGACAATTGAAAAAAACACCTCTTTTTTAAATACCTAGCTCTTGACCTTGAAAAAAAAGAATCCATGCTGCTCATCCAACATTTTTTTGTTGTTGTTACACTGATTCGTGATGTATTGTACCGGTATTGAGCTGTTCAATAATGTGACTCACAGCACTTTTGTACGTCGCTCTGGACAAGAACATCTGCTAAATGCTGTAAATGTAGCTGCATAAACAGAACGTCATCGCTAGAATGCGTACCATACACTATATAAATGATAAGTTTTACACCTTCGTTATAGTTCTGTTTACTGGCTGTAAGATGAATTAAGAAAACCGATAAAATAGAATAGAAACGTAAAAGCTTCCTGTCATTTATATTGGCTGGATGTAAACCAGCCTTTTTTTAACAGTCTCTATATTAATTCTATAAGCACAGGCGCTGTAATACAAACCGCAGTGGCTATACGGTCATCATTTGCGGTAAAATCTTGGTCAAGATAAAGTAATTTGCTGCATGATCCTGGAGGAGATCTCATCATAGCATAAAGATGATTAGCGATGCTTCCAGGGGACAAGTAGAAGTGATTCAGACTACCAAAGTGTCTTTACCAAGACAGGCCCATTTTTCCTCCTTTATTTAATCATCCTATCGCTTTGTATAAGCTGAGGTGTCAGCTAGACTTGGAAAAATGACCACAAATTTCATAAATGTCATTTATAATTAAAATGATATTTATATCAGGTTAAATCTGCACAAGGTTTTAGGACAGTCAGCTACTTAATTGGCTACTTAATTTATGTCAAATTTAACCGCAGATGTGACATTTGCATCTGGAAAATTGTTTGTGCCCTCTTTAAACCCCACCAGAAGATCAAAAATAAAAAAATGATTAAATTAAGATGGATGAGACCTAAAGTGGCATACCGTGTGGAAACATTCCTCAGATTATGATATATCTGAGGAATTTGGCAACCCTGGGCGGGAAGGCGTTCAATCTGGGAACGCTGTGGGGGAAGCCATTTAATCAGGCAACACTGGCTGTAGTCAGCTGAGCTCTAAAAGTGGAACAATCTTAAATAAATCGAACTGATTAATTAATTTAATAGCAAGCATAATTGATCAGATTTTGTATAAATCCGATAAATATCGTCCATCATTAATGCGTAACTAAAACAACAACACATTTCCAAGTAAAAGTCTATCCAGTGCTTTGACATTTCATTTAGGAGACAAGTAAACAAGTATATTAGTGCAAATATGTGACACGAAATTATGACAGTAAAGGTGTGTGTGTGTGTGGTGTGTGTTTGGGTTTGGTGAGTAATTTCTAAATTGCATGACTTCAGGTTTTCATGTTTCACCAGATCATCCTATCAGTTTAAACTTGCAGTTCTTGAACAAACAGTTGCTGCACACAGTCGTCTATAACGTTTTTGACGGCTGTACAATTTCATTACTAAAACTACAATTCTTAAACCTGTTCCAGCATAACAATGCCTTTGTGCACCGCCGGGTGGCCAAGTATACGATAAAGAAAAACTCAAGTGACCTAATTATGAAATGTGAATGAAATAAAAATCAGTTTGTCCCTGATAAGCAAGGTGAGGGCGACGGTGGCAAGGAAAAACTCCCTGAGGAACTCCCAGCAGCACCTCTTCTTTGTGTCAAGGCTGTGAAAAGCCCATCTTCCACTCCTCATCCTGACCTTCCCACCCTGCTTTACTTAGTCACTACTGACTGACTGAGTGGATTATCATCAAACGCTTATGCTAGCTAGCTACTTTTTAAAACGACATGCAGAATAATACACTCAGTAGTTTTTTGTATACACCACTAGCGCATATATTTACAAGTTTTATTTAATTTGGTATTTAAGTGTTTTACTTTTTTTAAATAAAAGGCCTGAACAGTTCTAAAGTCATTTTTCTCACTTATGTTGTAGTACCTGTTAACAATTTCTGTCAGCAATAACTAGAAACTCAAAAATAAAATGGCCGCCACTAGACTCCTCCTTTACTTCACCTACCTTTGGCTTAATTCACCTGGTTTCAGTTTTTAAAGTGTTAATGTTTATATGCCAGGTCTCTCTTTGGATGTTTTTATTTTGAACTACTTTTCAAGCCCAATTGTCTAATACTATCTCGCTTAACTCATGTTTTTGTGGCATCTCTCTGGATTTCTGCCAATAACTGATAATGCCAGAAGTTGCTACACCGGCTGCACTATATTTAGATATAATTCCTTTTCTACACCACCAGATACAGTAAAGGTGATGGCATGTTATCTCAAAGATGGTCCACCTACTCAAATTTCTTGCAGTTTCTTTTAGTCCTCTACCACCAATAAGATGGACACACTTCTCAGCATCCTTGCTACTGACAGCACCCTCTGACAGCTGCCTGTGATCCTAACCTTTCCTCTGACAAGCTGATTCCTACATCCATTCTTCCTCCTATAGATTCCTTCTTCTTGTCAATTAACAATTCTCTCCCCACACTTAAGGGAGGAAAGGGAGGTTCTCGATTTGATCTTAACTTGTCCTTCCCCAGCTATGGACATGACTGCTCTCCTAGTTCACACCTTTGATCATGGTTTGATATCATCCATCCTTGTTGTTTTGTCTTTTCCTGAACCTGACTATTTTTCCTTCCAACCACTGAACCTACCTCGCTCTTTGTCTGCCAAACCAAGAAAGATTTCTTCTGTTCTGCTCTGTGGCTGTTGGTATTTCTATACATTAAAACATGCAAACTCAACACAGAAAGTTCCCTGCCCGGAAATCGAACCCAGGCCTTCTTGTTGTGAGGCAACAGTGCCACCCACTAAGCCACCGTGCTGCCCGTGTCAAGTTCAGGTAAGCTCTATTTGTCATTGTGTTTGACCTTTCAGAACGCATTTATGAGGTGCATCAAAGGCTTGCCTTTCTAGCAGGTGACCTTTAGTGCACTTGCGCAGTGTGGAACTTTTCACCTCGATTCACCTAATAAATCATGCCAGTTTTAAAGTCAGGGGATATTTTCTGCCTCAGTGTTACAAGGTCCTATTACTCGCTCACATTTCAGGGTGATGGAGCCCTTGCAGAATCCCAGTATGAGATGAGGAGGATTGCTCCTAGCTTATATATATATATATATATATATATATATATCTGTGACATTAAGGATTTTCACCAAAGCGGAGTGTCACATACATTGCCCAGCTACAGCACTGCCTTCGGCTGGCCTTATTTGTGCAAATTGGTGGTAGAAAACTTTATACCATGGTACAGTGAAATGTTTTATTCTGATCGTTTAAAAGGCTTGCTTTGTATATGAGCAGCTCTGACAGAAATAAATTACTATTCTATTTTATTACTGTTTCCATAGTGACATCTTAGAATAATGTGGATGCTACCAAAAATAGATTTTCAATAGACTGTAAGTGTTGATATGATATGATTTTGATGTGAAAGCATTCACTTAGCATTCATGGAGAGAGTGTCAAGGCATTTTGACTACCAGCGGTAAAACTGTAACAGGTCACAAATACACTATATGGCCATGAGTTAGTGAACACCTTTACCAGCACACCCATACCTGTATCTTTCCCAAAATGTGTTACCACAAAGACAAAATCAAATAATTGTAGATGAAGTTTTGTATGGATTAGGTTTGGTAGGTGTGTGTGAAAAATCAAGTGTCCTGCATAAAGCCCTGACCTCAAACCAATTGAACACCTTGTACAGAAACACTGACTGCTCCACAGGCCTTCTCACTTTACATCATTGTCTGATCTTCTTAATAACCAAATTCCCCCAGTCATGCTATAAAACTTAAGAAAAAAAAATATTCCCATTAGTGTGGGTGTAATTATATTCGCGGAGGAGGACTAATTGTCCATTAGTGTGGAGGTCAGGGGTTCACAAACTATTAGCCATGTAGTTACATTTTAATTTTTTTATAGAATTTGGCAGACACCCTTATCAAGAGCGACTTACATTTATTTATTTTACACAACTCACCAATTGGGAGTTAAAGGTCTTGCTTAAGAGCCAAGCACTGGCAACTTGGTGGTGTTGGGATATGAACCCTGATCTTCCATTTACTAGTCCAACACCCTAACCACTGCGCTACCACTTCGCTGACTTTGTTAGAAAAGACAAGCCTTAGATCGGGGTGGGCAAACTCGGTCCTGGATAGTCAGGGTGTCCTGCTCCAACCCTAGTCAAATACACCTGAACCACCTGAAGTGTGTTGAGGCAAGTTGGAGCTAAACTTAGCAGGAAACCGGCCCTTCAGGAGTGAGATTGCCCACGCCTTAGATGGAACTAAACTATCGGTATGAGTTTTTGTCTACTAGGAATAAGTAGAGAGCTAACATATGCCAGTTGTACTGAGCCTGCTGCTTAATAGAAGGGTATCTCTTTTCTCATCTCTCAACAGGACAGGACATCCTTCAAATAAAATTACTTACTAAGAAGCCTCACAGTAAGACATTATGCCACTTGACTGGATGTAGCAGGGTGTATTTTCACACTTGAGATGGCTAAAGGACAGATTTTTCTTCTACCTCGTGTCTTGTGTTCTTGTGTTTTATCTATTTGAGACAGAAAGAATTCCGGCAATTAAAAAACAACAAAAAGACAGGGGGATTTTCTTCCCGGAGAAAGGGCTTAATGTCCAGTATCTGGGAAGAGTCGTTGAAATCTTAATAAAAAAACCCTGACCACTCATTGAAGACCTTCTGCTGTGAGGTGCTGAATCCTCAGTCTATCCTGGAAATAATTAAAATAAAGCAAAAAATACAACCTGGATAACTGCTAGTTTATTAGTTGCTATGTTACTTGCAATTTATTTTACATTCACATTTACATTTACAGCATTTGGCAGACGCTCTTATCCAGAGCGACTTACATTTATCTCATTTATACAACTGAGCAATTAGGGGTTAAGCAATTAGGGGTTTTAGCCTACTGGCCATCTTTCTGAAGAAACTAAAGAATCTAAAGGAAACAACTGTAGACACTGTTTAAGAAAATGTAAGCAGAATTGGGGAAACTAGAACAATCAGTTTAAACATTTGATCTCGTTACAGCCATAAAATTGAATATTACTTTTTTTATGAATATACAGTTTAAATAAAAATGAAGTTCATAAAGGTTCACAGATGTATAGTGAAGTGGTAGCACAGTGGTTAAGGTGTTGGACTAGTAAGTCGCCAAATGCGTCTGCCAAATGCTGTAAATGTCAAGATTTATGGGAAGTGGACGCTTGGTGGTTAGAGTGTTGGACTGATACCAGAAAGAACGGAGTTTGATTCCCAGCACCACCAAACCACCACTGCTGGGCCCCTGAGCAAGGTCCTTAACCCCTAATTGCACAGTTGTATAAAGAGATAAACGTAAGTCGCTCTGGATAAAGATGTCTACCAAATGCTGTAAACGTAAATGTACGTAGCCTTATAATTTGCCATTATACATTAAAAGTGACTCCTCAAAACTTCTTTAACTTCTGTCTAGTTTCTTTTTTTTTTTTTACTTTTATGAAAAACAATAAAAAGGGTAACATACCGGTTGCCATGGGAGTATAAAAGGTTCACTTTATCCAGAGGGCAACGCTGTAGTAAAGGTGAACTGCCAAGATCTTAGCAAAAGCCTCAAAATCAGTGGCGTGAACACAGTAGAAAATCGATCTGTTAAAACACTGTGCCGCTCAATTGTAAGCTTAAACGGAGAATGTTCTTGACTGGCTAAAAAATTTCACCTGATTTAAACCCAAAAGCGTAACCTAGTAAAAAGGCTACAAAGCAGCATTTGAGAAGAACCTCTGTGCCTGGTGATTTCTGGGGAATAGTTATATAGGGGAAGTGGTAGCTTAATGGTTAAGGTGCAAACACTACTTTTCCTAACCAATATTTGTTCAAAGTGTTTTAATAAAATAATGTTATGAAATGCAAGTGTGAGGCTGAGGAAGCCTTGATGGTGCATCTGTTATAAGTTAAACTAGTGATTCGACTAGTTAGCTACTGTACCTGTGAGATAACAAGTTCGTTAGCATCAATGGCATTATTAACGTATACATTAAAGCTTTGAAATTTTAAGCAAAGAGAGTAGAGTTGGACGGGGTAAAAGCTAATGAGCCGCTGCATCACTCTATTTAGTCAGAGATAAAGCCAAGACTAATTCTTCTAAAACCAGTTTTAGAAAGTATTTTAACAGCACTGAGAAAAATGTGAACAAAAATATGAGTCAAATTGATATTTATTACAAAATAGACCTTCAGGGGGCAGCACAGTGGCTTAACACCGTTGCCTTATATTTATCTCTTTTATACAACTGAGCAATTAGAGTTTAAGGGCCTTGCTCAGGGGCCCAACAGTGGTAGCTTGTTAAAGCTGGGAATCGAACTCACAATCTTTGGGTTGGTAGTCCAACACCTTAACCATGAGCCACCACTTCCTCAAAGCAAGAAGGCGTGGGTTTGATTCCCAGGGGCAGGGGTCTTTCTACATGGCGTTTGCATGTTCTCTCCGTGTTTGTGTGGGTTTACTCCGGGTTCTCTAGTTTTCTCCTACAGTCCAAAAACATGTATGTTAATGTGATTAGTGATTCTAAATTGTCCATAGGAGTGAGTGTGAGTGTGTGTGTCCCTGTGATGGACTGGCAACCTGTCCAGGGTGTCCCCCTCCTGCCTTTCGCCCTTTCAGAGACGGCTGGGATAGACTCCAGCAGATCCCTGTGAGCCCGAATTAGAGAATAAGCTGGTATAGAAGATAAATGAATGAATAAATCTTGCATAACGTGGGATAATTATAATTATTAAAGATCAGAGAGCAGATTGGTCAAGGTTGAATCTTTCCCTATACAGTAACAGCATTCTGTTTATGACAGATTAATGAATTATGCAGCAGCAGCAGCAGCAGCAGCAGCGGCGGCTTCTCCAGTTTACACATTACTGTAATGATTAGTGTCACTTCTTACTTCTAACACCAACGTTCTAATAAATGCGAGTTTGTGTGAGTTTAACCTGACCTCACAAAAGTTTATCATTTAGTGCATAAATTGGGTGCAGTGATCTTGGTGCTCTACAGCTTTTCCAGGACAGTTCTTTTCTCTTCAGCGCCACCTAAATTCACAGTAGTGTGAACAAATTCTGAATGTCTTAAAGGACAGAAACAGAAGCGTAATCCTTATTAATGCGTCGATACCAGTGACTAAGTATAATTAAGTATAAGGCAAAGTATAATATATATATATCAACTTCTCCAGAGATCTTTATAGATTATTAGTACCAGAAGATTGTAATTTCGGCTACAGTAAAATTGGATTACACCAGGGGTGTCCAATCTCAGTCCTGGAGGGTTGCTGTCCTGCAGAGTTTAGCTCTAACTTGCCTCAACACACCTACCTGCGTTTGATTAGGGTTGGAGCTAAACTCTGCAGGACACCCCGGCCTTCCAGGACCGAGTTTGGACACCCCTGGTGTAATCCAATTTTACTTTAAACTATTTTTACTAAATATTTTTATCTTTTTAATACCTAATCACATCAGTATGCAGGGTTAGTTTAGTTTTTCCAGCATCATTTAACATGCAGAGTAGCTCAAGGCAGCCTTAAATCTCGAAAATTACAATCTTCTGATAATTATAATATATAAAGATCTCCGGAAAAGTTGCTTTATAATAATTAACCTTCATTATAAACTTTAAAGGAGTTATTGGATTTCCAAAAGTTGATATCCTTCTTTAAAGACATTAAAATTCGATAAAAAACTATAAAATCCAGGGGTGCCTTGACTTGTACTCGTATGTCAAATCAAATTACCCCAAAAATAAATTCAACTGCCATTAATCCGTTCCGGGTCCCAAAAAAAACACCGCAATTTTTTTGTACATGTCTTTAAATAAGGATATAAATATAAAAATAGCGCTAGCTGCTAGCTCACTGTAAATTATTGTTAGCCTGTCTGCAAACTAAGCGTTATTCATGTTTAAAGTCTTTATGGACTTTGATTTCTGCCTGTCTGTGCTACGATTTACATCTTTGTGATTTGGTTTGTTTGTTTGTTTTCTAGTTCGGTATTAAAGTCTACTGACGTCCACCTGTTTTACCGTGTACGATTCTGTTTTTGTTTTAACTGTTTGCTAATGCTAATAAAATGTTAGATAGATCAGATAGATCTGGTACAGTCTGGTTCATTACATGCTGACACATACCACTGACCTAAACATTGTTTCAGACAAAGGCATGGAATACAGTAGTAATTTCAGTGGCCTTTTTCAGCAGAGTAATGCAAACATTAGGATCCGCCACCACTGCCCGTTACAGGGATTGATATGATGATGTTCTCTGGGTCAGGTGATAGTTACAGTTGCTGATCAGAGGCATTAAGCCCTTAACTGATTGTGAGTAGATGTCTGCATGATATAGATCCGCATTATTTGGTTGATCTTTTAACACCTTACACACCAATCCAAAAAATACAATCTTCTTAGCGTGGGTTTCTAGTTGTTCCCAAAGTTGGAAGCTAAAGGAGTTTTTTTTTATTATGCTCCCAAACTGAAACATACATTAAATTAGATTAGATTTTAAATTAGATTTTTAAAACTATTTTTTATTTGTTTTTCATTAAATCTTTTAATGAAGTATTTTTCCATACTGCTGTGTTTGCCTTTGCTTGAATAAAGTAATTTTGAAAGGTGCTATATAAAATATTGTTATTATTATCATTATAATTATTATCTTTATATTTGATAAGTATTATTATTATTTTTATCTAATAATATATATTATTATTATTACTCCTGTGACTGGTCTAAAGAAACATGACTAACAATGCTGACTTTTGCCTCCAAATTTCCAAGATCTCTGTAAGGTTTCTTGTTTCATGTTTTTGTAGGCTAGGCTATACTAGCTAGCTAAGCTATGCTATGCTGTGCTATATAGCTAAGCTAGCTTAGTCATGTTATTGTTTATGTTTTGTTTACTTCCTGTTTTGTGTCCTCATGTCTTCCTGTCATGTGCTTCCCCTTGTCCTTGTGTCTTGTTTTTCATTGGTTGGTTATTTATTGTTCTCAGGTGTTCCTTGTTAGTCATTGCGTATTTATAGTCCTGTGTTTCCTTGTCTTTTTGTGGAATGTATGTTGTTATACCACTGTTGTTTCATGTGCTATGTTCATGCGCTTTGTTCGTGCTATGTTAATCATGTTAACGTGATCAAAAGAAGCCCAATTGTCCAGGAATCTGGCAACACTGCTCAGGGCGGGTCTATGCTAAAATAGCAGCATCAAACAACAGCAGCCTTGGCGTCACAAAAACAGGCATTTAAAAAACGGCTTGATTTAAAAAAGGGGAAATGATTTAACGAAATTTTTAGAAAAATCTTTAGGTGGATCTTTATCATTATTAGGTGATTGTGTACACAAACTGCCAACACACATTTCAATTAAAACACATTGTAAAATTGCACGTCCCATGACCCCTTCAAAGTATTTGCTGCTAACATAGTCATGCCTTCTACCTACGCACAACTTCAGAGAACTTTTGGAGTCCTTGCCTTAACGGTTTAAAGCTGTTTTGATGGCCCAACAGTGGTTACACAACATTGAACATAATTCCTCTGCTTGTCAAGTTACTAAGAAATGATTAAAGCTGAATTTTTTATATAAAATAATGCTGTGATGATTTCCTTATAGATAAATTAATCAAATATGTTTTCAGATGTTTGCTTAACAAGAGTTTTTTGTTTAAATTGTCAGCATATTGTGCTGTGCACGTCTCAAAACACTACTGCTGGGAGTCATTTTGAAAAATATGTCAGGCTCTTTGTGCAGTCTTAAAATACACACAAGTAAATAGAAGTAGTGACTTAATGGTTAAGGTGTTGGATTAATACCAGAAAGACCAGGATTCAATTCTCAGCACCACCAAGCCACCACCCAATTACTCAGTTATATATAAGAGATAAATGTAAGTTGCTCTGGATAAGGGCGTCTTTCAAATGCTGCGAATGTAAAATAATTAAAAACCAATTTGGATTCAGGGTAGACTCTTATTTTGGTTTTTAGCTCTAACTGTTGTCTGGTCACTTAACGGGGCAGTGGTGGTTCAAATAGTTCAGAAGCTAAGTTGTTGATTGGAAGACCAGGAGTACTGCGGTTCAAGCCCCACCACTGACAGTCAACCAATATTGGGTCCTTGAACAGGACCCTTAACCCTTCCTGCTTCAGGGGAGCTGTATTATAGCTGAACCTCTGCTCTGACCCCAACCTTCTAAGCAGGAATATGCAAAGACAGTATATGTGACATATAAAGACATTGATGTATATCTTTTCAATGGTCAAAGTATGTTGTACTGTTGTTTTTTACAACGTCTGATAAGTCACAGCGGTTACTTCCATTCATTTAGTGAACATAGTGAGTTACCAGTGAGACGCGATTAAATCTAGTCGTGAGCAATAGAACCATAATCCAGTCTAGTCATGAGCGATTTAGTGAGACAAAAGGGCCAACAGTCTAAATCAGTCATGGGCAGTTGGAGCCACGATCCAATCTAAATTCAAACAAGGGAGGCACAATCCATTTTATCTGTGAACAGAAGTAAAGAACTAAAATCGAATCGAATCATGTGCGAGATAACCACCATTCATTCTCAGTGTGAACATATGAGACATTATCCAGTCCAGTTGTGGGAAGTGGTGGTTCAAATGGTTAAGGCACTGAATTGTTGATCTTAAGACCAGGAGGACCTGAGTTCAAGCCCCACTGCCAGCTAGCCACTGTTGGGTTAAGCAAGACCCTTAACTCTTTCTGCTCCGGGGGCATTGTATCATAGCCCTAACCCTGGGATCTGACCCCAACCTTCTAAGATGGGATATGCAAAAAAAAGAATTTTACTGTGCTGCAAAAAGTAAATATGACAAAATAAAGGCATTTATTTATTTTTCGTTACTACCCACGATACTAGTGATTACACACATCTTGACTTAATTAATCTCACAGCACACACACACACACACACACACTGCTTTGAGTTTCTGTGAGTCAATCTTGTTTTATTTATGTTTTTAATTCATCCTGTTCTCATTTATGCTGTATCTTTAAAAAAACATATGTCTATATGACACACAGGCGAGTATATAAACAATGGCAGTCAGATCGCTGCTGATTCTGCAGCAGTGTTTAATAGTGGATTATTTAAATTCGAGAATGACTTAAATAAATTAATTATTTTATAAGAAAGGATCCTATTGTTTTTTTGGATTTTAAAATATCTTGCATGAAATATAATTTTTGCTGTAAAAGGCAACACAAGATTTTTTATACATAGTAAATAGGTAAAAAATTTATATGTATATATATGCGATGTTAGCTTTATTTCAGATGTCAAAAGAGCTTTGTGGCTTCCGATGTTCTATTTTGGCTCTTTGGTTGCCGACCCCTGCCCTATCATGTGACATGACAATAAAATTCAATGCTTAATAAGGTCACCGTTACTAAATAAAAAAAAGAAATAGGTTTGTCATTTGTCTCACTTGCTAGTCGTTACTATGGCTAAGCACAGACCAGGAGTCCACGATTTGGAAACAAACAAATAACTGAAATCCAAACAGGTCTGGAATTAAAACAAAGACATAGGAAAGATAAAGTCAAAAGATAAACAAAAGCCACTCATAATGCTGGGAACTGTGTTGTGTGAGTTCAACAATAAAAGAGCAAGAAAAATGCTGTTAGGAGACTTCCTGCTGGAGCTTCTTTAGAATATGGTAAAAAATATTGTTGCCTGCAGGGGGATAAATTTATAGCAACGATAAGAAACCATAGTAAAAATGATGAGCTCCCCCTTTCTCTCTTTCTTGTCTTATATACTCTAAGCACATATATACTGTTCTCTCTCTCTCTCTCTCTCTCTCCCTCTCTTCCCTTTATTAGCCTCTCTGTAACCCTGTGCAAGAAATCTCACATAATTTTACACCAGAGACGAACGCAATAAATGATCTTATGGTCATGTTATACATTTCTGTGGTATAGGGATTATGTGGGTGTTGCATTAAATATTAACAAGTTTACAATGCTTATTGTTTGAGAATCTAGCTAAATGAACATAGCATGCTAACATTTTTGACAGGCATCAATGGGCCATAGTTTCTTGTCAGATAAATACTTTAAATACCTTCTTATGACACTGGTTCAGCGGTGCGTTAACTTACGGGTAAATCAATTTTTCCCATTGAAATGAATTGAAATCCCATTAATCCGTTCCGGGTCCCCAAATTTTAAATAAGAAAAATAAACTTATAAATAAAGAATATTGTATAGAAAAAATAATACAATAGGATGCAATAAACTGGTTTTATTAAGTATAATAAATATAATACTCCACTTGCTAACACACATGTCTGACTAGCTATCGAGTGATTAATGGGATGCTGGGCGGATGTTACGGCGTCTACTGTGGTGTTCGCTACACCAACTAGCGGTTGGGTGTCTAAAGCTGCCCCGTAACCCGAATTTTTGCTCGCAACTAAAAGCAAAAAATCATTAGTTACACTTGTAAGTCAAGATACCAACATAATAATATCTAAATAGTCGACATGCAGGAGGTTATGGCCTTTGCTAAATTCTTTATACAGGATTTGAACCCACAAACAACCAGAGGATTTTAGCCAGTGAGCTTTTAACAATTAAGCTGCTTTTAGATGATAAGCATGTTTGCAATTCGCTTATGCATGACTGGGTACATGCCGCCAGTTTGCTCACCACCGGATTTAAGCAGTGCTACTTCATCAGCACATTTTTACTGCTGATTAAAAAAAGTTGAGGGCCATTCACCAGACTCGGATTATTTGCTTGCTGACAAGCTGCCAGGCTGCCCCAATGTCAGTAAACAGATTGAATGTACTTAACAGTTAAGGAGGAAGTGTAACGGCGAGAAACTTTACCGTGTAGTCATATAGGTTAGCTAGTCAGACATGCGCGTTAGCGAGTGCGTATTTTTCAACCTATCAAAAAAAGACAAGTTGAATTATTTGAAATTAAATATAATCTTATTAACAAATGTAAAAGTAAATTTAGATTTTATTGACAAGACAAGTTTAAGGTAACATTTCAGTAGTGTGAATTAGCGTCATAGTTAGCGTTACCACGGATGCAGCTACTAGCAATGGAAGTGCAAATATGATTTGTGTCAAACTTTACACTGCTTCGCCTTAACCCATATGATCTGATGCAGTTATACACTGCTGAATTTTACCCACACACCTTTCATTGGTAAGAAAACAAATTTGTCCTGAAGTAAAATGCTAGTTGTCCCTCCTACTATAAGGAACTTCTATTACTGGTTGCCATAGTAATAACCTTTATCACTACAGAGACTCACAGTTATAAAATCACTGGATTTAAATGATTAACTTAACCCTACATTAGTAGATCTATAATTTAGGAACAAATAGTACACACGGGGGTCAATCTGAAGGAGGAGGTCATCTCCCTGGTTAAATATGGTACACACAGGGGTCAATCTGAAGGAGGAGGTCATCTTCCTGGTTAAAAAAAAATACAGAACTAAATCTCTGGGGAAACCGTCTTCATCTCTCTGGATTCATGTTGTTACAGTATGTGTCATATGCTGTGAAAATGTCTTTAATTTAAAATGTTACTACATTGTTACTCCAAAGGCGGAAGGAGTCTGATGCACGCGCTATGATGTATGAGGAGCTGTTAGGGTCTTTTATGCGACCCAGGGCTGCCTCTTCAAGCTCAGGAAGGCTGCATAAGCGGTTCCTTAAAGCCAGGCACCTCCAAGATTGTCCCTCAGCATAACGGCATCGTTTGAGGCCCAGAGACTCCCTTCCAGCAGTCTACCGTGCCGCTCGTGGAAAAGGCCTATACAGCAGTAGGCCAGGCCGTGGTCTGTTTCCACACCATGACAGTGCTACAGGCCCACCAGGCTGACTTATTGGGAGATATTAGCCAAGCTAACCCGGAAGAAGTCCCTAAACTGCGGCAGGTTGCAGATTTAGCACACCAGGCCACAAATCAGTTGCAAAAACAGTATTACTGTTTTACCTGGTTTTAAAAATCAGTCATGTAAAGGTAGGAAGGCGAAAGGCAGGACTTAAGAGAATATTAACACAATGAAAAAACGCACACAATGAAAAGCAAAATCCGAATACTAGATGATTGGCCTTTTTAGAAATCCTGACTGAAAGCGATAAAAAAAAAAAAAAAAAACATACCCAGAAGAAATAGAAGGTATATTTTGCCAATCTATAGACAACCAAACAAATTATTTGCCCCCACTGCAAATAGCAATACCCTTATATCAATTAAGTTTAAATAGAATCATATTTCTTTATCATTACTACATTGTCAATTTAAACTTAACACCAGGTTATCGTGAATTTGTTTCTCTTTACAGAACACTAAATATGCCTACATCATTCACTTTGATCCTCACTGCTGCTTTTTTTGGGCAGAACTGTGCCCTCAGGTCTAAAGCAAACGTCCTTACCTTCTCTAAATGTTCAAAAAGTGCTTGTGTTGTCAGAATAAGGCATGCTAGTAATCCATTAGTGAAGCCTTTCTCACTGACCCCTAAACAACTTCTCAATCTGCCTTTGTGAACTCTGATAATTAGGAAATAGATTATTTCTCCACTCCTGGAGTGAAGGAATGACCTGGTGGAAAAGGTTATGCTGCATTGGCAAACTTTAACTGTAAAACTACTTTTACCTTTGGTTTAAAAAAGAAAATGCCCTGTACAACAAATACTATATTACAACTTTATAAACCTGTCACGTCTTTACATAAACTTGTAAATGTTAGGGGTGGGTCTAAAAAAGGACTGACCAATTGCAAAGCAGCTCAAAAGCCTCTAATAAATACAATAATGTCCAAATTTTAAATTTTAGCCATTAATACAAATGGACTTAAAGGTTCCTTTATTTTTTACATTTTTACATCACAATTTGTCTTTATATAAAATAGAAAATAATGACTAATGTGCCATACATTTTCCCTACATAAGCAGTAGAAAATATTCTAGGTGCATAGCTGTGATAAAACTTCACACCAGGGCTGGACACTGAGTTCTATTAAAAAGAAAAAAAATGAATTATGTTATATATTGCTATTTAATAAACATAAAGTACATATTGTTATATAATAAACATAAAGTAAAATTAATGTCTTTGTCTGTACGCCAACAGACAAATAATCCCCTACCAAGCCATTAATCTTTAAACCTTTAACAAAAACTATGTGGGTACTCAGTAAATGATCCAACCAATAAAATTCAGAGAAATATAACGTCCAGACACATTTATATTGTGTGTCGATAAACATTCACAAATGTCTCAGGAGCTGAGCTCAGAACGTGAGTCATAACGTCTGTGCTAACCTGAGGCAAAGGCTATATAAAACAAACAAAATGTATCACATGACCTTTCAAACAAGAAAATTCATTTATCGAAATATATATTGTTATCGATCAATATGGTGAAAAAAATTAACAAGATTAAATTTTTTCTGCCAACAATTAGTCCTAGCACGAAACTATGATAACACTATGTCAGTTTTCCAATTAAGGTCTGGAAACTGGCTAGGACCTCAGTGGGCTTCTTCTTGAGCCACTTCTTTGTTGCCTTGGCTGAATGTTTTGGGTTACCGTCATGCTCGAGTACCTATTCACGATCCATTTTTAATGTCCTGGCTGAGGAAAGGAGGTTCTGGCCCTGTCCATCGTCTTATTAACTGATTCCGACTAAGATAAATAAGGACAATGGGCAACAACATTTTTTTCTTATATTTGACCAACACTTAAACGGTTCGATTAGTTTCTTTCTTCTTCATTTAAAAAGGCAAAATGGGAAGCCTTACTTCATTATAAGGGGAAGGTAGAACCTCACAGGGGATGTTTACGGGCCAATACTATTGATGTTAAAGGATGGGAGTTTTCTGTGCTTGATACACTCTGAATACCAATCTAAAGTCTCGCATTTTTCTGCCAGGGTTTTGTGAATAGATCTCGGATGTAAGAATAAGACTGCTTAAAAAGCTTAAAAGCTTAAGGTTAAGATGAATTTCTCCAGAGTTCTTGTAGTAAGTTATGGTACATATTGTGGTTTGACGTGATTGAAAAAGAACAACACAAATCTTTTCAACATCTGAGATTCATTTTTTTTTTTCATTTTTTACTCAGAATCATGCTATTCATTCCTTGTTGAAGAAAATCTATACAGCATGCAATTGCATTGTTTTTTTTAAAAAAACCTTTTTTAAGAATCTGAGCAAATCTTTTTTATAGCAGGTTTTAGAGAAACGACTTAATACACTTAATACTTTCGAATCAGTTAGTAAATCCATTATCAGATTCACAGAAGCACTAACAGGCAAAGGTCAGGATTAGAAAAAGAAATATAATAGAAATTAAAACTAAAAGAAAGGACGTTACAGGAGATTAGAACTACAATAAAACTCTATAATACGGTGCTAACAAATCAATCAAGTATAAGTATGTTCAATTCATTGTGCAAGGTACGTGTACAGAGCCAATGAAATGCATTTTTTCGCATATCCCATCTTAGTAAGTTGCGGTCAGAGCGCAGGGTCAGCTATGATACAGTGCCCCTGGAGCAGGAGGGGTTAAGGGTCTTGCTCAAGGACCCAACAGTGGTTTGACTTGCTGGAGGTGGGGCTTGAACCCCAGGTGTTTCTGGTCTTCAGATTAACAACTCAGCACCTTAACCATTTGAGCCACCCTGCCCCCCCATATCTCAATATACATAAAAAACCAATGAGTTAAACCAATGTAATCCTAAACTCATTGAGGTGGACTCCTGGATCTCTGGATCCCTGGACCTCAACGCCACTAAACACCCTTGGGGTAAGCCAGTATATCAGCCTCAGAACCCCTCACCAAATATGGGCACCTGAAACGGGTCAACAACCTCAGTACCAAGGTGCTCCAAAATTAAAACCATTTGGTTTTTGCCCGGATGACTAGCATTTCTAGCAACAAACATTTAGCACTGCTGTGCCTTTTGATGTTAGCATTATAGTTGTTAACCTTTCTCAAACATCTGCAGAAATGCAAATTAAGTCATAGATTATCACCAAAACAAGAGAAGTCAATGCAGGTGATAACAGTTGGTGCGATTTCTGCAAATGGTAGAAATAACTGTCAATCTGCCTCGGTCTGGGGCTTCATGCAAGATCTCATCTTGGGGAGTTTCAATTATCATGAGATTGGTAAGGAATCAGCTCAGAACTACACGGGAGGATGTCATCAATGATCTTAAGGCATCTGGGACCATAGTCACCAAGAAAACAATTGGTAACAATTGCCTGAAATCCTGCAGGGCCTGCAAGGTCCCCCTGTTTAAGAAAGCACATGTACAGGCCTCTCTGAAGTTTGCTAATGAACATCTGACTGATTCAGAGGACAACTAGGTAAAAGTGTTAAGGTCAGATAAGACCAAAATCAAGCTCTTTGACATCAACTCAATTCGCCGTGTTCGGAGGAGGAGGCGGCATGTTGCCTGTGACCTCAAAAACACCATCCCTACCATCAAACATAGAGGTGGAAACATAATGCTTTTGGTGGTGATTTTTCTGGTATCAGGACAGGACAACTTGACCACATCAAAGAGACAGGATAGAACCTACTTACCTCAGCCAGGACATCAAAAATGGGGTCCTGAATAGTTATTCCAGCATGACAGTGACCTAAAACATACAGCTAAGGCAACAAAAAAAGTGGCTATAGAAAAAGCACACTGAGGTCCTGGCGTGTCATAGTTTCCCAGACCTTAATCCCATAGATAATCTGTGGAGGGAACTGAAGGTTTAAATTGCCAAACGTCAGCCTCAAAACCGCAATGACGGCTCAAATAATTTTTTCCCTCCCTCACTCAAGCACTTTTGCAGCCTACGGGATACCGAACAGAGACTGCTGGGATTTCGTCTGTCTGCTTAACCAGCCTGTTAGCTCTTATCAACACTCATAGTCGAGTCATTTAGAGCTAGCAGAAGAGGTAAGTCTTAAAGCAAATTATGCTGCTTGTCCACTTTACTGACTTGTTCTTTCATGATGCCTGAGTGCTGTTAAATAAGGAAAAAAAACAGGTCACTGACAGAGAAAACAAAATAAAATGTGAGGAATAGGACTTACCTGCTTAGCTGTTAAATGCTGACTGAAAAGAACACACACTGGAGATATATAATGATATAATGAATAATATAAAAAAAAGATTTGGTTCTTTTAATACACCAGTGTCTTGACTTGTGGGTTTAATTCATTCCGTGATGGAGGTCGTAACTCAAATTACTCAAATAGTAAATCCATTTTCTCCATTGAAATGAACTGAAATGCCATTAATTCATTCCGGGTCCCCAAAAAAAAACACCAGAATTTTTTTTGTTTTACACGTTTTTAAATAAGAAAAATAAACTTATAAATAACAAACACTGTATAAAAAACAAGACAATAGAATGTACTGCAATAAACTGGTTTTATAAAGTATAATGTACAGCATTTACCTTGGAGATCAGACGACTCCTCTTGCTAACGCACTCGCTAATGTATGACTAGCTATCGAGTAAGACACGGGATGCTGGGTGGATGTTATGGTGTTCACTGTGGCTTTCGCTATGGATGCCAACTAACAGTGGGGTGTCTAAAGCTTCACTTGTAACACACGAATTTTAGCTGCAACTCAAAAAAATCTGCAGAGAGGTGACATGTATCTCAAAAACCTTGTTAGTAAGTCAAGATACCACTGTATTTCCGGTGTATATACACTAGATTACAGACTATGGTACAAAATGTTATTTATTTATCAAATTGGATATGGAGTGTTTAATGAACTGGTATATGAACTGTATGCTGTCGTTCCCAACTCTTACACGCTTAGGTTTCGTGTCCAGGCTCGTTGACGTGGTGTAGCGGGCCGGCTTTCATCCCAGAGAGCCCACATGTCTGTGGCTACGTTCTGGCTCTGACTTTTAGTTATGTTGCCATGGCTAGTTTTGTTGGAGACCCCTAACACACAGCGTCTTTAACTTTTACATAACAATACACTTTATAATCTGCCCCTTTCCTCGTATTTGCCTGATAATGCCTCTGGATAATGTTTTCTTTGATTGGAGTCCACTCTGCTGGTGATGTTTCTCATCTAAGGCCTGGGAACAACACAGGAGCTTTAATAATTTTTTCGAACTCACTTTGCTCCACTGACCCAAGGCTACAGTTTACATCCTATTTCATCACCATCACTGCATACTTTAACCTTGTTTAACTGTAATGAACGGACATTTGGTGTCACCCAGATGAGGATGGGTTCCCTCTTAAGTCTGGTTCCTCTGAAGGCTATTTCCGACATCATGTCAGGGAGATTTTCCTTGCCACAGTTCTCATTAGGAACAAAATTACTTTTTTCATTGTTACTGCATTCTGTGTAAAGCTGTTTTGAGACAATGTTCATTCTAAATTGCCCATAGGAGTGAGTGAGTGTGTGTGGCCCCTGATGCACTGGCGACCTGTTGAGGGTGTACCCCTCCTGCCTTTTGCCCTTTTAAAGACGGCTGGGATAGACTCAATCAGATCCCCACAGTCCAGAATTAGGAAATAAGCGGGTATAGAAGATGAATAAATGACATGACCCCCACAGAGCTCATTTGTGGGTCAGTAACCACTGCTTTACCCTACTGGGAAGGCTTTTTATTAGATTATGGAGCGTTTTCACCTTTAGCCAAAAGAGTATTAGTGAAACTAATTACTAATGTTTAGTGAGTAGGTCTGAGATGCAGTCAGTGTTGCAGTACATCCCGACGCTGATCAGTGGGGTTGAGATCAACGAATCTGTGTATCAGATTTAAAGTTTTACACTATATTTTTTTACTGCCTGTGCTCATATTTTCTAACATACAGTAGTTTTTTTTAAGCGCATTCATTTCTTTACTCCTACCACACAAAGCCTAACATTCTCACCGTTTAGCATGAAACCTTTATTTGGTTAGAGTCACAGAGGCTACCAATCAAATATTCTCTTTAGTGTGACAGCAAGGAACTAATTAATTATATTACGCTAACAATGTTATCATGTCCATCCACAAACTCAAAATGTAATGATGCATTAACCAATCTAGCAGTGACAGGACGGGGGATTTAGAGGGGTTCTGGTATGTACTGCATGAGTCTGGGTTCGAGAGGTCAGCGCAGTGGGCGCCATGACATAGACGGCAAAATCAATAAACCTCTAACCCTGACAGATGCAATAGGGATTTGACAATAGAACACTGGTGTGTTAATACTTTAGACTGATGGGGAAGTTGTAAAAAGACTAGAATTTTTTCAAAGCCTGTAAAAATCATTTATAAACATAATTTATTTATCTTTTAAATACATTTTTAATGGAACACGATGTAGGAATATACTTTCTAATTTTCAAAGTTTAACAAGCATGACCATGACATCCATATGTGTATTTTGAACATCACCCTTTTTTAGATTTAAGGTCTTTCCACACTAAAGTCCAAAAGTTACATATGCTTTTTTTTGGTATTTGTTATCCTAAAAATCCATCATCAGATTTTATTCAAGGATGTCATTGAATCAGTTTGATAATTTGCTAACGATCCTGGAGCATCATATTAAAATAGAACACCACCAGTTTCCATAACCAATTGATCCTGAACAGAAACTGGCAGTAGGTCGAATTGTGAACACTCACAGATAAACACACACACACACACACACACACACACACAAACACCCCAAACAGCAGCATTGGAAAGATAATCACCGGGGTTCATCAGGGGCAGTGGTGGCTCAAATGGTTAAGGCTCTAAGTTGCTCCTCCAGAGACCAGGAAGCCCTGCTATTAAGACCAGAAATACCTGGGTTCCAAGACCCTTAACCCTTCCTGCTCCAGGGGCACTGTATCATAGCTGACCCTATGTTCTGACCCCAATTTACTAAGATGGGGTATGTGACAAAAGAATTTCACTGTGCTGTAAAAAAGTATATGTGACAAAATAAAGGCATTTACATCATATAATAGGCTCCAGCAGTGATTTGCTATTCTGGATGTTGGCTATGTATTTTAATATGTGGCTCCAGTATCGCAAGCAAATTATCAAACTGATCCAGTGACATCCTTTTATAACAAATACCAAAAAACACATGAAAATTTTGGATTTCAGTGTGCTAAGATATTGACTTCTTTTTTACTACAGTTTTTAGTATTAGTATTAGTGCTGATGTTGAGTGTAAGGACTCCGCCCTCCCACCAGCGGAGTACTTCTGTAGTACTTCCGGTGGCACTTCTTGTTTGGAATTGTTCTTTGTCTAACATTTTTGGTTTGTTCGCCTGGTTTATACTGAATTATTGTGTACCGAACTTTGCATCACATTTGCAGCATTTGGCAGACGCTCTTATCCAGGACGACTTACATTTATCTCATTTATACAACTGAGCAATTGGGGGTTAAGGACCTTGCTCAGGGGCCCAAAGCGGTGGCTTGGTGGAGCTGGGAATCGAACCCACAATCTTCAGGTTGGTAGTCCAACACCTTAACTATAAGCCACCACTTTACCCCATGCTCTCTCTCTCTTTTGGATTACCCTTCTTTTCTAAATAAAGTCATATCCTGCTACATGGGTGAGGAGGTTTGGGACGGTGTCTGTGTTTCAGTTTATCTATGTTACACAAGTATATAATATTGACGTTATATTAGTAAACCATCAAAAAAGCTAGACTTTATTGGCTCTGACCTTAATAACTGTAAGGTTTATGTTTCCTGTTTTTGTTTCTTGTCTTCATGTTTTATTTTTATGTTTAGATGTTCATGTTTAATGTTCATGTTTAATGTTCATGTTTAATGTTTTTTGTGTTTTTTGTTCATGCCTTCGTTTACTTGCTAGTTTGTCCTTGTCCCTATTGTGTTTATGTCATGTGATCCCCTGTCCTTCTGTCTTGCTTTCATTGGTTAGTTTGCTCACGTGTTCCTTATTGTTTGCAGGCGTTTCCTGTTTAGTCGTGTGTGTGTATATATTTGCCCCCTTTGGAGCTTTGTGTCTTTGTGGTTTGTTTTCTTTTTACCACTTTTATGGTTGCTTGTGTTGACGATTAGTCTCGTCTCGTCTCGTCTCGTCTCGTCTAATCTAGTCTTGTCTAGTCTAGTTTAGTTTAGTTTATGTTTAGTTTATTGTTGCCACTTTGTAAATAAACTTCAACTTGGGTTCCCAAATACTCGTCAGTCAATGGAGTTTTTTTACAATAACACTTATTGAAATTATTATGTAGTCTTTAAAGTGTTAATATGAAGGAAAAAAACCCCCACCTCTTTAGGACTTGTGCGCTTTTTAGATAAACACACTTCACTTGCCTGTTTTTCGAGCTAAGCCATGTGCTTGATGAGATCTGGATGTGTGGGCAGAGGGCATTGGTTCCAGAGTGGCCTGACCTCTTTAACTCTTCTCCAGACATTCGTTTCAGCAGCCATCAATGCACAGTTGGACTCTTATGCTTGGACTACATAATTCATATTTGCTTCACCTTTAAAAGGACAAAAAAGAAGAGGGGCATAGTCATTAAGTCAGGACGTACAACATAAGACATATTGTAAGGATACGCAATGCAGGAGAGATTTCTGACACGCTACAATTTTACATGGTATTTCCATAAAGTATAATAATAATCAAAACTTACATTTTACAATAATCAGTAAAATTGTCACCCAATTGGTAGACTTATAAAACCCATTTAAATCCTTACTAATTTAAATTTAAATTGTATTCATCACATACACAATACACAGTTGATTCACAGCAAGAAGACCCGGTTTCGATTCCCGGGGGCAGGGGTCTTTCTGTGTGGAGTTTGCATGTTCTTCCTGTGCTTGCATGGGTTCACTCCAGGTTCTCTGGTGTCCTTCTACAGTCCAAAAACTCCTGCCTTTCGCCCTTTCAGAGACGGCTGAGATAGACTCCAGCAGACCCTGTGACTTTAAATCAGAGAATAAGTGGGTATAGAAGATAAATGAATGTAAATGTCAAAGAGAAGTAGCTGAAAAGAAATCTAATCGACATTCCATAATGTAAGCTATATACATTCCAGAGAGAAAGAGAGAGAGAGAAAGTGAGAGAGAGACAGAGAGAGAGAAAGAAAAAAAAAGAGAAAGATAGAGAGAGAGAGATAGAGAGAGAGATAGAGAGAAAGAGAGACAGAGAGAGAAAGACTTTGACTTTGACTTTGAAAAAGAGAAAGAAGCACACATTCTTTACTACTAAGGTTAAAATCTGTAACACATTCCATGGTTCTTTGTGTAAATTAAAGTTCCTCCCACTTCCCCTGTGACGACCTTCCATTGATGAATTTCCCATTAGTGACCTTTAATTAACATAGAAAGTAACATCTGGGGGAAAAGAGTAGCTTTGTGGTTAACAGCTTTGTCTAAATATTTCCATTTCCGTGTGTTTTGGCATTTGGAATATTTCTGAATACTTAAATAGAGGACACTAAAAATGGCTAAACTACAGAGCATCTTGCTAGTTAAATGAAAACATAGTGATAAAAAAATCAATGAATGACTGTAGTAAAAGTAATAAATATTGCATATCAGTTTACTAAGACAGATAAGGAATGAAAGTCAGTCGTAGCAAGACAGAGTACATGTGTTTGAATGAAAGGGAGGAAAGTGGAACAGTGAGATTACAGTTTGAAGAGGTAAAGAAGGTACAGGAATAGAGAGTGTGTGAAAGAGGTAAAGAAGCGAGTAGAGGCAGGTTGGAATGGGTGGAGAAACGTGTCAGGAGTGATGTGTGCTAGAATAAAGAGGAATGTGTACAAGACAGTGGTGAGAGCAGCTATGTTGTATGGTTTAGAGACCAGCCATTGAGGTTATGAGACAGGATGAGACCAGCTATGATGTATGGTTTAGAGACAGTGGTGAGACCAGCTATGATGTATGGGTTAGAGACAGTGATGAGACCAGCTATGATGTATGGGTTAGAGACAGTGGGTGTAGACATATGATGTATGGTTTAGACCAGCTATGATGTATGGTTTAGAGACAGTGATGAGACCAGCTATGTATGGTTGGTTAGAGACAGTGGTGAGAGACCAGCTATGATGTATGGTTTAGAGAGACAGTGATGAGACCACTATGATGTTTTTAGAAGACAGTGGTGAGACCAGCTATGATGTAGAGACAGTGGAGACCATTGATAGAGAGACAGTGATGAGACCAGCTATGATGTATGGTTTAGAGAGACAGTGATGAGACAGTGATGAGACCAGCTATGATGTAGAGACCAGTGGTTTAGAGACAGTGATGAGACCACTACAGTATGGTTTATGACAGTTTAGACAGTGGTGATACAGCTATGATGTATGGGTTTAGAGAGACAGTGATGAGACCAGCTATGATGTATGGTTTAGAGACAGTGGTGAGACCAGCTATGATGTATGGTTTAGAGAAGACAGTGATGAGACCAGCTGATATGATGTATGGTTTAGAGACAGTGATGTACCACTGAGAGGTTACAGTGTGAGCCGTTGAGACAGCTATAATGTATGGGTTTAGAGACAGTGGTGAGATCAGCTATGATGTATTATGGTTGAGACTCAGATAGAGACAGTGGTGAGACAGTGGTGAGACAGCTATGATGTATGGTTTTGAGTTAGAGAGACAGTGGTAAGACAGTGTGAAACAGCTAGACACTATGATGTATGGTTTAGAGACAGTGATGAGACCAGCTATGATGTATGGTTTAGAGACAGTGGTGACAGTGGTGAGACCAGATGTATGGTTTAGGGACAGTGGTGAGAGCAGCTATGATGTATGGTGTTTAGAGACAGTGGAGAACAGCTTTGATGGTTTTGAGAGACAGTGGTGAGACCAGCTATGATGTATGGTTTAGAGACAGTGGCACTGAGAAAGAGACAGATGGCAGAGCTGGAAGTAGCAGAGCTGAAGATGTTAAGGTTTTCTTTGGGAGTGACGAGGTTGAACAGGATTAGGAACAAGTTCATCAGGGGGACGGCTCATGTTAGATGTTTTGGGGAGAAGGTCAGAGAAGCCAGATTGAGGTGGTTTGGACATGTACAGAGGAGGGATAGCGAATATATCGGTAGGAGGATGTTAGAAATGAAGCTACCAGGCAGAAGACAAAAAGGATGTATATGGATGCGATAAAAGAGGACATGAAGTTAGTGGGTGTGAGTGAAGAGGATGGAGAGAATAGGGTTAGGTGGAGATAGATGAAAAAAAGTGCTAAATCATTCAATTTCAAGCATGTGCTGTTACAGATTAGCAATTGATAAGTGCAAAACAAGCAACCAAACAAACTTAGAATTCAAAACAGGAAGTAGAAGTAAAGTCAAATTCCCCAGAAAAAGGGGGTATTAATGGCGACTATGCCACCCCTTTAAAATAAGGGGAACTAAATTACTAGATAAGAGAACAAGGACACAGGTTCGTTACCATGGAGGGCAGAGATATAGACATCAGTTTAGCAAAAAGTGATTAAATTAACAGCAGATAAAACAGCTAAGGAGATCAGGCCAAAGCATGGCTCCGTATATCACAGGAACAAATCATTAGAATGACTAAGGACGACAGGCTAGGACTAAGACTAGACTTAATGTAATTATTTGTAAACCCTGCACATACACACAGTGAGATAAGTAACTACAACCGACAAGCCATACTCTCTGCTCCAAACACCACCACCAGTAGGATACTAAGCAGCTAGCCGCCTGACTCAGGGGCCTAGAACACAAGAAAAACAATTAATCCACATACAGAAAGATTATACCAACACATGATGACATAAACAATTTCCAAATTATTGAACACAAAGACAATCATTTAATGAAAATTAACCAAAAGACAAAATAAACAAAAGCTCAATAATAACTTGATCATAATCAGGTTCAAACTAAACAAAAAACAAAATGAAAATAAACACACACACAACAAAAGGTCCATGCAGCAAGCAGAAGGTAGCAGACAGCAAGTAGCAAAACAGAAAGTAGCCACACAGCTAGTAGCGAAACAGCAAAACAGCCAGTAGCGAGACAGCCAGTAGCGAGACAGCCAATAGCGAGACAGCAAGTAGCCAGACAGCCAGTTGTGAAACAGTTAGACAGCCAGTACGGAGACAGCAAGACAGCCAATAGCGAGACAGCAAGTAGCCAGTAGCAAAACAGCAAGTAGACAGACAGCCAGTAGCGATACAGCAAGACAACCAATAGCGAGATAGCTAATAGCAAGACAGCAAGTAGCCAGACAGCCAGTAGTGAAACAGTTAGACAGCCAGTTGTGAAACAGTTAGACAGCCAGTAGCGATACAGCAAGACAACCAATAGCGAAGCAGCAAGACGGCAGCGCTGTTAATTCCCATTTTATGCAGGAAGAGATAACCCCTAAAGACGGGGTACCCCCAAAGAGATTGTTCTTCCCGATATCAGTTTACTGGAGGATAAGTGAAATCCACCCAGAGGGGGATAACGACAGACTACACACAATTCCGATGCCACAAACAAGATGCTACTCCAGCTTTTAGGCCACAACCTGCACGCACCAAGGGACAAAGCTAATAGAGACGTAAACCAGGGTTTATATAGCAAATATTAGATTCAGATAGGCCATCGTTCTAAATAAGAAGCAGGTTAGCCACTCTGCCACATAAAGTGACCTTGAGCAATGAAAAGACGCTATATAAATTCTGCTTCTTCTACCTATTAGCATAACCCTGAGACTTGAATTTTGACTGGAATTACTCAGAGCGTTTGCAATACAAAATGAAATCAAATTAAATACATTCACCTTCACTTTAATTTAATATATTTAAAACATGACAAAACTAATAAAAAATGTCAGGCGCAGGCAGGGTCTGATGCAGATTTAGCGGGGAATATTTAACCCATTGATGCAAACTGAAACTTCCGCTTCAGCGATTCTGTGAACATCCTAATCTAAACAAGACACCATGGGTGGGCAAAACAGAGGCAAAAGTGCATCAGCTGCACAGCACAAATGACTCCTCTGGCGTTTGGCGCTCAAGCGGTTAAGACATTTGGTTGGTGATTAGAAAATCTCCAACTCAGGAAACCTTAACCTTTACACAAAGACCCAATAAAGGGCCCAAGACAGGTGAATGAAACTAGTTTTAATGTGCTGTAATGTATCTGTGACAACTAAAGGATGCTTTAAGATTTATGTTCTTAATGTCTGTTTAATCCGAATCCAACTAAATCTCTAAAAGTCATAATGCACACAGCTGGAGAACCCCTTCTAAACATTATTAATTCCTCGCTAGATTTAAATAATTTCCCAAAACCTCTCAAATTGGAAATTATTAAGTCTCTTATTAAGAAACAGAATCTTAATCTTAATAAATTGTTTTCACTCCTGTTACATGTAATTTGATATCTAGAGGCAATTTTTTTATTATTTTATTCCTAAATAAGCATTTACATTGGTGGACCCGGTGGGACGGGTCCACCATGTCACATGGCTCGCCCATTTAGTTAAGCGCAAAAGGGAGAAAGAAAAAAAAAAAGCATTATCAAACCTACACATTATTTTGGTATCTTAAAATTTTCCTGCTAAAATATATATTTCTGAACAGCTAAAATTTATTTATCTTCTATACCCGCTTATTCCCTAATTCAGGGGCAAGGGGATCTGCTGGAGGCTATCCCAGCCATCTCTGAAAGGGCGAAAGGCAGGAGGGGTACACCCTGGACAGGTTGCCAGTCCATCACAGGACCACACACACACTCACTCCTATAGGCAATTTAGAATCACCAATCAATCTAACATACATGTTTTAGCACAGGGGGAACATGTAAACTCCACACAGAAAGACCCTGCCAGGGAACCGAACCCGGGACCTTCTTGCTGTGAGGCAACAGTGCTAACCACTAAGTCACCGGAACAGCAAACATTTAACACAAAAATATTTTTACATGAGCAATTTGAAGTTATACTTTTAGCAAACGTTATTGCAGCAAAGAGGGTAAAGAGCCTTCTGCAAGGGTCACACAGTGGGAGCTTGGCAGTGCTGGGGTTTGAACCTAGATCCGGTCACCAATCCAAAGCTTTGGATTGGTGACCGGATTTAGGTTCAACCCTTGCAGAAGGCTCTTTACCCTCTTTGCTAAAGGGGTTCTGCATCACGGCTGACCCTGTGCTCTGACTCCAAATTCCTAAAACAGGAAGAAAAGCACTTTACTGTGCAGTAATGTATATCTGACTTATTTGCTTAAAGTGACTTGTTTAATAGATCTTTTATAAACATTTTATACTTAATTAAGAAAATAGGCAATTAGATGTGAATTTAACTGGTTTAACTGTACCAGATCTTTTAAATGTTAGTTTATTAGGTGAAGATAAGAGAAGGAGAAACCTTATTAACACCAAGTAGATGTCAACAATATTTCAGTATGAATCTGATGAAACTAATTATGTTTCTCCAAAATATGCAGGGTTGTCGGCTGAGGTTTACTTCATAATATGGCGTCCAATTACAGCATGTGTAAAGGAGGAAGGATGACACATGCTGACAAATCCATACACCTCACACCTTCACATGTCTGGAACTCTTTATCTCAGGTTATCTCAGGCACCTGGGCTACATGACTTGATCTTCTCAGAATGTTATCATTATTATATTGGAACCTAGATTTAACATTTTCTAAATTTGTAATCCAACAGGAAGAAGACTTTTCTGTGCACTTTAAGGGCCAGCACTGGTGGCGCTTGGAATTGAACCCCAGACTTTCAGGTATCAGTCCAACACCTTAACCACTAAGCCACCAATTCCCACATAATTCACATAACTGGAATAGGACAGGATTTTTCCCCCAGTTTTATTGTGGGAGTGAGTTAAAATCTACGTCTATATCACCATCTAGTCTAGATCTAAGAAACATAAATTTCCAATAATTGCCATTTTGTGTTCAGAATCAAAAAGTCCAATTTGTAGTGCATTGGACAGATGCACGTGTTCTGCCAGTGAGTGCTGCCTTTTTTCTGATGTAATAGGACAGAACACATCTGTCTCAGAGCAGTTCAGTGCTTGGGGATTTGTAAAATTTAGAAGGATGTATCTCAGTGTAACTAAGACATGCAGCAATATGCAAGAGTTCTAATAACCAAATTAACAGATGAACAGCCAATACTGGAATAGCTGTAAAAACACAGATTAAATCAGTTTAAAATGAAAAAAAAATTCTAGGAGAGATCAGAAGCACAGACTGGGTCAATGCAAAGATCATCAGACATGCAGACATATCCAGAGGGTGATTCGAATGAATATCAAGACAAGTCCAGACTGGATCTTAAACCGAAAACAATGAATGGCACAGAATATATGTGACTAAACTGGCCAATGGAAAGAATTAAAGAATCAGCTATTAGAAATATCAACCTGCTTCGTATATTTTGGTGTAGAATGTTAGAATAGAATCCAAGGAGGAAATGTAAATAGGTAGCCTGGTGGTATTTTACGGATAACTGGCCTGCTACATAGCTAATTTAGTACAAGTCTGATTAAGCGAAAGCCAAATAGTTTTCTGCTGAAACAGTTGCATTTTACCAGGATACCTTGGTGCACTATTTGCACAATATACAGTTGTATGCTTTCTTCCTTAAAACCCATCTGGCATATTAGACATGCAGTCTTGTGGTTAACCCCAGTCTGGCTGAGAAGTGCTATGAATATAATTGATGGACCCTTTGTGCCTGCTATACATCAGACAGGACTTTGTTAGTCTGACAAGCCAGCAGTAGCTCCAGCACAGGACTACCTTTCTGACAGCAATGATTGAAAACTAGAGAACATCCTGTACGATTCCACTCATCCTTTTCAGGCTCATTCCACCATGGTGTTATAGATGGTCATTAGGGATGCATGTCCCAGACTGTCTTTTCTCTTATTATATATTTAGCCTTTTAGAAATAAACAATAACCATTGCATGTCCCAAAAATGTATAAAAATATTTATTGTGATGTCCTTTTTATGTTCCTGTAATTGGGCACTGTGTATCTGCAGCATTGTATGTTTTTAAAAACAGATTGTAATAATATGGTTTATTACATATCGCCCCTGTTTTGATGTTAGACGATTAAAAAAATTTAGACACCAGAAGTGTCCGATAGATAGATAGATAGATAGATAGATAGATAGATAGATAGATAGATAGATAGATAGATAGATAGATAGATAGATAGATAGATAGATAGATAGATAGATAGATAGATAGATAGATAGATAGATAGATATTCTTAAAATCCATCCATCTATGCAGGCTTTTTATTACATTTTATGGCATTCTATTACATACACTGTCTGAATTTAATCATGAGTCCAGGCACTGAGGTCTGGTTCTGGTTCAGTCACTTCACCAGTCTATTTCAACTGTTTATTGAGGTTAAGATCATTGTACCATGCAGGTCACCCAAGTTCTTTTTAGTTTATTCTGCGTTTTCTTCTGTGAGTCTTGTGCTTTCAGATGTTGGTAGATTGTAACCCAAACTTCTGTGGGCTTTGAATAATTTAGCCCTGGTTTAATTATTTATCCACTAACCAGTGGGGGCAGGTCAGATGAAGCTTTGACATGTTTATATGTTGGAAGGTTGCGAAAAAATTGTGCATGTTGTGAGTGAGATGTATGGGATGCGGTGTGATTGATTATACAGAGAACAATAGCGACCATCCGCAGAATGACTTTAATTTTTACGTTATATTATATAATTTTTATTGTTTATTCATGTTCGGGTGTTTCAGTCTTTTTTTTTTTACAGGTGCTAAAGAATTCTTCCTCAATTAGCATCATGCGGCTCAGTAATTAGCATTATGCAGATTTATGTCAAGAGTTTCAGCTACTGTTAACACTAAACAATACATTGGGGAAGGATGTCATTTTTGTGACATTGATCGTGGCAGGGATGTTAGTGCCAGATGGGCTGATTTGAATATTTCAGAATCTGCTGATATCCTGGGATTTGTGCACACAACCGAAGAGGTTTAATGTAACAAAGTTATAATACTTCCTTACGGCACTTAAGTTTTTTCGAGGTGAATCTTACTCTACTACATTTCAAAATAAAGTTTTAGATAATTTAAATTCTTTAGTACGAGCAAAGAGTCGCCCTCTGGAGGCCTGATGGGGTAACATTTTAGTTATACCTTTCACCATGAAATCTTTCTATTGCACCAAAGGTTCTTGTAGTAAAAATATAGTTATAGTTTTTAGATCGTAAATGTTTTATACGAATATTTTTTTAAAGAAACATTCTGGGAATTCTCTGGGAACCAAAAATGGCTCTTTTATGGTGCCACTGGAAAAAAAAAAACACCTTTCACAGTCATTATTTAATGAAATATTTTAATTAGCTTCCTTTAATTATTCATTCATTCATTCATTTATTCATTCATCTTCTATACCCATTTATTTCCTAATTCGGGCTCACAGGGATCTGCTGGAGTCTATCCCAGCCGTCTCTGAAAGGGTGAAAGGAGGGGGACACCCTGGACAGGTTGCCAGTCCATCAAAAGGCCACACACACACTCACACTCACTTCTATGGGCAGTTTAGAATCACCAATTAACCTAACATGCATGTTTTTAGAGTATGGGAGGAAACCGGAGTACCCGGAGTAAACCCACTTAAGCACAGGGAGCACATGCAATCGAACCCGGTACCTTCTTGTTATGAGGCACCGTGCTGCCCCCTTTAATTAATGTAATATTCATTATTCAAAAATATATATTTTTCAATTATTTCAATACAACAGCAAAGCAGGATAATTTAAATCCATGTATGATGAAAAATGTAGCCCAAATATCTAAATCCATCCATCCATCCATCCATCCATCCATCCATCCATCCATCCATCAATCCATCCATCCATCGTCTATACCCACTTATTCCTAATTAGGGTCATGGGGATCTGCTGGAGTCTATCCCAGCTGTTGTCGGGTAAAAGACAGGGGTCAACCTGGACAGGTCGCCAGTCCATCACAGGGCCACATACAGACAAACAACCCACACACACTCACTTTTATGCACAATTTAGAATCACCAATCAAACTAAAATACATGTTTTTGAACTGTAGGAGGAAATTTTCCTTATTGTTATTATAGAACCTTTTTTTTTGGCATAAAGAGTTCTTTGGAGCTGAATAAAAAATATTAAAGTTTTATAGTGTATAAGACTCCAGTAAGCCTGTTTAATGTACAAAGAGGAAGCATAAAGAGGAGGAGATGTCAGCCTGGACCTGGTTAAATGCCTTATAACAGAAAAAAAATATTACTGGTAATAAAACCTGGAATAAAAAACAAAACATATTTGACCATTTTCTGATCAAATACAATTTCACTGACATTATTCGTAATTATTCTGCTGAACACGTCCCTTTGTTTCCCTGTAGGTTGCGTCTTTGCAGCTACCGCGCAATAAAACTTGCAAGGAAAGCATCGGGTTAAATCCTCAGGGAAATGGAAGTGCTCATGCAGTTAGAAGTAAATCCAGAGCTCGATAGACTTTCTGTAAGCATCTCAGTCTATAGTGCTGAAAATAAGTTTCATTTGAATTCCAGTCCCTGGAAAACGCTCACTCATCTTTTTTAAATAATCCCACAATCCCATTTCACTCAATCCTAACACAATTGACAAACCGTTGAATAAGTCAGATAAATGTTCATCACTGTCTTACTGACACCCTGAATGGTTAGGTTTTGTTTCTCTGTGTGTTTGCATGCATGAATAGCTCTGTGTGGAATTGTTTATCAGACTTATGTAAGATATGACTAGGGTATTGTAATGCATTCATTTTTTTTAGAACTTCTTGTATTTACACACATACACACAACTGTCAAAACTCTGGCAATTACGGCAATAATATGTAAAATATTACAATCAACTGCAGGTGCCCAAATTCTGGAATGATCTACTCAACACTGTTCGGGAGGCAGACACACTCTGTCAGTAGAATGACATCAACACTAATATTAGTCTGTTTCTTTTTTATTCTAAGATAACCATCACCACTAGATCCAGCCCAGATGGTGGATCAGCATGTAGAGTTGTTGAGCCCCAGAGGCAGATCCCCAGTGAATACCTTGTTTTTTCTAGCCATCCATCCAGAAAAGACCAACAAGAACCAGACTACACAATCTGATATTAACTGCAGCATAGAGCAACCTGTTGGGTCGTCTGGTTAGAAGGGAACTGAGCCGGGTTTCTTCCAAGGTTTTTTCTCCACTTCGTCATCATTGAAGTTTTGGTTCCTTGCCGATGTAGCCTTTGGCTTGCTTAGTTACTCATGTATAAATAAACTAAAACTGGGTCTTCAATCCTCTCTTGAAGACAGTCAGTGCACAAAATGTGCATAGGGTTTGGAAAAGTGTTCAGTTAAGTATAATTGTGTGTGGGGGGGGACAGGGGTTTTTCTCAGCCTTTTTTAAATGTGGGGACACTGGTGTTGGACTTTGTTGACTATGAAGCTGGTGGTAAGGGATCATGTGAGGTTCCTCCAGTCGAACCCCTTGGTAAATGGCGTTCTGGACAATTGCCAAGAAAGAGCTGTCTGCTCTCTTGAGGTCTACTGAATCTTTTTAAAAAAATTTTCCTGATGTTTTTGCCGTCATCAAATTTGATAATGTGATTTGAGCTATGCACTGCCACGCATTTGTAGTTCAGAAGAGAAAACAATAAAGAACAAGCTTAAAACCTTATTCACAAGTTCTAATTTTACTTACTACACTAAAAAGAACTCCCCCTGCACAAAACCCTAAACACTGAAGGAATGGCCTTAATGTAATGCAGATTGATTGCGAGCTTGAATAGCAATTTCTTGATGCAGGACTGGGAAAAGACCCGTCAAAAAGTTGGCTAAAATTAAACTACTTTAGTTCTTTTGAAGTTTTACTTGCCTAGTGGTACCACCATAGCTGTCTATGATAATACACACAAATATAGATGCCGTGCTGTAGTGGCTTAAGGCGCCGGCACCCATATGCGCAGTTGTGCTCCGGCGACCCGGGTTCGATTTCTGCTTGGGTCATTAATTAGTGGTTCAGTGGTGGCCCAAATGGATAAGGCACTGAGTTGTTGATTGAAAGACTTGAGTTCAAGCCCCACTGCCACCAAGACTGTTAGATCCTTGAGCAAGACCCCAAACCCTTCCAGCTCCAGGGAGGCTGTATTATAGCTGACCCTGTGCTCTGACCCCAACCTTCTAAGGTGCGATATGCAAAGAAAAACATTTCACTATATGTTGTACTGTGTATAATAATGTCTGTAACAAATAAAATTAAAATATAAATGTAATTAGTCAACAAAACAGGACTGGGTGATAATAATTAAACCTTTTCCACTTTCCAGTAACAAGATAAGAACAGTAATGGTCATAGAATTAACATCTCATGACACGTCTGTTAGTAGAGAAAACCTGGAGAAAAAGAGCTCACCTATAGTCTCTGAACTTTGTAAGCCTATAAAACAAAAGTCATTCTACATTTTTCCACAACTGCCTTTATATCCTGGATGGATGTGGTACCACAGTAGTTAAGGTGTTGGACTGCTAATTGGAGGATCTGGGTTTGATTCCCAGCACCACCAAGGTGCCACTGTTGGACCGCTTAACCCCTAATTGCTCAAAATGTATGAAAGAGATGAACGTAAAGTCGCTCTGGATAAGGGCGTCTGCCAAATGCTGTAAATGTAAATATCCTTAAACCTCAAAAACAGTTGATGCAGGACTTCCCTTTCCAGATTAATGACGTTATGGGAAAACACATTATGAAACTATGTTCACCGACCAGGTAAGCTAGCTTGTCTTATACTATGTTCTATAAATATCATAACATAGTTTTATTTATTGTTACTCCAGAATTAAAAAACTGCAATGACAATATAACTGTAGTATGTTAGCCTAGCTTTTTTTTTCTATTCCCAACAGTTTATTCTCTTCATTTCGTAGTCTTTCTCTTGCTGCACTGCTTCCAGTACGTGTATGTGTATGTTGGATTTTTTTGTCCAATCAGACTTCAGCCTCTATGTGCTCTCATGTTAATCTAATCTGCCCAAGCCTTCAGAATCAGTAGTGCTGTCTATGTAACTTAAACTATATAGCAATGGGACTGTTTCTGTAACCAATCAAATTTCTAATTTGTCTTACAATAATGTCAGAATTTTTCCGTCTTCTAATTGGTTGATCAAACAAAACTGTTACAGCCATGTTTGACTAGCAAAACACGTCTGTAGAGAGCTGCACATATTGATTTAGCTGAATTGAGTAAATTTCCACTAAAGGCTCAGGTATTATATGCACTGCCCACCACTGCTGTTGGGTCTCCATCAGTTTTGAAGGTAAACTTTTCCGATATTGATTAATGGTTGCCAAACTTTTTTTACACTTCCTCTTACAAAACCCTCTTTGTTGACTTTGCTGTGATGTTGGTTTTGAAGCTTGCGTATTAGATTGTTTTGTCTTATAGGCAAACACCAACCAGGCTACCAGTAAAATATGTAAAGTAGCGCACTAATCCACTGGTAGAAGATGGGAGGGGCTGTGTGCACCGGGCCAATCACAAAACTGGAGTGTAATTGTAGCCATTAAAAGGCTGCTCAGGATACAGCGGCAGTAAAATTTGTCCGGTTACGAGTTGTTCTAACATTTAAGAGACGGATCGACTATATAGACTATATAGTGTTGCTTAAAGTCAATATATGGTTGTATCTTTTAACAATTACATAGATATCAATTGACTTACCACGTACTTACAATTGACGTACTTACACATCAATGACTTACTCTGCTTAGTGAATATTTACAGTCAGTTTACCACCCATGAGACACTAAGGCCCATAGTGCAGCGTTGTCTTTAAAAATGTATGGTATAGTATTGATTCCCCTGCATTACCAGCAGACCATGATACCCCCGAGGCTAATAAAGAGGCCAAAGATTCAACAGCCGTGAAAGTATATAACACGGAAGGGAGGAAACACTAACTCAAAAAGTCTTCAAATTTTGCTTGTTTTTCATAGTATATATTATAAAAAGCATAAGCTTCTATCTGTACGGTGGCCTATGAAGCTTGCAGTAAAAAGAAAGTACAGTATATTGGATGTAGATTTAGTGTTGATCATTAATGAGCAGTTTGTGAGCAGAGAAGTAACTCATGTGGCAATGAAAAGCTCTGTAAGATGGCACTAGAGAAACCAGACCCATAAAACAAAACAGGTTTGACCACAGGACACGTAGGGACCACGATCATCAAATACTTCTTCATCCAACTGATTAGAGGAGGCAGAAATAAATTTATACTTGGCGATAAACTTATTTACCCATTGGCTGCTTTTAAATTCATCTCTGCTTTATTCTATATAAAATAAAGTGGTACCTTGACTTACGAGTGTCCCCCTGGAGTCGCCTCTCGGATTAATGACATTTTAATAGAGAAAACTGATTTGACATACAAGTAATTTGAGTTCATCACAGGCACCCCTGTGTGTGTGTGTGTGTATATACGTACATATACTACACAAACATCTGTTTAGTAAGTAAATGTTATAGACACATTTGTGATGACCTCCATAATTCTGAAAAAGGCTTTTTTCTAGGTTTTGTATTGTGATTATGCCGATTTTCTCATTCATCTATAATAGTGATACTAAGATTAAGTGAATTCTGGTCATCCTATAGGTGTTCACTGGGGTCGAGGTCTATGTAGGACATTTAAGATTTATCACTACCCATAACAAAGCATGTCTTTATAGAGCTCTGGGGTTTTGTGCACAGAAACATTGTTATGCTGAAACAGTGTTTGGGTCTCTTAGTTCCAGTGAAGGGATCTCCTGCAGCATATAGTGACAAATAAGATAATAATTCGGGCTTTGAATACATTAGTTTTAATTTGTTGCCATTTCTATACAGGATGTCCTTAAGTTTCTAGACATAAGAAAAATCTTTTTTTTTAATGAATATATATATCTTATATATCGTATGAGATGACCAGAATTCACTTAATCTTCGTACCACTATTGTGGATGAATAAGAAAATCTCCATAACCACAATACAAAATCTATTACATTACTTTAAAATAATTTATGTTTTGCTCATACACAAATGCTCCCAAAGATAAAAACCAAGTGGGGTAAGATCTGGGGTAAGATCTGGGGATCTGGGAGGCCACTCCAGAGGACCACGCTGACCTGTCCAAGCATCTGGAAACTGGTTTTCATGAAAAAATGTTTCTTTTTTCTATGTATGGAAACTTTTGAAACACCCTGTGGAAAGAATTTACACTAGGAGTTGTTTGAGAAACATGACTAGAACCTGAATCTGAACCTGAACCTGACAGACATCAACCGTGGCACGCAACGAAGTGAGACCAAGACAGACTGAAACACAGAGGTATAAATACTTAACCTAAAGGGGACGACACAATTAACTAAAGCAGACACACCTGGAAACCATAAAGAACACATGCCCAAAATAAACCAATGGAAAAATGACACAGAAAGTCCCTCTTTTGCCCTCCGATGGCCCAGCAGGGCAATGCACCCAGAAAACCAGACAGAGTCCTTACAACACTTCACAGACCACATGGTTAAAATCGGCTCAACTGGTTATTATGGTAGGGGTTCTATGTATAAATGTTCCTTTAGTATTCAAAGAGGAAGACCAAAGATGAGGTATATGAATGCTATAAACAAGGACATGAAGTTAGTGGGTGTGTGTAAAGAGGATATAGAGAATAGGGTTAGGTGGAGACAGACGATGTAGAGAAGAATAGGGTTAGGTGGAGAGAGTGGATGTAGAGAATAGGGTTAGGTGGAGACAAAGGATGTAGAGAATAGGGTTAGATAGAGACAGATGATGTGTAGAAAAAAATAGGGTTGGGCGTAGACAGAGGATGTAGAGAATAGGGTTAGGTGGAGACAGGCGATCTAGAGAATAGGGTTAGGTGGAGACAGAGGATGTAAAGAATAGGGTAAGGTGGAGACAGAGGATGTAGGGAATAGGGTTAGGTGGAGACAGACGATGTAGAGAATCGAGGGTAAGGTGGAGACAGAGGATGTAGAGAATAGGGTTAGGTGGAGACAGAAGATGTAGAAAAAAATAGGGTTAGGTGGAGACAGAAGATGTAGAGAATAGGGTTAGGTGGAGACAGACAATGTAGAGAATAGGGTTAGGTGGCGACAGATGATTTGCTTTGGTGACCCCTAAACGGGAACAGCCGAAAGCCGAAAAGAGAAGATTTGAATAAACACACACCTTCATGTTCACCAGAGTACCACCAGAGACCGTAAAAAATTAATAAAAGGGCATGCGTTTTATTTTACAATTATGACCAGAAGAGAACACAGTGATATTAAAAAGCGATCCAGACCATCTAAGCGTCTGAAAATACGCTGCACAGATGCATAGAACAATTTCTGAGCAACCAACTGCATCATTCCAGATGTTTTTGCTAACATCATCATATCATCATGTCATTTTCATTTACATTTACAGTATTTTTAGCAGATGTCCTTATCCAGAGCGACTTATATTATTATCCGTTTATACAAGCAATTGGGGGTTAAGGGCCTTGCTCAGGGCCCAACAGTGGTAGCTTGGTGGTTCTGGGAATCAAACCCTGGTCTTCAAATTAGTCATCCAACTCCTTAACCACTGCACTACCACCACTTGCTTTAGAAACATTCTCAATAAAATCTGGTATATAATTTGAATGAAATTAGAATTTACCCTAGGGCAAACTGCTATCGCACAAACAGTGTGTGTGTGTGTGTGTGTGTGTGTGTGTGTGTGTGTGTGTGTGTGTTGTTATACATTTGTTTAATAGTGTTTAATTTTGGTGTACAATCCTCTGTTATTAACATACATACCTACTCACATTTACATTTAATTTACAGCATTTTCCAGACGCTTTTATCCAGAGTGACCTACATTTATTTCATTTACACAACTGAGCAATTAGGGGTCAAGGGCCTTGCTTAGGGGCCCATAGGGGGTAGCTTGGTGGAGCTGAAAATCGAACCCACAATCTTCGGGTTGGTAGTCCAACACCTTAACCATGAGCCACAACTTCCCACCACTTTTGACAATTTTCTCTCCCACACTTCTCTCTCTACCTTCCACATACACTTCCCTTATTTCTCTCACTTATGCAGCTATTCATTCCTCTCTTCTTTTCCTTTCTCCCTTTCACATTCAATCATTTTCTCACACACTTTCCTCAATCACCTCCTCCGCTCTCTTCCTCTCCTATTTCACTCACTTATTCAGTTACTCTCTTCCTTTCTCCCACTCGCTCATTTCTTACACTCCTCTATTCTTTCCCACATTCAGTTAACCACAAACCTATATTTCGCTTCTGTCTCCAGCAGTGGCAGCTTGATGGTGCTGGGATTTGAACCCATCATCTTCCGATCAGCAGTGAGCTACATCGTGCCCCTACCACATAACTCAAACTAACACTAATCATCAAATTTAATAATGTTAAATCTTATTGTATTCAGTATTAATATTAATTAATTATATCAAATTACCCTCGGTAGGTTAGTGAATCTGCTGCACTTTTAATACTCTTTTATATACATAATGCAAATCTATCCATCCATCCATCCATCCACAGTATCTATCTATCTATCTATCTATCTATCTATCTATCTATCTATCTATCTATCTATCTCTATCCGTCTGTCCTTCCATCCATCCATCTGAAATATAGTAACATCAAATTTCCATTTTTTAACCCTTTTTTCCATCTCTGTGCTTTTTCCATTTTGATCGTGTTTTAAACTAATTTTGCGTCGCCTCTTGTTAGGCAGTCCTGTCTCAGGCTACAGTGCTTATGAATGCACCTCATCCTGAGAGAAATTAATTATAATTTTAGCCTTATTTTACGACTGTGCAAAGTTTTTTTTTTTCATTTAAGACTAATTCAGACAATACAAATAGTGTCAGGAGTGTAAGATAAGAAAAACACACAAAAACTTCAAATTTACTGCAGCTGCTTTTCATCTGTGCTTTTGACTGGACTAACTGTAGGAAAGACGGCCTGTGGGAGACAGATAGCGTCCACATCCAGACAGAGAGAGCAAGAGAGCGACAGCAAGACAGAGAGAGAGAGAGAGAGAGAGAGAGAAATCACAGGATATTCAGAAGAGAGATTTTCCACCTTTCATTAGATTAGAGTGCTGCTAGCACAGGCTACAGAAGAGGAGACAATTAGGTTGTGCACCACAAAGAGCTCTATACCCCAGGCCAGTGACTCTACTAAGACACACAACCATAAACACACACACACTGCTGTTTCTCCTGATGTTATATTGATAACAGTGCAAAGGCCAGCTGTCCTAAAATCCTGTCCTATGGCCTCCAAAACACATCACTGTGTCTGATCAAATGGACAACATACACACATGGTATTAGTGTATATTTTGGTGGCAAGCTCTCTCTAATTTGTATCTTGCTTCCTTCACACACGGCACCCTGTCTACCTAAAACATTATGTTTCTGTTTTTTCTTTTATCCTGCTTGCTTTTTTTCCTCTGGTTCTCCTTCACTTTTTTGTCAGACTTCTGCCAATTTGTATTGTTATCTAAGCTTCACTTTCTAGAAAACTTTCTGTAACAAAAAACACACCGCTCTGATAAAAAGAACAAAGAACCAAAAAAAAAAGAGAGATCTTGTTCATATCCTTTCCACAAACACGAACGCACACAAACACACACACTGCCTAACATACAAAAATTGTTAGTTAAATGTATTATTTTACATAATGCAATATATGGCCAAAGGCTTATAAAAAATGTGAAGCATTTTTCAGAAACTATCTATCTATCTATCTATCTATCTATCTATCTATCTATCTATCTATCTATCTATCTATCTATCTATCTATCCAAATCCACCTATCCATCCATCCATCTATAGACCCACCCATCTATCCATCCATCCATTCATCCAAAGCCATCCATCCATACATACATACATACATACATACATCCACCTCCCACCCATCTATCTATCTATCTATCTATCTATCTATCTATCTATCTATCTATCTATCTATCTAAAACCAGTAGGTTTTCTATGCTGCAGCGAAGTCTCTGGGGTCTTGTCCGGATGGCCTCCTACAAGACAAGGTCATCACTGGGAAAATGTCTCTGTGGCTTATTGTCTCTGAGTGCTGATCCAACAACTGGGCTGGATACAGACTGGATCTGGTAGCGGCAGTAAGATCAGAAAAAGAAGGAATTCGGATGATGAAAACGTGTAAGTGTGTTATGTGTAAACCTGATTAAAGAGCGGGAGGTTTAATCTAGTTTTAAACTGACAGAGTGTGTCCGCCTCCCAAACAGTGTTGAGGTAGATTATTCCAGAGTTTGGGTGCTAGATAGGATCTGGATCTACCGCCTGCAGTTGATTTTATCATTCTGGGTATTTTTACATTGCCAGGAGTTTTAAGAATGCAGTGGACGTGAAGCACTATAACAGGAAGAGATCCAAACACTGATCTTTATTAAGACATGGTGTGTTATGTTGGGTTATAAAAACTTAAGTGTTCTGCACAGAACCCTGACTGCACTCTAGACCTTCTCACCTAACATTAAAGTCTGTGATCCTAATGCTCTAAGGCTTTTTTGGCTAAATGGGAATATCCATAAAGACACGCTTCACAATTTTAATAAAAAGTCCTGCACAAGAGACAGAGAGAGAGAGAGAGAGAGAGAGAGAGAAAATTCCCGAAAAGACATGATGAATACAGTGGGTGGGCGGGGGAGCAAGGAACGACTTGAGAAAAAAGGGGAACATAATGAAGACAGATAGAAGAGACACATAATGGGGACGACAGACTGAAAGAGATTAATAAAGATGTCAGAAATGCACAGGAGTAGGTGAGAATAAATGCCGAGCTGCATGTGTGTGCGCGTGTGTGTGTGTGTGTGTGTGAAGACACACACACACACACACACACTTACTCTCTTACTTTAACTGGGTAGTAAAACTATTAAAAAGTTACATTATTTGGTAGCTGTCCTTATCCAGAACAACTTACATTTATCGCATATATACAACTAAGCAATTAGGGGGTTAAGGGCCTTGCTCAGGGGCCCAGCATTGGTGGCTTGGTTCGAGGTGGGAATTAAACCCACAATTTTCAGGTTGGTAGTCCAACAACTTAACCATAAGCCACCACTTCCCACGTTTTTTATAATTTTAGAGAAACAATTTGTTTCACAAGACCAAGTGGGAGCTTATTGGTGGTGTTGGACTGCTAATCAGAAGATGATGGGTTCAATTCCTGGCCCCACCATGCTGCCACTGCTGGGGCCCTGAGCAAGGCCCTTAACCCATAACTGCTTAGTTCGTTGAAAAAATGAGGATATACATGTAAGTCACTTTGGATTATAGTGTAGCTTAATGGCAAAAATGCAAACGTAAAAACACCTTTTAAATACTGAAATAAAATTATTGATCTTTTATAACCGCTTATTCTCTAATTTGGGGTCAGGGGGATCTGCTGGAGTCTATCCCAGCCGTCTCCGGAAGATTGAAAGGCAAGACCCTACCCTGGACAGGTCGCCAGTCCATCACAGGGCCGCACACTCACACACACTCACTTCTATGGGCAATTTAGAATTACCAATCAATCTAACGTACATGTTTTTTGGACTGTAGGAGGAAACTGTAGAACCCGGAGTAAACACACACAAGCACTGGAAGAACATTATTACAAGATTATTGCACACTAAATTTTCGCATGTTAAAAAATAAATAATACCTCACGTTGTGTCAATCATGCTTGCACGCTGCCTCCAAAACTCACCAATGCTGCTGTTTGATGTGTGTGTGTAGACATACTGCCAGTTTCTGTCCAATAATCAATTGGTTCACATAAATCGGTGGTCTTTTTCCTAAAAAGTGGCTCCAGTATCGCTAAGCAAATCATCTGAATCAACTGAGACCTCGACATCCTGAAATTAACTTCCTTGAAATTTTTTGAAATAATCCAGAAAAAAGAAAAACATACGAAAATTCCAGACTCAATTTGCAATGACCTAAAGACTGAGCCTGCATCTGGAATCACATGTTTTTTTTTGATTGCTTACACATAAAAATTTTAACTTTCCCACAATTAGCAAAACCTTACACTCAAGGAGCAAAAAAAGCTGGATTTGCACAACTATAAGCACATTGTCAGCTTCACCCAACTGTATAAAGTGCCATTTGTAAGATATTCAGACGGGGTGAAAGTCCTGTGGAGGGAATATGTTGTGGTATGTTTTGTTCACTGACTGTAGTATTGTATACATACATAACCTTTTTACTGTACATGTAATTTTACTGTATAGCAGACCTGCGGTATACTCTACAGTATACGTTGCTATATTTCATAGAGTTCTGCAAATGAATGCAAAGGAAGTCCCGCATGAGTTTATAAACATTGATGAGGCTGGATTTAACGTGACCCTAGTGGAAGGAAGGGGAAGAAACATCACTGGCCTTAGGGCTATTGTCAATATTTTTATACTTTCTCTGCGTAAATGCTAAAAGTGTTTCAGGTTTAAGCACAGGAGTGTTTAACTGATTCGAACAGAATCAGACCATATAATGGTTGTGTTTGACAACAAAATTAGGTTTTCTAAGACATTTTTTACAAAAGTGTTCCATTTTGCAAATTATTTAAGGTGTTGGGCTAGTTGTGTGAAAAGTTTGGAAAACCGGGCCCTGTTTTCAAAATTGTGTTCAAGCAATTGAAAAAAACTGTAATAGTTTAATCTCCTGATACGTCTGTCCATATGGTGTATCCTGCATATCCTTCATACTGTGTAGAAGGTTCCTTCATCTCTGCATGCCGTTTCTGGCATTAATTCTTTTTGTAACATTTCCACCTTTGACTTATTTTGTTAGTTCCTGAGTGGTTTTATTAAAGGACCTTTGTAGAGAGTTCAATAGCAATGACATTATCAAAAGGTCAATACGATTAACAAGAGTCTGGATGAAGATTCGATTGCACAACAAATAAGAATTTAAAAAAAGTGTTGCTGGTGCTGCACAGTGAGCCGAGGATGAGTTGGGGCCAGTATGTTTCCACAGGGTGCTTGCATAAGTGCATTGTACCACAACTAACCCGAATCAATATCGCCAAAGCAAGAAAACATAAACAACAACATCTTTATAGTCTAGTTCCTGTCCTCATTTTTTATCCAATATACAGTATACTAGAACTTGCACACTCTGTGTTTTTGTGTGTTTTATTTAATTCTGTTCGATTTGTAATCCCTTTATTTGGTGTCACCCAGAATCTACCATAGTGTCTGGTTTCTGTCACATTTTCAGCATTTAGCAGATGTCCTTATACAGAGCGACTTCCATTTATCCCTTTTATACAACTAAGCAATTGGGGGTTAAGGGCCCTGCTTAGTGATCCAGATGTGGTGGCTTGGTGGTGCTGGGAATCAAGCCGTGGTCTTCCAGGTATCAGTCCAACACCTTAACCACTAAGCCATCACTCCCCCCTACTTCTGGCCTAACCGTGTTCACTTTCACTGGAAAGTGGTAGCGCAGTGGTTAACATGTTGGACTGCTAATTGAAAGATCTGGGTTTTGATTCCCAGAACCACCAAGCTGCCACTTTTGGTCCCTCAACTGCTCAGTTAAACAAAAAGAGATGTAAGTCGCTCTGGATGAGGACATCTGCGAAATGCTGTAAATGCAAAAATATTTTTTTGGTGGAATGGATTCTGGATGGAACCTTGTCCCAAAGATTACTATTGTTGCTTCATTGCCCCTCTAAGTCCCCATGTTCAAACAGGGATTAGTGTTAATGTCTTCATGGAGTTCTGCATGTGCCAATAAAGGTTAACACTGGGTTCTCATATTTCTGTTAACATCACAAAATATGAATGCAGGCATACTGGCAATGCTAAATTGTCCAAAGCTGTGAATGAAATTTCTGCAATGAACTGTTGTTCCATACAGGATGCTGATGCTTATTTCCTAAATTTAGGCTCACAGGGATCTGCTGGAGCCTATCTCAGCCATCTCTGAAAGGGTGAAAGGCAGGAGGGGTACACCCTGGACAGGTTGCCAGTCCGTCACAGGGCCACACACACACACTCACACTCAATCCTATGGGCAATTTAGAATCACCAATAAATCTAACATACATGTTTTTGGACTGTTGAAGGAAACCATAGTACCCTGAGTAAACCCACACAAGCACAGGGAGAACATGCAAACTCCACACAGAAACATCCCTGAACCCAGGACTATCTTGCTGTGTGGCAACAGTGATAAAAGCTTAACCAACACGATGCCCAATTTTCAAATTCAATTCATTTTATTGTTAATTTATTCATTTCATTTTTAAGTCATGTTTGAATGAAAAGATTAATGTGTTTGCAAACCCATGTTAAGAAGTAACAGGTACAAATGCTAAGAGTGAATGTGTGATTCTAAATTATAGTAGGACCGTCATTCTTCACTAAATCCAAGTGACTCAAACAGTAGCTCCATGAACACATGGAGTAAAAATGCATGTTTTTATGTGGGATGTGAAGGCCAGAGACTAAAAAAGCTACACGAAGAAAGAAATCGGCTACTATATGTTACAACATTATATTTATTTATACACAAAAGACAAAGACACAAAACAAAGCACTATAGGAAAGACAAAAAGGACCCAGGTCATAAAGTTTACATGCCTTTCTGGGTGTCCTCTGAGACCAATTACAAGCCTGGCTGCAGACATTGGCATGCTGAGGAGATGAACATACATTCACACACACACACAAACACACACTCACAGTTACTGAAGGCATAACCTTGAAACATCTCACTCTGACATACAATAAACCCCTATAAACTGACGACGGGACTGTATGGTATATAAACTGTGGGATATACAGTGAATATACAATTTTAATTCAATTTTAATTCTTTATAAAAAATCTTCCGAACTAGGGTAAAATATATATTATTTTATTTCAACATCCCAATTGCATGTTTTTGTATATGTACATTATTAAAATGCTTTTATTTCTGTGTGACTGTGAAATTTATCAATTAAAAATATTTAGCAAATAAAAAGAATACGTTTTTTTTTCCAGATTCTGTTTATTTTCTTTTCCAGCCCGGCACCAATGGATGGCTTAAAACACAAAACTACTGAGGTCAGTCTAAAATGAGGCACCACAAGAAGAAGGTCAACAGATAATTTCAGTGTGCAGGCTGGGAAGGGGTATAGGGGTAGAATAGGTTAGGGAAGGTCTGTAAAGCAAAACCATGGCACTAAATAAAGACAAATTTGTGGTAAACAGTACAGATTATATACAGTCCATGCGGTAGAATATACTGTGTTTTGTGTGTTGCTCTGGTTCCTTGATTGGCTGAAGATGTTCTTCCTTCTTGCTTGGCATTTTGATGTCCTTTATTGCCCAGCTATAAGGACATTTCCCTGCCTTTTGGCTCCGCATGAGAATGCTTTCCCACCTCCTTGTTGGACTATAAACATCACTCAGCCTCCTTGCCCAGCATGTGGATACCTCTACACCTTCTTGTTTGGCTTGAGATGTTGCCCAAGTTACTTTTTCTGCATAAGGAGATCACTTTGCCTTCTTGTTTAGCATGAGGTCATCGCCCTGCTTCCTTGATCTGCTTTAGAACATCACTTAACCCCTTTGCTTTGCTAAGGACAATACCCCATCTACTCACTCTTTCTGAGAACATCTCTCTAACTTCTTGTTAGGCATAAGGGCATCGATCTGCCTCCTATCTCCGCATGAGGATGCTGCTTTGCCTCTTTGCTCAGCTGAGGATGTTCTTTACCTACTTGCTCTTCAGAAGGACATCTGTCCGTTTCCTTGTTTGCTATAAGGATCGCTTTGCCTCCTTTCTTAGCATAAAAAAAGTGTTCTCCCTTTTTGCCCAGCTCGGGATGTCGTGCTGAAGTCATTTTTTTGGCTAAACTTGCTGCCTTGCTTTTTAAATCAGCTAAGGATGCCACAGGTCCGCCACAGGTTACGGCAAATCTACGGCATATGAAATGTTTCAACTATGTGCCTTTATATCTGTATTTGTATCTGTTTGAAATACCTAACTAAATAAGATACTTGAGACCACACATTCCAACTTCTGTTTTGTTAGTATAGGTTTCAGAAATCTGCCCTTAATCAGACGGGATTACAGTAAGTAAGGGTAGTTTTAGTTTTGTTGCCATCCTTTTGGCGTTTAACCTGATCTGAAAAAATCTTAAGAGCCTAGGGGAAGTGGTAGCGCATTAGTTAAGGTGTTGGACTTCTAACTGGAAAATCAGGGTCCGATTCCCAGCAACACCAACCACTAACCATCGATTGTTCATTTGTATGAATGAGATAAATGTAAGTTGCTCTGGGTAAGGTTGTCTGCCAAATGCCAGAAATGTAGATAAACTTACACATTAGGTTAAAGGGAACAGAAATCAGAAAGGGTGATTATTTGCAGGCGTCTAAAGTTGTCAAAAGATTGCTAACTCATGTTTTTTTTCCTTTATACATTATCCTTGCCTGATACATCTTTTCTGAGAAGTAGAACCGTCAGTCTTTTAGCAGAATCAGCCTTGAAGGTTCTGGCTGCAGTGCTACATGTTTTTCTGTGTTTAATTTCATAAGAGTGACATAGTCCAGGACTCGTTTTATGTATTATTAAATCAGGCGGGAAATGATAACCACTATAGCCACCACATAAAACGTTTATATATTCTGAATGAGTCTTTTTCCATTTCCTGTGTGTATGAAAGAGTTAAGAAGCACAATTTTTTCTAAAGCCATACACACTCTATAAATACATACCTTAGTAAGAAAAGATGTTAATCTGCATATGTGTTTGTGGGGTTGGCATCCATAGTGCGTAGGAGGTACGGAACGGTTCTAGATCCTGTATTTTTAGCCCCTTTTAAACTTTTAAACTATAGAACTACCAAAACAAATTTATTAAAAGTATACTTGTTAAGAAGAAAAAACGGATCAAAGTTTGCAGTTTTTGGCAGACGTCCTTATCCAGATCGACTTACATATTTCTCTTTTAGACAGCTAAGCAATTGGAGGTTAAGGGCCTTGTTTAGGGGCCCAGCAGCAGCATGCTTGGTGGTGCTGGGAATCAAACCCTGATCTTTCCATTAGCAGTCCAACACCTTAACCACTAAACTCCCACTTCTTTTTAACCCCCTTTGCTGTTCTGTGCATATATGACAACCTTTTGAATTTGTGAGGTTATAGAAGGTATTTTTGTAGTATTTTAAAAAAAAATTATTACCCTAATTATTACCATTAATAATTTGGCAGATGCCTTATCTAGAGCAACCTACATTTATCCCTTCTTTTGTACAGCTGAGCAATTAGGGGTTTAAAGGCCTTGATCAGGGACCCACAGTGGTGGTTTGGTGGTGCTGGGAATCAAACTCTGGTCTTTCTTGTATCCGTCCTACACCTTAACCAAGAAGCCACCACTTCCCAAACAATAGCTGTTTTTCCAACCACAACTATGCAAAGGTATTTAAAGATTGGGCTCATCTGGGACCCAGGACCTCTTGCATCCTAAACAAGAATCGTACCCCTAGACCAACGAGCCAACTCATTCAGTGTGTACAGTGTCTACGGAAGTTTACCATTTTATTTTATATATCTATACACAAAAACATGAAGTATTTTGCTAGCCAACAGTAATAGTGGTTGAAGATAATAACAAGATGTTGATCAACAGTAGAGAGGGATAATTATGTGATTATATGAAAACATATAACTGCCCCTGGTTTGTACTGTATGTGTTTGTGTTCTTTTTGGATTTGTTCTTTCGTGTGGGTGGTACGGAACTGTGCAAACTGTGCATTTGTGTTTCAGACTCCAAAGTTCAGATGAAGAAGACATTTTGAACAGCTGCCAGGCTGAACAGGGCTCTCACACCTGAGGGCCAGAATTCTGGGGGAGATGAAGAGATGATTGCGTTTGTGTTGACAAAGCACATGCTGAAATTTACAGAAAGCCCTTAATACCCTCCCCCTCCACACACACACACGCACATAAGGTGAACTCTGTCTAATGCGAGACACAAGCTAATGCCAGCATTCCCTGCTTTATAAACTGCAGGCACTTTAATTTTAGGCAGCAGCAAATCATGTACACACTACAGCGCCTGGCAAAAATATGTGGACACCTGTCCATAGCAACTATACATGGTTCTTCCCTATATTTTATATTATTTTCTTTGTCTTGTCACAACATTTTGATTGATTACTATTTTATAGAATGTCTTTACATGCTAGTACATTCATTAAATTATTCATTCATTCAATTATCCATTCATTTATTCATCTTCTATACCTGTTATTCCCTATTCGTGGTCACAGGTATCTGCTGAAGTCTATCCCAGCCACCTCTAAAAGGCAGGGGGACACCCTGGACAGGTCGCCAGTCCATCACAGGGCCCTAGTGCATTACAATCTTTTAGTCATGTCAAGTCACCTTTATTTCTATAGCGCTTTTAACAACCGGGATTGTTTTAAAGCAGCTTTACAGAATTACATTAAGACAATATTAAACACTCAAAACACCTTAGTTTAACTGAAATCTATAAATTGAGAGTCCCCAACTAAGCAAGCCAGAGGCGACAGCGGCAAGGAACCAAAACTCCATCGGTGACAGAATGGAGAAAAAACCCTTGAGAAACCAGGTTCAGTTGGGGGGTCAGGTCTCCTCTGACCAGATAAACCAGTACCTACCCATACTGCAGCAAAGTGTCTGTGGTCTTGTCCGGTCTTGTTTTATTAGAACTAAAAGCTAGTAATGCTTTTACAGCATGACAATACCTTGATGCAAGCTCCATGAAAAACAGTCTGCCAAGGTTGCTATTGAAAAACATTCAAATAAACACTTTTGGGATGTACTGGTACAACTATTGCAACACAAGGCTGTATTCAAGATGCTCAAGTTCCTCTAAACCAACAATAACACCCCATGTTTTTATGAAGCTTAGGGGCTTTGTGCACAAATGCATCGTCGGTTAGTAGTCCAACACCTTAAAAAACTAAGCTACCACCTTAAACAGAACAAAGAAGAATCACATGTGGATCTGATGAAGGAACAAACTTTGAACCACAGTACTTGTTGCTGTCAACTAGGCAGAATTAGTAAAAGAAGATTTATTAATCCATATTATTACACTTAACTTTAGACTCGAAAGTGGGTGAAACGCCACACCAGCAGAGGGAGCCCTAACCTGGGGACTAACTGTTATCGGCTCTCTCTGTTGCTTATTTTCTGTATGGCAGCCATATCAGCTTGGCCATGCCAAACAGCTCATTAGAAAGTATTGCCAGTTCCACGGCCTTACCAAGCGTTTTTATTTCCATGTCTATTTGCCTCGTTTGAGATTTTTTGGGTTACCCTTTTGCCTGTTTGCCAATTGGACTGATTATAGTGTTTCTAACCTGGTTGCTTTATGTTTTGGATTGCTGATCTATCTCCACTATAGTTATCTGCTTATGGATTCTGTGTGAAACATCGACCTGTTATTCTTATTCAGAAAAACAGATACAAATAAAAACCAACTTAAATTTACAAACGTAAGTGACAAAAAACTATAGACAATTTATATATTAAACCATTGAACAATATGTCATAGCTGACAGTTGCATTTATTCCTATTAAATGAAAAAAGACACTTTTCATGTGAAAGGGGTAATTTAACATTCTGATAGATGGAACCAATGCTTACCCTAAAAATTCCCTCGATTTCTTTCTCAAATAACACTTGTGGTCGGTACTAAACTGTGACAGGGCCATCAATTATACAATGGATTTGTTTCACAAGGTAGAGGTGAACCAGCAGGCCGTAAAGGTACTTAAGTGGAGTGTTTCTCTATCTTCAGTTCCCTGTAGAAACCATTTCCGTGAATTCATAAAAAAAAATCTTGTTTAATAGGCTATACATGAGTACAGTGGTGGGCCGGCAATAAAATTGTGTAAAAAAATGTTTTTTCTTGATTATTTCGTTATCATTTTTATTTGTTTTAACATCAACAAAAGTGCCTATAATTAGTTAGTTTGAACTGGAATGTACTACAATAAAAAAGTCCAGCCAGCCCAATAGATGGTGCAAGCCTTTCGTTGCATCTGATTTGTAACAAGTATTATCGACAGAATCATTGGCCAATCAAATTCTGAGACTTATTGACAGCCTGCCATCTAGGTCTAGCAACCTGCCCAGTGCTACCCCCAGCATTTGTTGGGAATTTCCAGGGTACGAGAGGTTTTTGGTTTTTTTTTGCAGACAGTGAAAAAAAATAACTGAAAGAATAATTCCTACACCCAAACTGGATATACCAACAAAGCCCAGAAAGGTTTTTGTGAGCTATTACAAAGGGTGTATCTATAAGCGCTATGAATGACTAACAGCTAACGTTAGCACAGACCGGTACAAACTAGTTTGTTGGCCATGTTTGCTATTAAGACGAGTAAAAGAAAACAAAATGATGCTTTTACAATCTGAACAGTTTTTACCAAGTCACCTATTAAACCTTAAGGCTCCGAGCACAATATACATATCAGTCTATACAATATATATATCAGTCATGCATATTATGCACATTATTTTTATATAGCCGCCTAAGCTGTGACGGTTGTATGATGTGTTGATCTTGTCGTCTTTATGTATGTGTTATAAGTTGTCGATTTATTGATTTGGCGTCATTAAAACAAGATTTGTAAAATGTATGTACAGAAGGCCATGACTAAAAGCCGACGATACGCCACCGCTTGAATGTGTCTTGCTTGATTTGGTTTAGCATCGAAACTAGATCTTCATTTCATCCTGGTCAGGAGCACATGATAAATCCGGAGCCTTTCCTGGTTTTGTAGATAAAGCTATGACAGGTTAAGCCATCATAGTGACAGTCATGTTGGCGGGGATCTCAACTTTGCTATCAGTCTATTGCAAAACACCACTTACTCATGCATTTACACAAGTCACAACTAGGGGCAATTTCAAGTAGCCTATCTACCTAATGACATGTTGTAGGAGGCGGATTTAAAGCTACATATAAACACTGGAACAGCAGGCAAAAATGATAACTACTGCACTACGCTACCCCAACCATCACACACAGAAAGGTGAAAGAGGACATTTTTACATCTTAGTTTGCTTCTTGAAAGAGTGCAGAATGTTTTCATTGGATATGTGATTTGACCACATTATATTTTAACATCTTTTATTTTGGTTACCAGACAGAAAACCGGACATTTCAAAGCTCTGGGTTTTTGATCAAAAAGTCAAGCTGCCACTGTTGGGCCCCTAAGCAAGGCCCTTAACCCCCTCTGCATCAGGGTGAGTATTATAGTATTATATATGTCTGTGATGGACCGGTGAATGGTCTAGGTTGTACCCCTACTTTTTGCTTCGAATTTTACTGTTTAAAAATCTTTTTCTATTATTTTTGCTATTCTTTTTTTTTTAAAATATATTTTTGGCCGTTTTTTGCCTTCATTAATAGTACAGATACAAGATGAAGCATGGGATAGAGAGATGGGGTGAAACTAGAGTCGGAGTTGAACCCAAGTCGTTGGAGCACAACAGTGCCGATGCCTTAACCCACTACAGCATGGCAACGGCCATCTTTTTACTGTTTAAATTATTATTTTATTATTTGTATAGACAAAATCTAAAAAAGCATTTCACATTGCATATATGACTAATATCTTTTCAGTCTGGCTCTTATTAAATCTAATTACATTTTAATTTTAACCATTTTAAAAAAACATCTCATATAAACTACCCCTGCTTGTGTATTTCATAAAGACATGTTTTAGAACAAGAAGAGAAAGAATATCGAATTATTTTCAGAATACTGAATGAAAATCCTTTGAGTCACAGCCAATTAAACAAAGCTGCCTTCATCCCACACAGATCAGCCTGGACTACCAACTCGGTGCTGTTTATTAAAATAATAACGTGTCCCCGAACGCAGGACATAAAAACAAAACACACAAGAAACGTCTTTTTTTTGGACGCACAAGCAAAGACAAAAGTACTATTAAAATGACCACTTGCTGAAATGATGTCATTTTGTACTTTGCCACCTCTTGCCTGCCTCGAGCGCTCTCCATCACTACCTCGTTTGCTCTGTGTCGCTCTCCATCCCTCTCCCTTCACCTCTTCCACCCACCTTGTCCTCCCTCACTCACTCACTCTCTTTCACACACAATCCTCTTAGCTGAGACTGATTCCTCAGGCTTATTCCTCCGACACGCAGCCAGCTGTAACTTTAACTTAGTGGGATGTCTCACACACACAAACACACACATATACAGACAGACAGCAGATAACGCTAAAAGTGTGTTTATTTAAAAGGTCTATATTGTGAACAGGGTTACACAGATCAATTAATAACAAAACAAGTATTAAACAAATGCAGATGCGGACCAAAGCAAGTGTTTGAGGTGTGTGTGCTCCCAAAAGGAATCCTCTTGTAGTTATTTTTTACATGAACATTTGCAGCATTTGGCAGACACCCTTATCCAGAGCGACTTACAACATTCCTTATTATACAACTGAGGGTCTTGCTCAGGGGCCCAGCAGTGGTGTCTTGGAATTGAACTCACAACCTTTGGATTGGTAAGCCAACACCTTAACCATGAGCCACCACTTCCCCTAGTTCTTTAAAGCTACAGTAATTAACCTAATGTCCACAACTTAATGTTCTTTTAAGCTACAGTAATTAAAATAAATTAAATTAAAAAAGTACCTTAAAGAGGAGTGTTTTTTCTAGGTATGTTTGGTATTTAGAAGAGACTGGTTACAAAGCCAGATGGATGGAACGCCTTATGGACGGAACTAAAATAATTTCAATCATAAATAAACCACCCTTAACATTTTATTTAGACAGACTAAATAAACTTAAGCTGGCCGTGATTTTCAATACTCCCTTGCGATGGGCGGTGGTGGGCTCAAATGGTTAAGACACTGAGTAGTTGACTGGAGGACCAGAAAGACCTGCCAAGTCCGGCATTGTTGGGTCCTTGAGCAAGACCCTTAACCTTTCCTGCCCCAGGGGCGCTGTATCATAGCTGACCCTGTGCTCTAACCCCCAACCTTCCAAGATGGAATATGCAAAGAAAAATATTTTACTCTATGTTGTACTCTGTATAATTATGTATGTGACAAAAAAAATTGAATTTGACAGCTAAGACCTGTCAAAAATGGACACACACATGAAGTCTTGTCCGGAGTTATATGTCATCAGTCAGTGTCTCGACAATCATTAGGGAATGATGCACTTAAAATTTGGAAAAATTTTAAAAGTTGTGTTTTGACCATGAGAAATTTTCTAAAGAAGAATCTAACAAACTTTTTGTGAAGTGTTTATGTCCCCACAAATTCACACATACAAATACTTAAATCTTTGTCACTTGCTTTTTATTAAAATGGTGACACCAGTCAAGACATTTAGTATTTATAAGCTAGTATGCAATAACATTTATAACATAACATATATAATCTAACATTTCATGGTATAAAAAAACTAGACATATTTTCCAGAAGATAAGATTTTTGGACTTAGACTTAGATTTCAGTTTTTCCAGTGTAGTGTTCATGTTGCTAATTTTCTTCTTGCTGTTCTTTCCACCTGAATGGGTTCCACATTTTCCCGAAGTGGTTTTGCAATAATTGGCATCAGGTTTGAAGTTTCTACTCGTTGTAGGTTTACCGGTTGTCCTAGAAGAATTCACACTGTAGATAAAAGTCTTCTGATGAAATCTTCTATCAGCTGTCGGTCAAACTAGCGAGAAAAATGAATGGATTAATAAAGTGAATCAGGAGTACAAGAGCAATCCATGTTGCAGGGAATTGCTTTACGAATCATCGAAGGGCAGTTAAGAAAAGAAATCATTAAGCAGGCAGCGGTTGATACACAATAATCCAAAATAAACCAAACAAACAGATCCAAAAAACGATACAAAGACACAAAACCAAAGAACCAGCAGACATTAAAAAAAACAGGAAAGCAGACAGAAACCGTGACTGCTCGGTATGTGCCATAGCAAAACAATACTTCTCAAGAGAGAGCTAGCTTATATAGCTAGTACACCAGGAAGTGACACTGGAAGTACTACTGCTTGATCCTAATACTTTTATTTACAGTATTTTGCAGACACCCTTATCCAGAGTGACTTACATTTATACAACTGAGCAAATGGGGTTAAGAGCCTTACTCAGGGGCCCAACAGTGGTGGCTTGGTGGTGCTGGAAACCAAACCCCCAGTCTTCCTGGTGTCAGCCCAACACCTTAACCACTGCGCCAGCACTTTCCCGCAAAAGAAGTAATACTTTCTTTGTCGGTCTGTTGATTTTGCACAACTGTCAGCAAGTAAGTTTTAATTTGATCCATTATCCATCTGCCCTTTTAGATACTTATACATTAGTGATGCCCACAGCTACAGATGCCAAAATACTGATTTAAAAGGAGAATTCAACAGCCAATGAACCGCTACTGCTACATGCTAATATTGACTGGAGTCTGACAATAAAGTGGCTGTTATTGATAAACTAGTATAAACTAGTACTGAAACCTTTTAATGCCCTCACACTTTACCGTTTTGTTCTTTTTGTTATCCATAGTATGGGTCTGGCTTAGTTTTATACAAATGAAAAAGTAGCAGCCAACAAATCATATTTTTCCTTCCGCTTGTGGATATTTAAAGCTTGTTCAAAGTTAATGACTTAAATTACAACAAGGCAGATCCAAAATCTATAACTATACATTAGTAAAGTAATTATTGCTTGAAAATTTAGCAGTAATAAATAATCAGGCTTGAGTCTGCAATCAAAGGGAGAAGTGGGAGCTCAGTGGTTAAAATGTTGGACTGCTAACCAGATGATTTTGGGTTCAATTCCAAGTACCACCAAGTTACCACTTCTGGGCTCCTGAGCAAGGCCCTTAACCTCCAATTGCTTAGATGTATTAATGAAAGTCTCTCTGGATAAGGATGTCTGTCAAATGGCGTAAATGTCAAACTTTATGTGAATAGCGCTGAATATAACTCCTCCAGGTAAAAGATCTGACTTCTCAATAAAGTGCTTAAAGTACTGTAAGAACCCGTCATAAAGTTTAGACATACTAATAGGATATTGCCGCTTTAAGGCACTGCACAGCTTTCTAAGTTGGAAGAATAGAAGGAGCCATTAAGCAATGACCCTGATGTGTAAGAGTGTGCCAATGACACTGCAGAGAAAAAAGAGACACAGATGTGTCTGGATTCAGTGGAGAGAGGACATTAGAAGAAAGACAAGACAGTCAAACGAAAAGCAAAATTTGACCCGGCTGCTAATAGAGAAGAGAAAAAAAAGAAAGTAAAAGATAAGTGACGTTTGGGTGTGTGTGTTTATTACAAAAAAGAAAGAGAAAGCGAGAGAGAGCGAGAGAAAGAGAGAGAGAAAGACACGAGTTGACTAGAGACAGAGAGTGTTTATTCTGAGCACTTATTATTACTGTAAGACAGAAGCCTGAAGATAAGTAAGTAAAAGAGATGAGAGGTGCTGATGAAATTGGCTGGAGTCTTGCAGATGCTTTATGATCCTGCTATAGAGAAGAGCAAGATCAAGAGAGAGAGAGAGAGAGAGAGAGTGAGAGAAAGAGAAAGAGAAAACAATAGTGGAAACAACATTATGCCTCCTGCCCAAAGGCCTGGCTGCTCTTATTACATTTCCAGCTGGCCAAAAGCAGAACCCAGCACAGAGGGACTCACAGGAAAAGAGCGTTACACAGTTAACATGCACACAGAGACCCAGAGAAAGAAAAAAACACCTTATAAATCGTATATTCTACTGCAGTAGCTCAGTGGTTAAGGTGTTGGACTGCTAATTGGAAGTTCGGGGTTCGAAGTTACCACTGCTGGGCCCCTGAGGCCCTTAATCCCCAATTGCTCAGTTGTAGAAAAGAGATAAATCTGTATAAAAGTCAATCTGTATAAGAACATCTGCCAAACGCTGTTAATGTATCTTTACAATCTCTGTGGATTGCATGGATCTAATTTTTTAACAAGGCAACTGCAAGGTCTTCTGGGCTTCTGTTTATGTAGGTATCAAGCTTGTTTCTGGCGCACATGTTGGAAAAAAAACCCATCTTTTTTATGTACACATAAAATTAAATATTTTAGTTCTATCAAAGAGAAGGAAAAAATCAGACCGTTCGTAGGCCTTGGCTATAATAAGAACAGAACTAATGGCTTTGACACATAACTGATGAAACCAACAAAACAAAAGCCCACAAAAATGTGTACACATATCCAATATAGAGGAACGAGAGAATCTAGAACTCTTGAAAGTGTCACGGCTGTGACATCTCACTGCCTACACAGTGAGAGTGTTAATCACTGCTCTATCTATCGCATTAACATGCCAAATATGACACACTGAATTCATCCAGAAATCCCATGTGACCATGTGAAAAAAAATTAAAAAGGCAATTACTGTATATTCAGTGAACCAGAGTTAATCGCTGTTAACTGAATTTTCAAAGGAGAAGAAATTCAAAAGAACACACGCCATGAAAGACAGAAAACCAGCAAAATAAAAGAAGAAGAAAAAAACAATGGAAGAAAAGAATGGAGTCTGTAGATGACATTTAGAAAAGACTGCAGGGGAACTTTATGGTAGTTGTGTATAGATCGGGGTGGGAAATCTCGGTCCTTGGGGGTCGGGGTGTCATGCAGAGTTTAGCTCTAACCCTAATCAAACACATCTAAACCAACTAATAAAGATCTTACTAGGTATACCTGAAACTTACAGGTAGGTGTGTTAAGGCAAGTTGGAGCTAAACTTTTTAGGACACTGACCCTCCAGGGCTCTTTTTCCACCTAACCCTATTCTCTACATCCTCCGTCTCCACCTAACCCTATTCTCTACATCCTCCGTCTCCACCTAACCCTATTCTCTACATCCTCCGTCTCCACCTAACCCTATTCATCCTCCGTCTCCTACATCCCTCCTTCTCCACCTAATACCCTATTTCTCTACAATCCTCCGCTCCATCTCCACCTAACCCTATTCTCTACATCCTCCGTCTCCACCTACCTAACCCTATTCTCTACATCCTCCGTCTCCACCTAACCCTACATCCTCTCTACATCCTCCTCCACCGGCCACCTCCACCTACCCTATCTCCTCTACATCCTCTCCTGTCTCCACCTAACCCTATTCTCTACATCCTCTGTCTCCACCTAACCCTATTCTCTACATCCTCTGTCTCCACCTAACCCTATTCTCTACATCCTCTGTCTCCACCTAACCCTATTCTCTCTACATCCTCCCGTCTCCACCTAACCCTATTCTCTACATCCTGTCTCCACCTAACCCTATTCTCTACATCCTCTGTCTCCACCTAACCCTATTCTCTACATCCTCTGTCTCCACCTAACCCTATTCTCTACATCCTGTCTCCACCTAACCCTATTCTCTACATCCTCTGTCTCCACCTAACCCTATTCTCTACATCCTCCGTCTCCACCTAACCCTATTCTCTACATCCTCCGTCTCCACCTAACCCTATTCTCTACATCCTCTTCTCATCTGTCTCCACCTAACCCTCCACCTAAACCCTCTATATCCTGTCTCCACCTAACCCTATTCTCTACATCCTCTGTCTCCACTTAACCCTATTCTCTACATCCTCTGTCCTCCATATAACCCTATTCTCTACCTACCTAACCGTCTCCTCTACCCTATCCTCCGTCTCCACCTAACCCTATTCTCTACATACCTCCCCGTCTCCACCTAACCCATTCTCTACATCCTCTCTGTCTCCACCTAACCCTATTCTCTACATCCTGTCTCCACCTAACCCTATTCTCTACATCCTCTGTCTCCACCTAACCCTATTCTCTCCCTACTACAACCCTCCTCCCTCCGTCTCCACCTAACCCTATTCTCTACATCCTCTCCACCTAACCTATTATCTACATCCTCTGTCTCCACCTAACCCTATTCTCTATATCCTGTCTCCACCTAACCCTATTCTCTACATCCTCTGTCTCCACTTAACCCTATCTCTACATCCTCTGTCTCCACCTAACCCTATTCTCTACATCCTCCGTCTCCACCTAACCCTATTCTCTACATCCTCTGTCTCCACCTAACCCTATTCTCTACATCCTCTCTCCACCCTCTCCACCTAACCCTATTCTCTACATCCTCTGTCTCCACTTAACCCTATTCTCTACATCCTCTGTCTCCACCTATAACCCTATTCTCTACATCCTCCGTCTCCACCTAACCCTATTTTTCCTACATCCTCCATCTCCACCTAATCCTATTCTCTTCACCTCACCATTCTTCATCCTTCTCCTACTAACCCTATTCTCACTAACCCTATCTCTACATCACTGTCTCCATACATCCTCTGTCTCCACCTAACCCTATTCTCTACATCCTCTGTCTCCACCTAACCTATACATTCTCTGTCTCACAACCCTATTCTCTCTCGTCTCCACCTAACCCTATATAACTCTACATCCTCCGTCTCCACCTAACCCTATTCTCTACATCCTCTGTCTCCACCTAACCCTATTCTCTACATCCTCTGTCTCCACCTAACCCTATTCTCTACATCCTCTGTCTCCACCTAACCCTATTCTCTATCCGACATCCTCTTCTCGTCTCCACCTAACCCTATATTCCTCTACATCCTCTGTCTCCACCTAACCCTATTCTCTACATCCTCTGTCTCCACCTAACCCTATTCTCTACATCCTCTGTCTCCACCTAACCCTATTCTCTACATCTTCCGTCTCCACCTAACCCTATTCTCTACATTCTGTCTCCACCTAACCCTATTCTCTACATCCTCTGTCTCCACCTAACCCTATTCTCTACATTCTGTCTCCACCTAACCCTATTCTCTACATCCTCTGTCTCCACCTAACCCTATTCTCTACATCCTCTGTCTCCAACTAACCCCATTTTCTACATCCTGTCTCCACTCACCCTCTACGACAGCCTCCACCTAAACTTGATTTCTACATCCTGTCTCCACCTAACCCTATTCTCTACATCCTCTGTCTTCACCTAATCCTATTTACTCCATCCTTTTCACTCGCACCCACTAACATCATGTCCTTGTTTATCGCATCCATATACCTCCTCTTTGGTCTTCCTCTTTACCTTCTGCCTGGTAGCTTTATTTCTAACATCCTTCTACCAATATATTCACTAAAAAGGCTATAGTACTTTATCGACTATTTGAGGCATTTTCTATCATAACTTGGAACTGACACAGTCTTGGTGGCTGAAGTGCAGCCCAAAGTGATCCCCTGCCACTGTGATAAGATGAGTTACTATACTCTTGATGCCAGCTCCAACCAATTAGGCTATTTTTTCTGTTCTTTCTTCTCAACTAAGAGTTTTCACTCACAGAACTGTTGCTAACACGGTTTTTGTTGCAATCGTAACAATATTAATTAATAATAAGCAAAATATTCACCACACCTGACCTGGAGCCTACCTACAGCAAGCAGTGCTGGACCAAAGCTAGCGAGATAGTGAAGAACCTCAGTCATCCCAACAACAGACTCTTTTCTCTGCTGAGGTCAGAGAAGCGGTTCCGCTCCTGGAAGGCAAACAAAGACAGAACGAGGATAAGCTTCTTTACTGCAGGCTATTTGGGCCCTTAACCAGTAGAACACCTGAAAATGGGATTCTTCTGGGCTCACACACACATACAAACATACACCAGAACTTCTGCACAACCACACTTTATACTCCACTGCTAGTCACTTTATATATACACTCAGCATATACAACACACACACTGTATTTTTATTATTTTATTTTTATATTATATATAATTATATGTTATTCTTTTTATTTGTCTTAGTTATATATATATATATATATATATATATATATATATATATATATATATATATATATATATATATATATCGATTAATTTGATAACTTTTTAAAAGTTGCCATAAAAAGCATTTTACTATGGGTTAAAAAAATACACTTATTACGAATTATTAAAAATACAATATACTCTGAAATAAAAAAGAAACAAAGAAAAATAGACTGAAAATAAGAATGTTTTAATTAAATAAAATCATAAATGACGTCAAAAATATACAAGAAAAAAAAAGAACCAAAAAATTAATTAAAATCTAATAAAATTAAACTGTGTGTATTGGATAGTATATAACTGTGTGTAATATCTAAAATGCGTCCATGGAATGTAAACTGTGGGAAAAATAAATAAAATAGGTTAAAAATTGGTGAAGAAATTCACTATATAAAAATAAAAAACTACTACCACAAAATTGATAAAACACCTTGAGACCTAATAATGTGAAATAATATAACATAGTATATGAATTACATTTACAGCATTTAGCTGACACCCTCATCCAGAGAGACTTACAATTATTTCTTTTATACATTAGAGCAACTGGGGGTAAGATTGGCGCACTAATGCTAAATTGAACCCTGGGATACCTTTGTGTGCACGGGTGTGGCAATTAGTTTGACATACTTTGCTGGAATAAACAATTAGTGAGGTTGAATTGCTTTGCCAAGCTAATCATTTTTGCTAATAGCTCTATTAGTTAGCAGGAAATGCAGTAAGGCAAGTGTTTTTTGGATGACATTGTTCCTAGTCCATGCTTACATACACCCACTGACACTTTTTGTGGGGAAAAAACCTATTTTTTTTCTCCAGAGCTTAGGATGGGTGGCAGTGACTTTTAGGTTCGATGCATTTAAATTAAAGCTGTGCGGATAAATACAGTTGATAGATCATGCAAGAACGCTGGAATGGAGGTTGGAGTTTAATGCATTTTAAACCAGGAGGGTGATAATACACACATAGACAAACATGCATTAGATGGGCAAATGTTTTTGAACACATTATCTATAAATAAGATGTCTAAACAACATATGGATGTGATGGTCAGGTGTGAATAAAGTATAGTTTAAATTATGCGACAGTCTCTGTTGTTGTTTCCACCATTTCACTGGTTATATTTAAGGTTTGGTGGTCCAAACCACAAAAAGCAAATTACTAAATACTAGACGGACCTGCATGCAGTCCGGACCCTTCTCCCAGTAACAATGTGTGATGCAATATGAAGCACAAAATACAACAACGTAGACTTCCGGCCTACTGAGACATCAATCAAGAATGGGAAAGAATTTCACCTACAAAGCTTTAACAAAGTTTTAACAATTAGTGTTCTCGGTTTACGATTGCTTATTGAGTGTTATTGAATGGAAGGGTGATGTAGCATAATTTGGAACGTTTTGCAGGCATCGAATTCAAAAGGAGTAAATATTTCATGAGACAAAACATAGTTTCAAAATTGCACATTTTCTCTTTTGATGTTTTTAATTAAATATGGATTTGAGATTTTCATCAGATTCTGTATTTATCTGTCTAACACAACGTCCCACCTTCACTGGAAATGAAGTTTGTATTTTAGCTGAAATAAAATATATTTTGGATTTCACAAATATATTTTACTTAGAATTACATAAACAATATACATATATTTAGCATATGTTTTAAATATATTTTGGCCTAATTTTTTTCTTACCTTATGGCAACGGTGGGAAATCTTGGTCCTGGAGGCTCGGTGTCCTGTTTAGCTCCAGTTTGTCTCAACAAAGACAAAGTTTCAAAGTTATCAGTGTATCAAAGTTTAAAGTGTACCTAGCAAGATCTTGATTAGTTAGTTCAGGTGTGTTTGATTCGGGTTAATCTGCAGGATCCTCCAGGACCACAATTGCCCACCCTTGCCTTATGGGCTGCTTTAAATGGTAACTCGAATGGTCAAGGCTATGTGGTGTTAATTAAGGTTGCAGTCTTAGCCCTGCCAAACAGGCCATTGAGCAAAGCCCTTAACCCTCCCTGCTTCTTATCATGACTGAGAATAACCTTCTAAACTGGGATAAGCAAATAAAAGTGTCACTTTGCAATACATGTGAATAAGAAAGGTTTCCAATATAACATCTTGTCTTACACTTTCAGAACAGTGATGAAAAAAAATGTCTTCATCTATAAACACCTCTTGGTTGGTTTAGGCAAGACAAGTTTAGCAGTATAACCCCTTAACAGAATAGCACATTTTACACTAATGTCTGTACCCAACCTTAGCATTCCAAAAACACAAAGCCTGCATGACATCAGGGTATCAAATCTACGGGCAAAAAGCAGTGCAATCCAGGGTTACAAAACAAAGTTTGGAACAGTAATAATGCACGAGTACCTGTGGTGTGAAAAGCCCTCATGTTCCCTTCCTAATCCTTGAATGATATTAATGACTCCTTGATGCTAATCGATAGTCCTGCTCATTGAGCGTGGAGTCTCTCTCTATGTATCTCTCTGTTTAATAGATTTTTAATCTTATTAGGTTTAGAGCAAGATAGTTCTTAATAATGTCAGTCTGACTACTGTACTGATTGACTGAACAAAACTGCACCACTACCTCTTAGAAACAAAATGCTCCCTGTATTTAGCACTCAGAACATATATTCCAACACTCCGCTGTCGTGCCTTATTATTAGACCAAAGGTTTGTGTACAACTAACCTTTACACTATTCTATGTGTGTCTTCTTTAAACTGGACACGGTGAATGAAAGACCAAAAAATCAAGTCAGGAAGTGAGGAACCTGATGTAATTGTGGCTTCAGATCCTAATTCCAGTAGCCCACTATCATCTCAAAAACTCTGCCAGAATATGAGGTTTTGTCTTTAGTCATGATATAGAGACTCTTGTTCATACTTTCATCACCAATAGACTGGACTATTGTAATGCACTCCTGACCAGCCTTTCCAAAAATACCCTCGGACACTGACACCAGGATTCTGACTTAAACCAGAAAATCGGATCACATCACTCCGGTCCTCAGGTCCTTACACAGACTGCTAGTTACATTAGAGATTGATATCAAAGTACTGTTACTTGTTTATAAATCACTCAATGGCCTATAGGACCTAAATATTTTTCTGATATTCTCACTGACTATAAACCAATCAGATTACTCAGATTTTTGGAATCAAGTCAGTTAAACATACAGAGGGTTCAGTCCAAACAAGGAGAATCTGTGTTTAACTATTATGTAGCCAGCAGCTGGAATCATCTACCAGAAAAGATCAGATGTGCTAAATCAGTAGCCATCTTTAGTTCATTGTTTAGTTCTGTATTTACTAAATGAGCACTGTGATACGCTCCAACTCAGTTTGGCAAACTGACTATAATCATTTTATACTCATGACTGTTTTAGTGTATTTAAAATTTTAGTTTTTATTTTATTTTTGGTTTTTCTTCTTACCACTGCGTATGAAATGTTGTATATAAATAAACTTGTCTTGTTGCAACATATTTGGAAATTGGCACAGTTGAAATATTTTTGTATGCTATAGCAAAGTTTCACTGAAACTTTAAGGCCCAAACTCTGTTCCAGCATGACAATGCCCCTGTGCACAAAGCCTCTAAGATCCATGATAACAGGCTGTTATGGTTAGACTGAAAGAACTGGAGAGTTCCACACAGAACCCTGACCTCAATCTTACTGAACATTTTTGGGATACACTTGAATGCCAAACGCACCCCAGGAGTCCTGACATAACATTAGTAATGACAGCTATCTGCAGCCAGTAGATAGTGAGCATGTTCTCCCTGTGCTTTACAGGGTTTCTCAGGGTACTTTGGTTTCCTTCTGCGGTCCAAAGTTATTGACTGGCATCTATAGACTGTCTGAACTGTTTAGGTGTTAATGTGATTATGGCCTGCAGAATGTTGGCACATAGTCCCTGATGCTGCCTGCCTTGTCCCCTAAGTCCCCAGGGATAGATTTCAGGCTCCCTGTGTGGGATAAGTATTATTTAAGGTTTTAATTACATAATAAATATTGTATACATGTCCTACATACATTCTACATAAACTATAATCAAACAGAATTATGCAAATACAGTAATTATTGTAATAATTGATAATTTTGCTACATTTCCTGTAGAAAAAGGAAGCAGACATGTTTACAGCCATGATAATAAACACATAAGGATTGTTAAAAAAGGCTAGATTTTTGAATGATGTAAAATTTTTCGGTGAAGACTTATTATTATTTTATGACTATCCTAAATGAACAATTTGGAAATTCTCCACAAATTTGCCTTTAAACATGGTGCTAATCAGAATGAGCTGTAGGGGCAATAACAGGACTATTAAACACACAAAAGCAAATAGCCTAAAAAGACATTACTCGCACACTTACAGCTTTGTGCCCAATCCGTTACCTCTAGAAGTGCTGCTGTTACAGGTTTTAAATAAACGTCCACCATCAAATTCTTCTCAGTTCTTAAAGCATTTTAGCAGTTTTTTGTGATTATTGCCGCTAAAATGCTTGTTTATTTAAACCTGTAACAGCAGCACTTCTAGAGGTATAAACCAATCAGATTTTTGGAACTGCAAGGCCAATTCTTTTGTCTTTGGATTTTTTTCCCATAACATTTACATCTAGATATTCTAAGTAAACAAAATAACCCATACCCTAACACCTAACCCCAATCCCTAAAACGAAACCAAACCCATAACTCCATAACTCAAAACTTAAACCCTAACCCCAATTCCTAACCCAAACCCTAACACAAACACTAACCTAAACCCCAATCCCTAACCCAAACCCTAACCCCAATCTCTAACCCAAACCCCAATCCCTAACCCAAACCCTAAACCCAAACTCTAACCCAAACCCCAATTTCTAACCCAAAACCCTAACCCCAATCAATAACCAAAATGCGTAAAATGCATTTGCAACAAAACACTGAAAATAACCTTAGACAACCTTAGATTTAAGGTTGTTCGTTTTCTTCTCCTGTGACTTATAGATGTTACCACAATCTGTGCACCATAAACACAATATGTATAAATTTGTATCAATTGTGAAAAGTCCAGGGTTTGTTCTTAATAGGATTAAACCATTAAGTAATTAACTATTATTTGACTCTTTTAATAATTGGTTGAATTTCCTCCATTTTTTAAATAAAAAGTGTTTGTTTAACATTTATGTTCATGCTGAAGTATGTCATGCCCTGCTTTCTTTCACCAGTGACATCAACCATGAGAGAAACTTACATGAAACAAATGACTAAATAATAGATTTTTAATGAACAAGCTCAAGTGATGTCTGGTTTCGACAGATGGCATGGGTTCCCATTGTGGCATCTTTTAAAAATATGTTTTGCATTTGGATAGCTTTTAAAATATAATTAACATAATTAGAAACTGTTATTCTAATTCCCAGGATGATCCGCGGTTCATCCCATGTGGCAAAACAGAACAGCAGCTTCCTGTTCTAGCTTTTTAAATGAAGCAGCTCTGTTCTCTCAGCAATCCCAGTTCAGGTTTCGTGAATTAACAGATGGCAAATTCTGTAATAAATTGTTTGTTAAGTGAAGACCGGCACACTGGTGGAAGAACAGCAAAGTTAATTGTATTCCTAGGGACCTTTTCCCAATTACAGCATATTTGGAATGCCTTATCATATCAGGGCCTTAAACATAATGGCATCACTATTTTATTTATAAATTGATTTTAATAATGATTTCTATTTTATGATTCTACCTAATTATGACTTCTACACATAATAACAACATTTTACTATTCAAATCCATTAAAGAATTGTCAGGCTGCAAGAGTCAGTTTAACCGGAACCGGGGAACACCGCCAATAACACACAATATATTTCTTTATCACAAGTCAAATTGCATCTACGCTAACAATCTACGTCTCTTCTTTGTTATTCCGGGCTCACTGTCGCCACCGTTACTTGGGGACAACAAAGCAGTTTCTCAGTGATCTCTTGTCTTCTAGACAGCCATCCGGACATCCTACTGGACATGAACCTGGTTTCTCCCAAGGTTTTTTTCTCTATTCTGTCACCGATGGAGTTTTGGTTCCTTGCCGCCGTGGCCTCTGGCTTGCTTAGTTGGGGACTCTAAGTTTATAGATATCAATTAGGGCGTCTGCCATAAGCTGTAAATATGTGTGTGTTTTTCTAGATTTATTTTCATACCTACTTCTATAATAACCTCCACATTTTTCTTGAAATCATTCAAGTCTTGACGCACTGATGTTGTGTAACCAGGTCTGGGATGTTGTCAGCATATCAAAGGTGTTCAGTGCGGTTGCAGAGAGAGGAAAGGTTCTTTTACACCAATGGTGTTTGCGTCACTTATCTTCACTGAGGGAATAATGTAACCCCAGAGCATATAGACACATTCCAGATAATTGTGTGCTCAAAAACAGACAAATGGGTGTGTTTGAAAGGTTTCTTCAGTCTTTTAAACTATTTTATTATTTACTGCAGCCACTACTGTTCCTTCTAACACACGCAGATGCAAACACAACACTGATAGAGAGAGCCGTTTGCATTAATATTCATGATCAGTAGGAATAACCATGTCTTCATGTAAAAGACCTTTGATTATCCAAAAGCTAAATCATCTTAAAGAATGGAAATATATATGACATTTTTGCCCAATCGATCAGAATAATCAATGTTTTGCACAAAGGGGTCATCTAATCCCCTCCCATCTGATCCCTGCTCTGCTTTTTATTTCCTCAAGGCCTATATAAACAAAACCTTAAACATTCACAAATTGCTCCCTATATCCCTGCAAACACAACCAGACTCCCAGGGGCCTGTTACCAAAAAAAACAGCAAAACGGCTTGTGCTGAACTATTGGGGGATTTTAACTTCAGTTACTTTATCACTAAAGGCGAGATTCAGCTAAAGAAAATATGGCTAGGCATGATTTCTGGATGAGCTTTGGACAAATGGAGAGATTTACGGAAATTAAAACTGTGCCTTAATTTGGTAGCTTGATTTCTTTACCTTGTTGGTGCATTGTGTGTACTGGGATGCAGGGCAGAAGCCTACATCACACTCGTATGTTTTTGATTTTGCAATGTTTAAAATAAGGAACATATATATATATAGTGAGAGAGAGAGGGAGAGAAAGACAGGCCAACAAGCCTTATACATCACTCTTCAAATACGGTTGTGTAAAAATATAAAATGTTTTTGTACATCAAATTAAATAAAAGCAGCTTACAAAACTTCCAACAAAACTTTTTTAATTTGTTTTCTATCTGGGGTGGTTTACTGGTGGCATGACTGAATGGGGTGTGTAAACAGGATAGTGTTACTCTGCCATGTGTGATGTTGACACTGCCATATAATATTGCACAGTGGATGAATATCAGAAAGTTATGAATTAGTATTTCAAAAGTTATTAAATTTCTACTTCCTTCATTTTATTGGTTTAGACATTGTGTATTTATACTAAAGACTGTGTATGTGGGAAAAATACCAATAAACCTAAGTTGAAAAACACATTTAATAATTTAACCAAAATACATTTGTATTCTATCTATCTATCGTCTAACTCTTTATCATGTTAAAGATCAAAGAGCGGTTCAAGGATTTCAGGGACAAGATTGTAAACCTACACATGGCTGAGATGGACAACAAGAGTATCGGCAAGCAGATTGGTAAGAAGGTGACAACAGTTAATGTGATTATTCGCAAATGGAAGAAACACAACTTAACTGTTAATCTTCCTGTCTGGAGCTCCATGTAAGATTTCAACTTGTTAAGTTTCAATGATCATCAGAACGGTAAGGAACCATCTCAGAACTGCACAGGGGATCTTGTCAATGATCTTAAGGCAGCTGAGACCATAGTCACCAAGAAAACAATTGGTAACACACTACGCCATGAAGGACTGAAATCTTGCAGAGCCTACTAGGTCTCCTTGCTTAAGAAAGCACATGTACAGGCCTGACCGAAGTTTGCCAACAAACATCTAAATGATTCAGAGGAGAACTGGGTGAAAGAAATGTGTTCTGGTCAGATGAGACCAAATTCAAGCTTTTTGGCATCAACTCAGCTTGTCGTGTTTGGAGGAGACTAAATGGTGCCTATGTCCCCAAAACACCATCCTGATTGTCGAACATGGAGGTGAAAATATTTTGTTTGGGGGAGTTTTGCTGCTAAGGGGACAGGGTCACTTTTCACATCAAAGGCTGCAGCTTCACCTTTCACCTCAGCTTGGCTGTGCGTTTTGTCATTCGAGCATGACAAAACGCACAGCCAAGAAAATGAAGGAGTGGCTCAAGAAGAAGCAAATTGAGGTCCTGGAGTGTCCTCAATGTGTCTCCAGACCCTAATCCTATAGAAAATCTGTGGAAGGCCTAAAGGTTCAAGTTACCAAACGTCAGCCTCAAAATCTTAATGACTTGGAGAGGATCTGTGCCAATCAGTGCTGGTTCCAGTGTACCACATCATCATCCTTTTGTTGATGTTGCTTTGCTTTATATTGCCTTGCTTATAGTTTGTGTGCCTAATCTATTTTGGATGGTATTTAACATTTTTCGTTACATCCCATGCAATAATTTATGTCTTATATGTATGTATTTATGTATGTATGTATGTTGCATGTGGGGCAGCACGGTGGCTTAGTGGTTAGCACTGTTACCTCACAGCAAGGAGGCCAGGGTTTGATTCCCAGCCAGGGGGTCTTTCTGTGTGGAGTAGTTGCATGTTCTCCCCGTGCTTGCGTGGGTTTACTTATGTATTGATTGGTGATTCACACATAGTGTGTGTATGTTTGGCCCTGCAATGGACTGCCAACCTGTCTTGCCCTTGCAGAGGCAGCTGGGATGGGCTCCAGCAGATCCCCATGACCCTGAATTAGGGAATAAGTGGGAATAGAAAATGAATGAATGGTTTTTTACTCCAAAAACTACAACAAATTGTCTACACATATTTGGCGAATAAAATCGAATTCTGATTCTGATAAATGTCTCACTTGTCTCTGTCGGAATTCCATTATACAAAGTCACCAAACCTTTACGAACTATGCAACTATGAAAGTACTTGGTTAAGTAAGATGAAATACTGCTTGTGCTTAAATCGGCAACCACCACCAGTAAATAATCTCTGATTTAGAGAAACATTTTAAAGAAAATTCCCACACACTTTAAAAATAACCCCAGAATCAATCAGATTCATTGATTGTTTTTCTTTCTCAATCTGTCACAAAAAGATTTGTTTTCATCTTCTTCTTTCTCCCACATACTGTACAGCGCAGTGACATGAAAGGCTGTCAAAATGAACCACATGGCTTCAACCTACTCAGTAGCACCTGTTACAAAGAACGCATCATTATAACGAATGAGTTGTCATATAGCGTTAATTTTGTCATGAAGATGAAGACAGGATGCTGCTAGCCTTGTAAAAAAATTAAAAAAAAAAAAGAAGCCAGAAGAAAACTTCAACCAACCTTTTTTTTACCTCATTTCCAGGTGTTCATATAAATGTGTCCATTCCATGATTATACTATGAATAAATTTACTGAACTGTAATTTCCATGTCTTATTTTCATCTTTATAAAAAAAGAGTAGATGTCAAACACACAATCAGTCAAACGCAAAAGGGCCACAGTATTACCAGTGTGTGTGTGTGTGTGTGTGTGTGAGAAAGAGATTTAATCATGTCTCTCCGTCTACTTTTCTACCATTTGCATGAGGATCTAAGTATCTGAAGGTTTCGACGTGACAGGTTTAATGAAGAGGTGTTAATAAATGAAGCAGATGATAACAAAAAAGCAAAAAACAATCAATTTCAGTATAAAAGCTAAGTCGTGAGCAATTAGCAAACATGTTTAATATATACAACAACAATAACGGAATGCTCAGATGCACTAAAAGGCCAGGTTATGTGTGTAGTCTTCTGAGCAGGTTGATTGGGAACATATGTTGGTGATTACAGGAAGTTCAGATAACTGAAACCATGTAGTGTCTGGGGTCATGTGACTTGGAAAATGTGTCTGTGTTGGTACGTGGGGCACATGTTAATGTGAAATGTAAATGCTGTTATTTTGTCACACTGTCACAGAGTGAAATTTGTATCTTCGCATTTCCTATCTTAGTAAGTTGGGGTCAAAGTGCTTGAACCCATGTCTTCTTGGTCTTCAGATAAACAATTTATGGTGGCGTGGGGGTGCTTGAACCCAGGTCTTCTTGGTCTTCAGATCAACAAATTGGGGTGTCAGTGGTGGGGCTTGAACCCAGGTCTTCTTGGTCTTCAGATCAACAACTTGGGGTGTCAGTGGTGGGGCTTGAACACAGGTCTTCAGACTAACAACTTAGAGTTGCAGTGGTGGGGCTTGAACCCAGGTCTTCTTGGTCTTCAGATCAACAAATTGGGGTGTCAGTGGTGGGGCTTGAACCCAGGTCTTCAGATCAACAACTTAGGGTGGCGTGGTGGGGCTTGAACCCAGGTCTTCAGATCAACAAATTGGGGTGTCAGTGGTGGGGCTTGAACCCAGGTCTTCTTGGTCTTCAGATCAACAACTCAGGGTGGCAGTGGTGGTGCTTGAACCTAGGTCTTCAGATCAACAACTCAGCACCTTAACCATTTGATCCACCACTGCACATATAACATAGCATATCAAATAGACACCCCTGATATATACAGGAAACAATCGTTTTTGCCACATTTTAGATTTATTACATATGAAGTGAAATATTTTTAACATTTCTTTTATTTTAAATAATTATGGCTCACAACATACAAATAGTTAAAATATTTCAAACATTAAATAAAGAAAAGTCAAACTTCTTTAAGAGTAAATGATGTTCATTTATACACTCAATACTTGGTTTCGGCTTCTTTTGCACAAATGAATGTGGTGTGTCTTTGGTGCTGCTGAGGTGTTCTAAAAGCCCAGGTTGCTTTGATATCATTTGTACTGTGGGTTCTGGTGTCTCTCATCTTTCTCTTGTCAGTATTCCATAGATTCTTTATAGGGTTGGGGTCAGGTGAGTTGGCCAGCCAGTCAATCCCAGTAATTTCACCAATCAGTTCTGAATAGTTTTGGCACTGTGGGCAGGGGGGCAAGTCCTGCTGGAAAATGGAATCAGAATCTCCATAAAGCTTGTCAGCAGATGGAAGCATGAAGTGCTCTAAAATCTTTTAATAGATGAGTGCATTGACTTTGGATTTAATAAAACACAGTGGACCGACACCAGCGAATGACATGGCACCCCAAATCATCACTGACTGTAGACACTTCACAGCAGATTGGACTCTGTGCCTCTTCTCTCTTTCTTCAGACTTTGGAATCTTGATTTACGAGTGAAATGCAAATTGTACTTTCATTTAAAAGAAGGATTTTGGGCCGCTGGAAAAAGTTCTCCTATTCTTCTTTTCCTTAGCCCAACTAAGATGCTTCTAATGTTGTCTCTGGTTCCGGGAGTGTCTAGACACTCAGGTAAATGAGGTTCCCTGAAGAATTTATTATTCTTACACAATGCCAATTTAAACCCATTACACAAAAGGATTGGGATGCATAACCCCACAGTTCTGAAAGGGGGGCAGCACAGAGGCTTAGCGGTTAACAGTGTTGCCTCAAAGCAAAGAAGGTCCCGGGTTCATATCCCCAGCAGGGGTCTTTCTGTGTGGTGTTTGCATGTTCTCCCTGTGCTTGCAAGGGTTTACTCCAGGTTCTTCGGTTTCCTCCCACAGTCCAAAAAACATGTATGTTATGTTGATTGATGATTCTAAATTGCCCATTGGAGTGTGTGTGTGTGTAAGTGTGTGGAGTTGTTTGTCTGTATATTTTGTGTCTCTAAAATGTTTATTTGTAATCAGTTGCACTTTATAAATTTTACTATTTATAATTGCATTTAAAAAATTGCAATATTGATGAGCCGTGTTTCTGTTATCAGTTACATTCTAGCTATAAATAGTTGTTTCTTCACCAGCATGTGATGCATGCTTTTGAATTTATTAACAAAATATTAGCACAGCTTGTCACAAAGTGAATTAACACTTTATAAAAAATTTATATTCAAAGGCTGCTGTATTATGTTTAAAACACACTTATTAACCACCTGATAATGCTGTGGATTTCATGATTATATATAAGATATATACATTATCCTCTTCTTCTCCTTTCGGCTGTTCACCACAGCGAATCATCTGTCGCCACCTAACCCTATTCTCTACATCCTCTGTCTCCACCTAACCCTATTCTCTACATCCTCTGTCTCCACCTAACCCTATTCTCTCCATCCTCTGTCTCCACCTAACCCTATTCTCTACATCCTCTGTCTCCACCTAACCCTATTCTCTACATCCTCTGTCTCCACCTAACCCTATTCTCTACATCCTCTGTCTCCACCTAACCCTATTCTCTACATCCTCTGTCTCCACCTAACCCTATTCTCTACATCCTCTCTACATCCTCTGTCTCCACTGTCTCCACCTAACCCTATTCTCTACATCCTCTGTCTCCACCTAACCCTATTCTCTACATCCTCTGTCCTCCACCTAACCTTATTCTCTACATCATCTGTCTCCACCTAACCCTATTCTCTACATCCTCTGTCTCCACCTAACCCTATTCTTTACATCCTCTGTCTCCACCTAACCCTATTCTCTACATCCTCTGTCTCCACCTAACCCTATTTCTTTACATCATCTGTCTTCACCTAACCCTATTCTCTACATCCTCTGTCTCCACCTAACCCTATTCTCTACATCTCTGTCTCCATCCTCCTCTGTCTCCACCTAACCCTATCTCTACAATCCTCTGTCTCCTCCCACCTAACCCTATTCTCTAACATCCTCTGTCTCCACCCAATCCTTTTCCACCCAATCCTTCTCTACATCCTCTGTCTCCACCTAACCCTATTCTCTACATCCTCTGTCTCCACCTAACCCTATTCTCTACATCCTCTGTCTCCACCTAACCCTATTCTCTACATCCTCTGTCTCCACCCAACCCTATTACTTTACATTATTTATCTCCACCTAACCCTATTCTCTACATCCTTTTTACTCACACCCATTAACTTCATGTCCTCGTTTATTGCATCCATATACCTCCTACTCTGGTCTTCCTCTTTGCCTTTTGCCTGATAGCTTCATTTCTAACATCCTCCTACAGATATATTCACTATCCGTCCTCTGTACATGTCCAAACCACCTCAATCTGGCTTCTCTGTCTTTCTCCCCCAAAACATTTAACATGAGCCGTCCCCCTGATGAACTTGTTCCTAATCCTGTCCAACCTTCACTCCCAAAGAAAACCTCAACATCTTTAGCTTTGCTATTTCCAGCTCTGCCACTTGTTTTGTCCTCAGCACCACTGTCTCTAAACCATACATCATAGCTGGTCTCACCACAGACTATATTGAAAAGTTTTAGGACACCTGACTACATCCTATTCCTGTGCCTTTTACTTTTGTAATTGTCTTTAGACTTCTGGAATTGATCACCAGACCATGTGGATTTGTGTTCATTCAGCCAGAATAGTATTAGTGAGATCTGATACTAATGTCAGATGAGGAGGTCTGGGGTTCAGTCAGTGTTCCAGTTCCTTCCAGGAGTGCTGATTGAGGTTAAGGTCAGGACTCAACAGTCCTTCAATCCTAATGCACCATGTCTTCATGGAGCACACAGGCTATACCAGGGTATGCTAATTCTAAAAATTATACAACTAGGATTTTTATACCACATTTTGATAGAGTGTATTCATTACCAAGTTCCAATTTCCTAGTTTCCAAATTCCTATTCAAGTTCTGCAGCACGTTTTATAATGTAATATTTTACAACACTCATAAAATGTATGTTTGCAAACCAGCCATCATATCACAGGATATGGCATTTGATGTATTATTTTAAAAACCTTGTAAATGGATCACATTATTTTTTCAATACCCTGTGACACATACTGTAATAAAAAAAGTGGCAGACAAAAGCCGCAGTTCAGTGTAAATATGAATAAAACAGAAGGACTTCAGATTTATCGTCGATGATGATAGCGCTTTCCTATAAGGTGAATACTATACTATACTTTAGAGAGCAAAAAGAAATAATAACTAGTAACAAAAAGCATTTATTTTAGAGGTGGGCAATCTCGGTCCTGGAGGGTCGGTGTCCTGCAGAGTTTAGCTCCAACTTGCCTCAACACACCTACCTGTACGTTTTAAGTAAACCTAGCAAGTTCTTGATTAGTTGATTCAGGTGTGTTTGGCTATTCAGGGTTGGAGCTACACTCTAAAGGACACCCCCAACCCCGACCGAGATTGCCCACCCGTGCTTTAGTCGGATCAAGTCAAGGCAAGTCATCTTTATTTCTATAGCGCTTTTTATCAATAAAGATTGTGTCAAAGCAGCTTGACAGTCATTAAATAAGACAATAGTGAGCACTCACTAACAACGCTCAGTTCAGTTTAACTCGTATCTGTAAATTAGGAGTTTCTAACTAAGCAAGCGAGAGGCGACAATGGCAAGGAACCAAAACTCCATCAGTGACAGAATGAAGAAAAAAACCTTAGGAAAAACCAGGCTCAGTCAGAGGGTTAGTCAGAACCAGCAGGCTATTACATGCTGCAGCAATGTTTTCATGGTCTTGTCTAGATGACCGTCTATGAGACTGCCTCTGAGGCTTATTGTCTCTAAGGGCTGCTTACAGACTGCATCTGGTGGCGACAGTGAGCTTGGAATAAGAAGAAAAAAAAGCCTTGGCTACATGATTCATAAACGGCGTTTGCAAAATGGTTACAATCCAAATTTTTCACAGGGGATTGAGTAAGTTCAGGGCTTTGAAAAAAAGCATCCCACCCACTTTATGATATTTAATATATGTGGATTTCTCTGTGGAAGCTTCTTAAGCTCAGTCAAGCTGCTGAGGCACTATCGAGGAAAGTTACATTTAAAATTCTAATAAAAAAATGCAGGGTTATAAGGATATGCAAATATAATTCTGATAGATATGTCCATAGGGAGCGTAGAATATTCACTGCAATATTTATTGCCCATTGGATGTGTGTGGGAGGGAGGGGGGGTGGTTACTGCAGCAGCTGAATAAATAGGTATCATTTTTATAATCAGTTGGGAAAGTAAATTATGTTAAAAAACCTTAACTCTTAATTATTATTCAAGGCTTATTCTTTAGTACAGTAATATTCGGAGGGATATAGATGAAAACAGAGACTTGTGCTCTAAGGATGTATCAGAGGAACCAATCAGAAATCTTATTTCTGGCTACAGTATAAGGTTTTGCCCTTTATTCATCAATCTTTTCTTATACTGCAGTAAAACTCCAGAAAAAAGATGTAAATGTGTTAAAACTGCAGGAAGAAATATAGCTTCAGGATATATGGAATTCTGTTAACCAAAATATGGAAGCCTTTTCCAGCAAACTCGGGGCAAAAGACCAGTGGATGGGTGCTAAACCACTATAGGGCACAATCAATTTAATTTAATTTTATTTGTATGGTGCTTTTTACAATGAATCAAAGAAATTATAAAATGCAAATTAAACAAAAATCAGTTTGTCTCTGAAGAGCAAGCTGAGGGCAACGGTGGCAGGGAAAAACTCCCTGAGATGGAATAGAAAGAAACCTTGACAGGAATCAGACTCCACAGAGAACCCGTCCTCATTTGGGTGAAAAACAGGTAGCAGTAATTATGCATTCACACTGTGTGTGTAAGCAACTGAAGTCATAAGTCCTTAGAAAACAGCTGGAGTGTCCTCATGGCTGAGTGGACGTGTCCTCAGTCACCATGGTGATGTAACAATCATCAACCAGAGGCGGGTCAGAAGGAAGGGTCCGACAGGTACGGAGAGGACATAGGGTCTGGATCACTGGTAGCAAAGTAGTGGCATATGTAGCTCGACAGAGAGAGAGTAAGAGAGAGAGAAAGAAAGAGAGAGAGATGGAATGAAGAAAGAAAAAAAAGAAGGAAAACATTTAAGTATAGCGAACTTTCTAAAACTTTATAGATGATTTAGAGAACAACCAAAGAAGGGAACTAAGGAAGGGTTTGTACTTGCATTGAAACCTCCAGGTGAATCCGGGGAAACCTCACACATTGGGAAAGCATGCAAATTCTGTACACATGGGAAGGATGTCAGAAATCAACACCCCGAAAGAGGTGTGATGCAAATTTGCTAAACATTAATCTGGCAGAATTAAGTGGTTATACAGATATACTATATTTCACAAGATGCAAAATGTGGTATTGGGGTAAATTTTTATACAAGAAAAATATTGTTTAAATGTAAAATATAGCTATATTTTACATTTTTAGCATTTGGTATAGTATTTAAATTACAGTTAATTTACTTTAAATACCAAGTCCAGAAGTTTATTGAAGAGGTAAAAAAACGACATAATCAAAGAGGTGCGTTGAGTTCTAACAGTATCGTGGAACATGGGTAAGTACTTCTAGTAAAAGTGAGTCTGCAGGTGTATGTATGTGTTAAGATGAACGACAGAGAGGGGGGAGGGGTGGGAAAAGAAAACAGTTAAATTAGTGTTTGATTAGCAATAGAGTATCAGATTGCTAGCTTTATCAGTTTCAGCATAAAAGCATGTGATATATATTGAGCAACAGGATAAAGCTAACACAGCAGTGTAAACTTCAATTTAATTCAATTCACTTTTATTCGTATGGCGTTTTTTACAATGCTCATTGTCTCAAAGAAGCTTTACACAATCAAAGATAATTATGAAATGCGAATAAAACAGAAATCAGTTTGTCCCTTACTGTCCCTAATGAGCAAGCCGAGGGAGACGATGGCAAGGAAAAACTCCCTGAGAAACAGGAAGAAATCTTGAGAGGAACCAGACTCGACAGAGAACCCATCCTCATTTGGGTGATAAACAGGTAGCAGGAATTATGCAGTTACACTGTGTGTGCAGGCAGCTGAGGTCATGCGTTCTTAAAAAAAAAAATGGATTGTCTTCATAGCAGAGTGGAAGCTTTATCAGTCACCATGGTGATATACCGATTGTCAGCCGGAGGCGGGTCACAATGAAGGTATGTTGGAGAATGGTGTCTGGATCACCGTCAATTCAGTAGTGGCATATGTGGCTCGACAGAAAGAGAGAAATAGAGAGAGAGAGAGAGAGAGAGAGAGAGAGAGAGAGGAAAAAAGAAAACAGTTAAGTATAGTCACACTTACAGTGTATAGAGTGATTTTATACTTAATGTAGAGTGCAAGCAAGGACAGCACAACACAATAACACGCACTAAAGAAAAAGAAAAACAAACAATAGCAATGATAGCTTTCTATAATAAGTCATGATGCATGGAGTTGATTTTGGTTGGGGATTGGGGTAGCGCAACGTGATTGGGGACAGTGTCCAAGGTGCTGAACCACCAATTTGAAGACCGGGGTTTGATTTCCAGCCACCACCACTGGGCCCCTGAGCAAGGCCCCAACCCACAATTGCTCAGTTGTATAACGGAGAATAATGTAAGGCGCTCTGGATAAGGACGTCTGCCAAATGCCACAATGTTAATGTAAATGTTGTTGGTTGCTTTATCACATTAAGGGTATGAAAAAAAACTTTCCACAATGTGTGTGTGTGTGTATACATGGTTTAATATCCATTTGTATCTTGTTTTATGCACCATTCTTATGTCTACCAAAAGTATCTATAGGGATGTGCTTTTAATTAACAATAACAAGTACCACAGCACATGTTTTTATAAAAATAAATATACAAAAAGGTCACTGAGAGAAGTTTAAAGTAACTTTATAGCTAATATGGCACAACACAATGCCCAGTTTTACACTAAATTATACATTTTGATTTGCCTAACTTGTTTTAAAGGAGAATTTAAAAATAAAGTTTAATTAAATTCATTTAAAGCTCAATAAAATCATAGCATGAGCCACAAAATGAAACTAATAACTATAATGGGCTCCAGCATCAGACATTAAAAGCAGTTGTGATATAATGAATTTTCAATATAATTTGTCAAAAAAAAATCTGCCTTCTGTAAGAGGAGGTAGACTCAGGACAAAGGTGTTAGAACCAAACAGACCGGTTTATTCCCCAAAATAGATAACAGAACTCAAGGTAGGATTTATGGGAACTTTAGTATGAATGAGGAACTTAGAGAACACATGATTACCCAGAATACTTAAATCAAAGAAGTCGCTGGAAAGCCACTTTAGAGCAGTCTCTAGAGCAGGTGTGGGCAATCTCAGTCCCAAAGGGCAGAGTTTAGCTCCAACCCTAATCACTTGAAACCCTAGACTTGGACCGAGATTGCCCACCCCTGCTTTAGAGTCGGTGTCCTGCAGAGTTTAGCTCCAACTTGCCTCCACACACTTTTAAGTAAACCTAGCAAGATCTTAGATTAGTTGGTTTTTGTGTGTTTGATTAGAGTTGGAGCTAAATTTTGCAGGGCACCATCCCTCCAGGGCAGAGATTGCCCACCCCTGCTTTAGCGTATATGGCGTCTAAAAGTCCCTGGAAGTCTAGAGAGACCTTGGAATCTTGGGAACAAAGCGACATGGGAGTGAGTCCTTCTTCCATTGGTTTAGACCAAAACAAGAAACCAGAGTGTGTGTGTGCTGCTTTAATAAGGTCAGGGGGAGTGAATGGCGAAATGAGAATAAGGTGAGTGTGATTAATACTGTGAGCGGGGAGACGTAAGTGAGCCTGGCGTGTCTGTGACACCTGCAATCTTACTAAATTAAAACAACTTCAATGGAAACAGGGGTAAAAATGCATGATCCTGATTGGTTAATGCTGATATTTACCGTAGCAGGTGGTAATAAATAAAGTGCCACAAAACTGTAATTAAAAAAAAAACAAAAAACTATCCATGCATTAATTTGAAATATGGGATGATTAAATACAACAATTATAATAATCGAATTATGATTTGATCAACTTTTTATGCGTATTTTGGTCTAATCCTGTTATATGATGAGTATCTAATCAACTCTGATATGAGTGTGTTATTTACACACTCATATCAGTCTGAACTGCTTTTTAAACCTCTGAAGCAATGTGCAATCATTGGCTGTAATAAAAGGGAGAACTTAAGTTGAAGGACAGTGAAGATAAAGGACAGCGCATATTAACGCCACTGGTGTTGATGAGTATGGAAATGAACTGAGATTTACACATCCCATCTGCAGAGAAAATACTCACACTCACACTTACACACGAGCGCAATGGTGTGGCTTACTCTTTTTCCCTCTCTCTCTCTCTCTCTCTTCTTTCTCTTATGCTCACTCTCTGACTCTCTCCTCTTTCTCTCTCGCTCTCTCACGCTTTCCCTCTATCTCCTCTGTCTCTCTCACGCTCTCTCTGTCTCTCTCTCTTTCTCTCTCTCTTTCTTACACACACCTACACACAAAGAACTGGGGTCTTTCTGTGTGTGGAGTTTGCATGTTCTCCCTGCGCTTGCGTGGGTTTACTCCAGGTTCTCCGATCTTCTCCCACAGTCCACAGGTTGATTGGTGATTCTAAATTGCCTAGAGACGGCTGGGATAGACTCCAGCAGATTCCTGTGACCCTGAATTAGGGAATAAGCGGGTATAGAAGAATGAAACTAAGAGGTAAAAACACTGTTTAAGTAATTCTCTGTGCACTAAACCCTTAAGCTCTATGAAAACATGGTGTGTAATAGAGGATATGGGAGAACTCGGGTGTCCTGTCTGACCTCAACTCCACTGAACACCTTTGGGATAAACTGGAACACTGATTGCACCCCGGATCTCCTCACCTTAACATTAGTGTCTGATCTCACTAATGCTATTGTAATAGTAGAGGACAATAGTGAAAGTGGTAGCGCAGTGGTTCGGGTGTTGGACTGCTAATTGGAAGATTCGGGTTTGATTCCCAGTTACCACTGTTGGGCCCCTGAGGAAGACCCTTAACCCACAATTGTTAGGTTGTGTAAAAAAGATAAATGTAAGCCAGTCTGGATAAGGGTGTCTGCCAGGAATGTAAATTTTTACTATATAATGTATTAACAAATAATCTTACATTTTTATCGGAAAGTATTCGGAAACCAAGTAGGACATATATAACAATTCGTCTATCATGTTAAAGAAAGTTTGGGCTTCCAATGTCCCACATCTCAAGCTCTTTAGATGTCATTTCGCAGGTGTATGGCATCACTGTCCTGTTGTATGGTCCATTTTTGGATCATTTTAATCATCTGCTGGATGTCCAAATGATCACTATGCTTAGCAGATTGTATGAGGTGTTCAAGTGTAACTTTTACAGAACATGGAGCTGTGCATGAGGGTCAATTATCTATAATTTGATCTTGATCTTTGATCCGTGCAAAAGATAAAACTTTTGTGTTTGTACTTTTATGAAAGTCACACTTTTGCCCTCTTGTTCGACTGTGCTGTCATGAACATAAATAGCTGGTATTATAACCCACAGGATCATGACTAATTTCTCTTATAGCAGAAAATAATGTTGAATATGCTAATATTGTGCATTACTTTAGCACTACTTGGCTAATTATAGTAAAAAAATAGTAAGAATGCTATCAATATTTACCAGTGGGTTAATTGAAATTGTTTGTTCGGTGTCAGGATCCTATCCTATTATATTATAATATTAAAAGTTGTGTGTTTTACCTTAGGTTAAAATATAGCTGTTTTTTATGTTTATAAGGAATGTTATTAGGGCTCTGATGAATACATTTTTTCCAAATACTAAAAATAAAATACACAGTGCAAAAATGCCTTCTTCAAATTCTAAAATTTAGTAAAAATCTACTAAAAACAAGTAAAAAATCTTCCACAAAACTGTCTTAATGAGAATAGTTAAACATTGGTAAAGATGTCTAGTCATTATAAACACTAGTAGACCTTAAAACTTTTATAAGCATTACATATTAAGTAATTTGAGTAAAAATTGAATTGAAACAAGAACATTTTATCTAAGTGTTAGTCAGTAAAACTATTGTTGGGTCTTAAAAGAAGACAGAAATGCCTAAAACTAGGCAAGAATAATACATTAATTTATAATATATTCATTTATCACATTTGTACGAGTGACCAATTGGGGATTGAGGGCCTTGCTCAGGGGCCTAGCAGCATTGACATGGTGGAGCTGGGATTTGAACCCACAGTCTTCAGGTTGATAATCCAACACCTTAACCATGAGCCACCACTTCCCAATTTGTCTTTACCCATCAAAACTTGAATATTTAATATTTAATTGAGTTTTCAAAACTGTACAATAATCCAAAAACATACTGTACTCTGTTTTGGGTAGCTTTTATTAAAAGATATTTACTTGAACATTTATCCAAGGTACAATAGGTACCCGAAAACACATGGAGAACATGCAAACTCCTGCAGGGGATAAGAACCTGGGACCTTATTGCTGTGAGGCAACAGTGTTAATCACTAAACTACCCTGCTGCATAATTTATTATATATATATATATATATATATATATATATATATAAAATCCTTAATCAATACTACAAGAAGAGATGTAAGAAAATATTGTCAGTGATAAAATAGCTTAATAGTACGTGTAATTATTACAGGACAGATGAAAAATGTACCCACATATGCGCTCTGGACTGGAATAAAATTTAGAAGGCTGGCTAAACAAGCTAACAACAAGTTAGCAAGTTAGCTAGTTGCATGCTAATGTGCTAAAGGGCTAACTCTGTTATACATTTCTTATATTTAATATGGATTTTCTAAACATAATCCTAAATCTAATTCAAACTTTATCCTTATTTAATACAAAGAAATCATTTTGACACTTTTTGTCTTGCAAAGCACATGGATTTGGCAGGGTTTTTTTTCCAGTTCTGTAACTGGTTACAAGCTTTTACACTTGTTTACACTGCAAGCTTCATAGAAGCCGTTGTGTCTGGTACCTCATCACTCCAGGCAAAATTTAACATTTTATGACAGTTTCCACCACTGGACTAAAAAATAGCGGCTCCTCAACTTCATCTCTCTCTATCTCAAAGAATTGGCAAAGGACATGCCCTGTCATTGACAAGCAATCATCCGACACGGTGCGTAAAGCCGTGGCGCAACATCAATTTACTTCACAATTATGGTATACATGAAGTTTATTCAGGCCTTCGGTCAGAGCATTTTGACTCATGACTGCCCCAATCTGTGGAGTTTCTAGCTGCAAAAGACTGAATGACAGAGAAATGGGGAAAGAGGGAAAAAGAGAGAGAGACTTTTGGGTGCTTGTGTACTGTCGTATGACTACATTCAACCAGGCCGTGAAATTAGCTTTGTATCTCTTTAGTCACACTAGCAAAGCTGTGTATGTGTAGGTGAAAGCAGAGTCTCTCTATTACCTTGTTGTTAATTTGAGAGATTGTGAATTGTCATGAACAAACATCCTCTTTAAAATTTTTTGTAGATTTCATCTGGCTTTCCTTTTATTCATTCATTCATCCATCTTCGATACCCGCTTATTCCCTATTTCAGGGTCACGGGGATCTGCTGGAGTCTATTCCAGCCTTCTCTGAAAGGGAGCAAGGCAGGAGGGGGACACCCTGGACAGGTCGCCAGTCCATCACAATTGGGGGTTAAGGGCTTTGCTCAGTAGTGGAAATTTGGTAGTACTGGAAATCAAACCCTGATCTTCCAATTAGCAGTCCAACATATTAACCACTGTGGTACCACCTACATGCTGAAATACAGCATGAGTTCCACCTAAAAATATTCGAATAGGAAGATTCGCTGCAATTCATTTCTTTAGGTGTGAATAAGTGTCAAAATGAACTGAAATCCCAAACTGACCCAATGTTTCTATAGATTTTACTCTGGATTTTTAGCGGTTACTAAAAAGTCTTCTGATCAGGATCATATGATTAAAATCCAGAATCCTATTTCTTTTCACTAGTCCAACATCTCCAGCTTTTACTTTATTGCTAATTAGAGTTTAAATACTGTTCTGCGATGTGCAATTAATCATGAAATATTGTAATGAATATTATTACAAAAAAAAAAAACTGTGCTTCCCAAACTCAAACATCTGCTGAAAATAAACAAATTAAAACATTTTAAAAGTTTTAGCCCGAAACATTTTAAAACTTTTAAACAAACTTAATTAAGTTGTGAATCTGATTACTGCAATTCTTTTTCAGTCGCTGCACAAAGAGTCACAGTTTGAATGAATTAAATAGAGTTGGTGTTAATTAAAAAATGGAAACCTAAGGTTTTCACTTCAAAAGGCTTTTTTTTCTTCCACTTGACGCTGTGGTGTTACACGATGACTCAAAATCTCTACAGCCGTGAAATCTTTATAAAAATGGCTTTGCAATGCTGGCAAAAACATAGGGCAAGATCCGTGGCTATCTCCTCCACCTCATCCAAGTCCTCAGCATCCGCCTGACCTGCTGCTGCCATCGAAATACGAGAAATAAATGTGTGATTTAAGAAAAAACAGACTAGAATGAAGTCTAATGATCTGTCAGTGCAGTAAGATAATTACAATTGGTAAGATTTCTTAAAATAATGAAATCATTTCTAGGCTTTAGTAAAGAACAAAATAACTAAAATAGCATTAAAACTCGTATTCCAAAAATTGTATTTAGTCTAATTAACTTAAAACTAGCTCTTTAGTCATGTTTTAAACAGTTTGCTTTTTTAATTTGTGCAAAAAGAGCTTAAATCTAAAGTTAATAAACAGGAACATTCCTCTTTATTTAGGAATTGGTTTCATATATTCTGTCTTAAAATAAGCCAAAGCATTTATTTTTTATTCATTCATTCATTCATTCATTCATCCCCGTTTATTTCCTAATTCATGGTCACAGGGATGGAGTCTATCCCAGCCATCTCTGAAAGGGTGAAAGGCAGAAGGGGTACACCCTGGACACATCGCCAGTCCATCACAGGGCCAATTTAAAATCACCAATAAATCTAACATACATGTTTTTGAACTGTGGGAGAAAACTGGAGAACCTGAAGTAAACCTACGCAAGCACAGAGAGGACATGCAAACTTCACACATAAAGACCCCTGCCCGGGTATCGAACCCGGGACCATCTTGCTGTGAGGCAACAGTGCTAACCACTAAAATAAGCTATTACAGCTAAAATAAAGTTTTTAAAAATACAAGGCAGGCCTCAAAAAATGTCTCTTATTGTAATTATGCTCAATTTGCAAGTAAAATAACTAACTTCAAGCTTTACTAACTAGGAAGAAAAAGATAAATAATCTCTAAACAATTATAATAATCCTACACAACCTGCTCTTGTGTAGCATTTTATACTTAAAACAAGATCATTAATATTTTTTGACTAGAAATAAGATTGTAACTTGTTTTTGCAGACCACCAACTCGGATCTGAAGCTGAATGGCCTGGTGGAAAGCCTTTGGGCCTTCACTGATGACACCTATTCAGGAGACAGATAGCATGCAGGTGTCTGCTCCCCCTGAGGCACTGTCCCATATTCCTGCTTGTTTAACCCCTGTATGTTAACCCCTGTATGTCATATGTTAGCCATAGACCCAGCATGAAGATAGAGCCGTCTCAGACCCCTTTGCTAAATCTATTTGCAATTCTCCACTCCTAAACAAGCCATGCATAATATGTGTGTCTCCCCTCATAATAAAATCTAAGTAGCACCCTTTCTAAACTCACACATGTTGCTGAAGTAAAGGACGTTTACTGGTGCTGCAGTGGATGCAGCCCTATACCGACCTTATGCAGTCACGTGGCAGCGTTTCCAGAGTGTTTTTTTAATGCAGTTCAAGTTCTCGAAGTGGAGCGCTATACAAAGATTTATTTTTACATTTAAAATTACAGCATTTAGCAGATGTTCTTGTCCAGAGTGACGTACAAAAGTGCTGTGAGTCACATCATTGAACAGCTCAATGCTAGTATAATAGATCACAAATCAGTGTAACAACAACAAAAACTGTTAAAAGAGCAGCATGTTTTTTTTTTTTCAAGGTCTAGGTATTTAAAAAAGTGGTGGGTTTTCAGTCGTCTCTTAAAGACAGTGGTGTGTAAAAACTTTGGTAAGTTGAAAACAACACGTGCAGCTGCATTCTGAATCATCTGCAGAGGACGAATTGCACTCAGAGGAAGACCTGGCAGGAGTGAGTTACAGTAGTCTAGTTTAGAAAATACAAGAGACTGAACAAGCAACTGATTGGCCTGAGTAGGTAGACATGGTTGAATCCTCCTGATCTTTTGGAGGATAATTGACAAAGATCTATGTATTATATACAGTTCAGCTCTTTATATATGTAACAAGCAAAGCTGTATCGAATTTCGAGAATTTAAACAAAACTCCAGATTTTCTCATTTGATTCTTATTTTGGTCATCCTGGTTTGGTCGTTAGAATATTTTGTAGAACACAAGAGTTCTTTCTACATATTTAAGATGACTTTCTCACACTCTCACACATCCTCTATTAACCTCCACTGCGTCCCTCTCTATCCCATCTGTAGTGCTAACTGGCTAAGCTCATTAACACCTAATTTGTTAAGTCTAATTTTCTTATGTCTAATTATTTTATTATTTTTTAAGGAAAATGACTGCAGAAATATGTAAAAAGTGGTGGTGCAGTGGTTGAGGTGTTGGACTACTAACTTGAGGACCCAGGGTCAATTCCCAGCATCACCAAGCCACCACTGCTGGGCCCCTGAGCAAGGGCCTTAACCCCCAATTACTCAGTTGTAAAACAGTAAGTAGCTTAAACAGCCAAAATGCTGCAAATGTAAAAATAAAATTAAACAAACACACTATTTACAATATTTAACACCAAAAAACAACCAATTTGCTGCACTTTTTTTGCGATATTTGCCCAACTGGTGAAATTAAAGGTGAGGAAACTAAGAAAAAGGTTCTTTATACCATCTCTCTTACAGCAGTATTAGGGCTCTTGGTCAAGGCTAAATTGCTCCACAGCAACTAATATATCCTCACTTCACGGCTGTCCAGTTCCAGGCAGGATGCTTGGAATGATGCATGTCACTCTGCACCATGACCTCAGTGATGTTCGGCTTTGAATAGCAGAGGTGTCTCGGTTTAGACAATTTTGTGGTTTAGTTACTTTAGTTAAAATGCTGATCCTTGTAACACACAAACACACTATGGTATACTACAGACCAGGAGTCATGTGCTTTTTAGAAATATTCAGAACTCAGAAAATACTGCAAGGCAATCAATGCATTTAAAAAATGATAGTTTATCATTTTAACAAATCCACTGAAGTAAGTATAATTTTAGAACCCAAAGTAGCAGTTTATTTACAAAAACATTAAACATAAACTAAGCAAGACTTGGCAGCACAATGGCTTATTCGTTAGCACTGTTGTCTTACAGCAAGAAGGTTCTGGGTTTGATTCCTGGGCCTTGTGAAGTTTGTATGTTCTTCCTGTGCTTGAGTGGGTTTACTCCATAGAGTGAGTGTGATTGTGTGTGTGGTCCTGCGATGGACTGGTGACCTGTCCAGGGTGTCCCCCTCCTGCCCTTCGCCCTTTGGGAGACGGCTGGGATAGACTCCAGCAGATCCCTGTGACCCCGAATTAGGGAATAAGTGGGTATAGAAGATGAATAAATGAATAAATAAACAAGATCTAGCTTAGCACAGCATAGCATAGATACAGGCAGTAAATAGTAAGTGATACTATAAGGACAACCTAATTATTTTAAATAGACATGTATTGTTTGTGGCCTTGTTTGTGTTCAACACACAGGTGGGAAGAAAAAGTTCATCTTAAGCCATTAGTAGAATCTTTAACACCACAGTGAATAAAGCCAGTGGTTTTTTTTTTTACTTTAGCTATCATGCGGTAGTGGAGAGCTGACTGGTGAGAGGGAACTGGCAGGGGAACAAATGAAACCTCTTTAACCTTTTCTTCTAAGACGTTTTATCCTTAGGAGTTTAGTTAATGTTCTAAGCTCAAAGACACCTAAAGCTACTTAAACTACAGGGAAAAAAACAGCACAACGCGTTACTACACCGCCACCCAATAAAGGAATAACCTCACAGCACTTACACCACCTGGCAGATGTTTTATTCACAATGACTGTTTGACTTGTTTGTACTAGTAAATTAGGAATTAGTGAGTTTTAGCATGTGCGTGTTAAGCCGTCGCTATAATCTTGATCTCTTGGGATTGTCCCATTTAATGTATTGACATTTCAGCAGTAAAAAGATAGATGGATGGATGGATTGATGAATGGATGGATGGATGAATAGATGAATTACTAAATAGATAGATGGATGAATGGATGAATAAATAGCAAAATAAACGAATAGATGGATGTATGGCAAAATAGATATATTATTATATATCTAATAACTTAATATTAGTGCCTGATCTTACTAATACAATTGTGGCTGAATGAGCATATTTTTAAATCCACACAATCACTACACAATTATGTATACAGCATTTTCAGACGGTGTGATGATTTTTATAGGAGTAGGACTGAGACTAAATCTAAAATAGATGTTAAAAAAACCACAGATTGGTCTGTTGGTAGTATAGCACATAGTAAAGTATACTTACTCTTTCCTGTCATACCAGACAAACATGTGTATCTTTGAACATGTGTGTATGGATAATTGCTGCAGATTGTGCTTTCCTCCAAGCATGTAATGCTGTACTGTGGAGCAGCAGTTGGAAAGGATGCAGCAGGTGGACTCCTATCTTTCTATAGTAAGTGCTAGCCCTTTTTTATTACCGCTTCTCTGGTGGGTGAAAACTGGCAGGAGAACAAATTAAATATCTATAACCTTTTCCTCTCGAATGTTTTATCCTAAGGAGTGAAGTTATTAATTCTTAGCCTAGAGTTACTGTGACAATTTTTCTACATTTAACAAAAAAAAAAACATAAATCAGTGTGATGTGTTTCTACACTTGTCCTAACATTTATTCCAGCACCACCCCAGAGCAGATTAACACAACTTGGACAGCATTTAACAGACAATTCCATCCAGAGTGATTGTTTTGCTATGCAGTTGGGCGATATAGATATATATATATATAATACAATATGACCCCAACTTACTAAGATGGGATATGCAAAGAAACGAATTTCACTCTGCTGTAAACAAGTATATGTGACAAAATAAATGCATTTACATTACAGACAAACTGAAATTCAGGACAAATACACAAGCCCAAGCTATAAATACACAAGACCAACCAATAAAAACCAGACACATGAACAAGGCGATCACATTACAAGCACAAAACAGGAAGTACAAAGAACAAGAACTTAAAACATAAAGCTCAAAACTAAGAAGAAACATAAAACAAGAACTATATAAAACATAAAGCATGAAACAAGAAGCCTAAACCATAACCTTTACGTCCTTCAATATTAAAAGCAGTTTCTTAGAATAATATAATCTTGGTCAGACCTTGCATGACATTTAAACTATGGACTTTGAGTCTCATATCGGAAGCTAATATAGTTTTACTGACAATAAAACCTGGTTCAAAATAATCAGATTTGGCATTTACACACATGCCATTTTATACATAGGTCTAATCCAAAGACTCTCTGCTGTATGGAGACAAATCATGGACAATATAAAGTAATACAATTCTTAAAGCTCCAAATACAAATTTAAATTGTAGTAATGCCTCACCAACTCCCATGATGGATTATTGGTGCTTTTGGTGAGGTGCCATGGGAAGCAATTCAACACATCCCATAATGGTGTGGCAAATGTAGTATTTATTGGGGATGATGGGGGGGGGTGGTATGGCTGCGGGCAAAATGGCTAAAAAGTGAGTGATTTAACTCCTGATGGTATTGTGGCTAGGTTATAAGCTTAATGAGTGGAATGTTGGCAAAGCTAAAAGCCTCCTCAGCCAACATTAGTGTCTCACCAGTACTTAATGGTTGGCTAAATGAGTACATTTTCAAAGCCCTGCTGGAAAATCTACCTAAAGCCTTTTATTATGAGTAAAAGTTTAGTCTATATAACATACTGAAAGCCATTCCATAAATCTCCTACACTTCACGATTATCTCAACCAAAGACTGGCTGGCTCATCTTATTTGTCAGATACAACACTAGAAGTCCCTTAGGTTTCTACACAATCATAACATGGGTCTGCTATTATTTTACGTGCCTAGTGGGCTAGCAAATAAATTGATTATTTGTCCACCCAGGGGAGCACTTATTTTAAAAGGGTTACTTTAATACTCTGCAAATGTTCAAGAGGTTTCTAGTGATTTCTGCATCATTTACTGAGAAAGATGTAAAAGTTAAAAATAACAATATATTACATAATACATAATTATATTATCTTTTAATATACGATTTTAAAATGTAATATTATAAATTGGGCAGCACGGTGGCTTGGTGGTTAGCACTGGTGCCTCACAACAAGAAGGACCCAGGCTTTGGCTGGTCGGCCATCTTGGGTAAAGGTTTTGGCTGGTTATCCATTTGGGGCTGAGTGGGTTTACTTCCGGTTCTCCGGTTTCCTCCCACAGTCCAAAAACATGTATGTTAGATTGATCGGTTATTGGCCATAGGATTAAGTGTGTGTTTATGTGGCTCTGTGATGGACTGCCGATGTGTCCAGGGTGTCCCCCTCCTGTCATTTGCCCTTTCAGAGACGGCTGGGATAGACTCCAGCAGATCCCTGTGAACCCGAATTATGGAATAAGCGGGTATAGAAGATGAATGAATAAATGAATATTATAACTTTCAAATAAGACCTTTAAAACTCTAATAATTAAAATTCTACTTAGATAATAATAAACAAACACTGTGATTAAATCTTTGGCAGACATGAGATTTCAACTTCCTTGAAGGTACAATTATTGAACCCGCAATTTATTCCTATAATATAATTTATAATTATTTACATTATTTTACATTTTTTATATTAAGAAACTCTGATTTCAATAATTAGACCTGGCGTCTACTGCACAAGGGATTCATAAGGAGATTTTTGTTAAGACTCTAAAATACTACTAGAAACAAAACTATATGCATTACATACATTGGTGTAACTTCAGAGCCATAAACTTTAAAAACCCTGATTGATTAGTCAAAATTCAGGAAACAATTAAGCATAAAGCAGGAAAAAAACGATTTACATCCAAAAGCTTTGACTCAAATGAAGGAACTTTAGGAACAAACATCTTGATTAGGATCTCAGCCTGAAATCGTGTAATTATTAAGACAATTAAGTATTAATTAAAAAAAAGTCATCCTAATTAACTCCTATCTAATACAAAACCAAGCATGAATGAGAGTGTGACCTTATTCACATGCTTTCTGGTGCAAAAAATAAGATATCATTCAGCAGGAATTCTTTTCCTTTTAAATAAATTGTATAACGGTTAATTAAATGGTGGTGCCTGGAGATTCACAAAAAAACCTGCTCTTTTATATGCAATGTGTAGGTTTTCGGTTTTATAATCATACGCTTCAACAAAATTGTTGTTTGGTCACACTCATGCTGTACATACTGGACTTTATATGCTTAACTATATCATATGAAGCCTAGAACCAAAAAACCTTACCTAGGGCAGTTCCATTCATAGCAATGACTCTTTTTTTTACAGTTTCTTTCCTGCAGCACTTTCACTTTCAGGTTTTACTCCCTTGTGTGCAGAGGAAACAGTGAGTGAAACTGCTGCATGTATCGTTTTTATTCATTGATCATCGTGTGCCTGACAGGTTCCAATTTAACCAAGGCATTTGTACTGTCAGGCTGTTAGCCAAGGGTTTCTTACAGTTACTTCTAATACCCAACGGCAACACAGCCTTACCTTTAGCTGTTTCTAACGGAAGGGTTAGCTTTCTGACCATAACATCCATTTTCTGTTGCTTTTTTTTTTTGACTGGGCAGAAAACACACTAATTGTTCACACTAGCAAGCAACAACATAAATAACAGTATTATGGCTAAGGATCTAAGTTGTTTGATCAACTATCAATTTGAAATCATTTTCTAATGATTTGAAATTACGTTCTGGTGCTGGTCGGCCATCTTGGGCTGAGGCTCTGGCTGGTCTGTCATCTTGGGCTGAGTTTCTGTCTGGTCGGCCATTTTGGGCTGATGTTCTGGCTGGTCAGTCATTTTGGGCTGATGTTCTGCCTGGTCAGTCATTTTGGCTGAGGATCTGGCTGGTTGGTCATCTTGGGCTGAGGCTCTGGCTGGTCAGCGATCTTGGGCTGAGGCTCTGGCTGGTCGGCCATCTTGGGCTGAGGCTCTGGCTGGTTGGTGTGTAACACTGTATGGTAAGTCTGTGCTTATGCCATGTTTAGTCCAGCCAAGTCAAGTCAAATTTAGTCTGTTATTATTTTGCCAATAGCTTTTCCTTTTGCTGTTTTTTCGCGTTGTAAATAAACGGCAACTCGGGTTCCAATAAACTACCCACCTCTCAGTGAAATCATTACAGCTAAATTACAAACTTTGTTAGCTTGTTATTTAGCACTTTGAAAATTTTAGCCTAGTCTGTTATGGTTTGGATAACCACAACACAGCACTGCAGTTTTTCTGCAAATTGATGAAACTAGATGTTGCCTTAAAGCTAATGTTTTTCTTAAAACTCAGGGGGCAAGGATATTCAGCAATCAGTGGACAGTTAACAATTACACACACACACACACACACACATTTACACACTACGGACAATTTCTAGATAATATATAGGCCTAGGACTGGAGGTAAAAGAGGAGGTATATAAATGAGATAAACAAGGACATGAAGTTAGTGGGTGTGCGTGAAGAGGACGTAGAGAATAGAGTTAGGTTGAGACAGAGGATGTAGAGAATAGGGTAAGGTGGAGACTCTTATGAGCAATTTAGAATCACCAATTAACCTAACATACATGTTTTTGGACTGTGGGAGGAAACCGGAGAACCTGGAGTAAACCCAAGCACAGGGAGAACATGCAAACTCGAGAAAAGAACCCAGAATCTTCTTGCTGTGAGGCAACAGTGCTAACCACTAAGCCACTGTTCTGCCCCTTATTAATACATAATGCTACTCTAAATATGTAAAAAAAAACTGTGATAAAGTATCTTTACTTTACGATGTAGAGCTGGTAGTGCTATGTATACCACCGACTGATCCACCAATCATGTTATCCTTAAAGGTTAAAACTCATCTGCTTTTATTTGTCACCTGAGAAGAAACAGACAAAAAGCACACATGTAGGAGTGACATCATTTCTTGTGAAAGTGCACCATGAAGCAATGAAGGACAGAGAAACAACGAGCCGGAAAATAATTCTATGAATTACTTACTTAGACTCACACATACTTCAATTAGATAGACACAAGTGTGGCCCAGGGGTAAACTTAATGATCACAATGCTGGAAAGCTCAATAGAAATCAGCTTAGAGAGGAACAGTGGGCCCTGGGGTCGACCATGGCACACCTAAATGGCACACATACACACACACAAACTATATATAATAGGGGTATATATATAAATAAGTCAATCGCATTATCTGTACCTGTGTGTTTGTGTGTGGCCCAAAGTCTAAAGTGGAAATTTCTTCTTTTTTTCTAGGGCTATTGAAAAAAAAACTTGGCTCTAGAGCCAAAAATAATAGTAGGTTAAAACCTCTTCAAGTCAGACCAGGAAATGAAAAATGTCAATTCATAGCTGTAGATGTTCCATTTATGTTTATATCAATAAATATGGGTTTGCTTTGTAGCACATACTTCATATTAGACAAGATTCCTAAATTCTCCTCAGCTGAAAGTGGTGGTTCCTCCCTTTATGAGTGTGTGGAGTCTGCTGCTTTGCTGTGTTCCTACTTTCATTTACATTAATGGCATTTGGTGGACACCCTATGCCATAAAGTAGAAGTGGTAACTTGGTGGTGCTGGGAATCAAACCTAGAACCTTTGTTTTAGCAGTACAACACCTTAACCTGTTGCACTATCACTTCCCTCACTTGAATAGTACTTGAATAGGTTTAGGACACAGCACACATATGCTTGGTGATTCTGTCCATCGTTAGTATCCCGCATGATCAGATGGTCTCCTGGATCGAAACGGAGGACAACAACGTCTACTTACCGAGTATTACATGTCTATAGCACCAAAGACATTTTCTCCTTAATTAAAGCCACACAGGCTTCTCTAAACACAATTATTTCTCACATGATTTATTCTGGTTAAATCAACCTAAAAAAAAAAAATCAAACTCGATTGAATATAAAAGACGAAATTATTTACTGGTTATGTGACGCTAGCAATTATTTTTAAGCAATGATACTCTTTTCGTCCTTATCCAGTGCAACTTACATTAATACAACTGAGTGAATGGGGTTAAGGGCCTTGCTCAGGGGCCCAAAAGTGGCAACTTAATGGTGGTGGTGGTGACTCAAAACCCGATCTTTCAGATATCAGTCCAACACCTTAACCACTGAACCACCATTTCGCCAGTCTCTTCAGTCCATAGATAATTATGCTACCTCTTGGGAAGTGGTAGCGCAGTGGTTAAGTTGATGGACTACAAACTTGAGGACCCAGGTTTGATTCCCAGCCCCACCAAGCCACCACTGCTGGGCCCCTGAGCAAGGCCCTTAACCTCCAATTGCTCAGTTGTATAACAACGAATAGAAAAGAGATGTCATAATTAAATATAAACAGTTATGTTTGCAAGTTAGTGAAATTACCCCCAACATTATTTTATGTCTTCTAGGGAGGTAGATGATCTCATTCCTTCATACAAGTCTTGGCTTTTTCTAGCATCCTTGAATAGAGACATGGGTGTCTACCCACCATTAGGGAAATAAAGGTAGCTGTAGCATTAACTATATTGTGATGAGTAAATTTGCACTCTTCTTTATTTTTTCAGTAAAAAAGAAAAGGCTAAATTGCAAGTATTTGATTGACACCCAATGTTTGTCTTTAGCTCCATCTCTGTTGTATGTGCAGCACTGTTTTATAATGAAGCGTGCACAGACAAACCTACATGAGAAAACACCGCTAACTACATTCCACTGATTGGCATGTGAGTCATTTACAACCCATGAACTCTTACTGGATGTAGAAGAGCAAATGCAGGTTTCTTTATCCAAACACAATTAATGTCCCGTGTGAGTTGGTTACAAAACTTTTGGCATATATATATATATATCTGTATATATATTCTATATATCTATATAGATATATCTATATATATCTATATAGATATATAGGTATATATAGATATATATATATAAAAGGAGAGAACGAGAGAATGTGACAGGCAGAGAAAGATACATACAAACCCTCACATTTTAGCAGCACAGACAGTAAGGAAGTGAGCTAGCATGAGGGGTGGTGCTAATGGTGGTAACTTTTGGTTGACATCTCTAGGGCTGGAGGTTTATTCAGCACCACTGGCCTATGTTCTTCCAGTGCTTTTGGGTGTTTACTCTAGTTTCCTCCTTAGTCCACAGATATGTATCATAGGTCATAGGCTGATTGACATCTCTAAATTGTGTGTGTGTGTGTGTGTGTATGTGTGATTCTGACCTGCAATTAACCTGACACTATATTTTGTCCCCTGAGACAGACTCCAGGTTTCCTGTGACTTTGAATTAGATAAGTGCCACATAAAAAGGATGGATGGATACCTGGAAGAAATAAAATATAAATAAATACAGGAAAGTACAGCGTGGTCATGTGATGTGATAGTAAAGTGGAGTGTATACAGTGTATTGTTCCCTCGTCTAAACAGCAAAGCCAAAAATTGACATAATAAGAAAAAAATAAAAATAAAATTTCTCTTCGAAACTTTTGTATAAGATGTAATAATATTTAGATGATAACACCACCAAGTTACCACTGCTGGGCCCCGGGGCAAGGCCCTTAACCCCAAGTTGCTTAGTTAAATGAAATTAACGTAAGTCGCTCTGCAGATGACATTGTGATTTGTAGTAAGAGCAGGGAGCGGGTGGAGGAAAACCTGGAGAGGTGGAGGTTTGCTTTGAAAAGAAGAGGAAAGAAAGTCAGTCGTAGCAAGAGGTAAAGAAGGTACAGGAATTTAAGTACTTGGGGGTCGACAGTCCAGAGCAATGGAGAGTGTGTAACAGAGTAGTGAGCACAGGCGGGTTGGAATGGGTGGAGAAACGTGTCAGGAGTGATGTGTGACAGGAAAATATCAGCTAGAATTAAGGGGAAGGTGTACAAGTCAGTGGTGAGACCAGCTATAATGTATGGTTTAGAGACAGTGGTGAGACAGCTATGATGTATGGTGTAAAAACAGTGATGAGACCAGCTATGATGTATGGTTTAGAGACAGTGGTGAGACAGCTATGATGTATGGTGTAGAAACAGTGATGAGACCAGCTATGATGTATGGTTTAGAGACAGTGGTGAGACAGCTATGATGTATGGTGTAGAAACAGTGATGAGACCAGCTATGATGTATGGTTTAGAGACAGTGGTGAGACCAGCTATGATGTATGGTTTAGAGACAGTGGTGAGACCAGCTATGATGTATGGTTTAGAGACAGTGGTGAGACCAGCTATGATGTATGGTTTAGAGACAGTGGTGAGACCAGCTATGATGTATGGTTTAGAGACAGTGGTGAGACCAGCTATGATGTATGGTAGAACCAGCTAGTTTAGAGACAGTGGTGAGACCAGCTATGATGTATGGTTTAGAGACAGTGGTGAGACCAGCTATGATGTATAGTTTAGAGACAGTGGTAAACCCGCTATAATGTATGGTTTAGAGACAGTGATGAGACCAGCTATGATGTATGGTTTAGAGACAGTGGTGAGACCAGCTATGATGTATGGTTTAGAGACAGTGGTGAGACCAGCTATGATGTATGGTTTAGAGACAGTGGCACTGAGGAAGAGACAGGTGGCAGAGCTGAAAGTAGCAGAGCTGAAGATATTGAGGTTTTCTTTGGGAGTGACGAGGTTGGACAGGATTAGAAACGAGTTCATCAGGGGGACGGCTCATGTTAGATGTTTTGAAGAGAAAGTCAGAGAAGCCAGATTGAGGTGGTTTGGACATGTACAGAGGAGGGATAGTGAATATATTGTTAGGAGGATGTTAGAAATGAAGCTACCGAGCAGAAGACAAAGAGGAACATGAGGACATGAAGTTAGTGGGTGTGAGTGAAAAGGATGTAGAGAATAGCGTTAGGTGGAGACAGAGGATGGAGAGAATAGCGTTAGGTGGAGACAGAGGATGTAGAGAATAGAGTTAGGTGGAGACAGAGGATGTAGAGAATAGGGTTAGGTGGAGACAGAGGATGTAGAGAATAGGGTTAGGTGGAGACAGAGGATGTAGAGAATAGGGTTAGGTGGAGACAGAGGATGTAGAGAATAGGGTTAGGTGGAGACAGAGGATGTAGAGAATAAGGTTAGGTGGAGACAGAGGATAGGGTTAGGGTGGGTGGAGACAGAGGATGTAGAGAATAGGGTTAGGTGGAGACGGAGAATGTAGAGAATAAGGTTAGGTGGAGACAGAGGATGTAGAGAATGTAAATGTCGATGAGGAAGAATAAGGGAACCTAAAATAGTTTTTAAAATAAATCAAAGCACACATTTTTGATATTTTCTATTTTCTTTCTTGCAATAATTGTGTCATGTCCTGTTTTCTGATGCATTCCTGTTCATTTCGTTTATCAGTCTTTACCTCAGGATGTGAAATAGGTTCATGTCTGGGGATCAAATTGCCCAGTCCAAAACTTTCTACATTTTTTTGATTCCTTTCTTGGGTTGGAAGTGTGTTTTGGGTTGTTGCCTTTCTGCATAATAAAACTCCTCCTGCTTCATTTGGATGCATTTCAGTATAAATTGGCAGACAAAATGTTTATGGACATCGGATTTAATCAGTAAAGATCCGTGAGCCTGTGCCAGCTTGAGCCTTGACACTACCACCATCATGTTTCACAGATAAGCAGATGTTTTGGATCCACTGGATTCTTTGTTTATTTTCCCTATTCCCTAATTCGGGGTCACAGGGATCTGCTGGAGTCTATTCCAGGCAGGAGGGGGACACCCTGGACAGGTCACCAGTTCATCACAGGGCCACACACACTTACACTCACTCCAATGGGCAATTTAGAATCACCAATTAATCTAACATACATGTTTTTGGACTCGGGAGAACCTGGAGTAAACCCATGCAAGTACAGGGAGAACATGAAACTCCACACAGAAAGACCCCTGCCCGGGACTTTCTTGCTGTGAGACAACATTGCTAACCACAAAGCCACCGTGCTTATATTATATATATTATTACATATTATATATAATGATATTTTTATATTCCTAAAATATGGTGTGAAAGAAAAAGTGATGTGTATATATACTGTGTACATTTATATGCTGAATGCAGAATCCTCCCTTTTTCTGTTTATCTTTTAATCTCCAGGCCAAATTTGTTCGTTCTCCGCTCACAGGGAAAAATAAATTGGTCTTGCTGTTCCACTAGTTTTAAGGAGATTATATACTGTCTGTATGCAGCCGAGTTGAGACTGAATGCAAAAATGTTGCTCCTTTATTGCTCACATCCTGCACTATCACGAAGAGTGAAAAAAGAAGTTTTGAGCTGGGGTAGAAAAGGGTAATGGTGGCTAAGTTTTTAAGCACATTTTTCTTTGTGCACAGAGCTTGCATGTTCTCCCTGTGCTCTTGGATGTTGTTGTGGTTTCGTTCTTAGCCTTAGTCTACATTATGGTCACCCATGTCTAAAAATAAATGTAAGTAGATGAACTATATGGTTCTTACAATGAACTATAACCCTGTCAAGGGGGAAGTGGTAGAGCAGTGGTTAAAGTGTTGGACTGCTAATTGGAAGATTCAATTTCCAGCATCACTAAATTGCCAGTGCTGGGCCCCTGAGCAAGGCCCTTAACCCCTAATTGCTCTGAAGTATAAAAGAGATAAATGTAAGTCACTCTGGATGAGGGCGCCTGCCAAAGTATTTGAAATCTTCTAAAACTGTCAAAATTTCATTTTGGAGGAAAAAACTGATCGCATCGGCTATTAATCGGCTTGCCGGTAAACTTGTAAACTTGTCAAACTAGCGATAAGATTTTGGTGTAGGATTATAGGAATCCTTTAGGACAAGGAAGTCCAACCTCTGTCTGGAGGGTCGGGGGGTGTTCCTGCATAACCAACCTCACCCAACTAATCAAGTCCTGGAGGGTCGGGGTGTCCTGCAGCGTTTAGCTCCAACCCTAATAAACACCTACCCAACAATACCAACTCAACCCAACAATCAAGATGTTGCTTGATAGACCTGAAACTTACAGGTTAGTGTGTGTTGAGGCAAGTTGGAGCTAGAACTCCTTAGGACATAGGGCCGAGTTTGGACCCTGCTTTAGGGCCGAGTTTGGACACCCCCTTTTAAAATTTTGTCCCTAGACAACGAATTCATAGCTAAAACCGCACATTGTAAACCCTTCTTAAGGTGTCCCCCATACTTAAGGTGTTCCACTGCTCACATTCTCCAGAAAACTGTTCAATACTGATCACACACACACACCTGAACCCCATTCCCTAATTATACACCACACCATAATAGCAGCTCACCCACACCTACAGGTTGTCTCTCCTACACCGTTGGGTATACAGGAAGAAGGACTCACTTCCATGTGGAGAAGAAGGACTCACTGCCTCGTTTTCAGGTTCACAATGTTTCCAAGGACTTCCAGACTCTTTGTTCTCAAAAGAACCCCAGACTCTTTGTTCTCCGAGTGTTCCGAGTGTAATTCCAAAGACTCCTGAGAGATCCCCTGGGTAATCATCTGTTCTTTCAGTTCTTTGTTCATGCTAAGACTTTAATGTTCGCTAAATTCCAGCCTTTACCTCTAACCCTAACCCTAACGCCTGTAAAATAAACCGGTGTCTCTGGTTCTAACCCCAGTGTCTTGAGGGTACTTCCTGTCACACTCATGTCCATCCTTTAATCAGATGGCCAAATGTGTTTAGTCTACAGCAAAAAAAAGGGAAATGAATTGGCCCTGCTGTTCCAATAGTTTCTTGGGGAAAAGATATTTAAGCAACAGACTTTATTGGACTTTATTTTAAGAGATGTCTTCTCTGAAGATACTAAACATTTTGCTGGAAAATAGATGCACAAGAGAATGTGGCACTGACTACAAAACACAAATCTTCCAGCCATTTTAAAAAGCAGTGTTAAGTGCAATTATTTAGGCTTGGATGGATGTCCCCTAATTTAACAGACCTTCATGCGGAATCGACACTGAATGCTAACGACATCTCCTTCGGTGTGTTTAAGGTCAATAGTGCTGCTCTGGCTGCTTATTATTCAGGAAGTACAGCCTTGAATAATGGAAACAACTTAGGTAAGACTTCTGTTTATTTATAGAAAATAATCCCTAATGTCTGGGATAGGCTTCATCTGATCCCGAATTATATAGAAGCTAAAAAAAAGAAATAAAATTAAGAAAAAAGTTTAAAAAAAAACGTACTATAAAAAACTTTATATGCTGTCTCTATAGTTTAAATGTTTCATCATCCCACATGTTATAAATCAGAGGTGACACATTGCTCCATTTCAATTAATGTTAAATTAGATCATTGCTAATGTTATGCCTCGGAGTTACTGATTACGAGCAATGAAGCCTGATTACAAATGAAATTCCAGCTACGATAATTAACCCGAATGACCTTTAGCAGTATAAGAGTCTTCGAGTACTGACAGCTACACTGTTAAATAACATAGCAATATTATAATATTCAGGATTTTACTGTTATCAGTACTTAGACATGCAGAGAAGTGTATTTGGAAACAGTTGAACAAATAAGCACATACTTATTTATTACGTTCGCAATTATGAATTATTCTATGCACCGAATAATTATTACAGGCACTGACACATTTATGTAATAATATAGTGTAGATATTAACAGCCCCCCTGATTGCCAGAAGGAAAGTCGTTAAAAATGGTAAGATTTAATTACTTAGAACTTGTAAATATCATCGCGTGACATATTAATAAATATTATTAACATTCACCATGTTAGGAATCAGCGTATTGTTGTTTAACATGAGGCAGTAGACTGTAATATAAGTTCAATCCTGTTTGAATTTTTTTTTCATTTAAATCATTAATATTTTAATCTGAAACTTAACCCAACACAATAACAAATTATTACAAATATTGTCTGCACTTGTGTGAGAATCTATACTGTGTGCGTCACTGTCCATTTTATTTTGATCTCATAGGCTTGGATTGTAGAACTGTCCAAGCCTAATGTCTGGTTTATTCATTCATTCATCCATTTTCTATACCTATTTTTCTATCTGCTTATTCCCTAATTTGGGATCATGGGATCTGCTGGAGGGTGAATGGCGCCCTGAAAAGGTCACCAGTCTATCACAAGGCCACACACACTCTCACACTCACTCCTATGGGCAACTTGGAACCACCAATCAATCTAACATACATGTTTTTGGACTGTGGGAGGAAACCGGAGAACCCGGAGTAAATCCACGCAAGCACAGGGAGAACATGCAAACTCCACACAGAAAGACACCTGCAGGGGAATCAAATAGACCTTCTTGCTTTGAGGCAACAGTGCTAACCACTAAGCCACCGTGCTGCCCAATTCTGATTTAATTTAGTTTCAATCATTAATAATATAAAGAAAATGTATTAACCGCCTTTCTATTTTGCTGGCTTAGTAATCAATTAAATAAAAATAAAAATTTATACTGAAAGACTGATATAAAATGAGTCAGGGCACAATTTTTCTAATAAGCAGCTACTGGGAAAAGAATTTCCTTCTGGATAAATGAAGAATTATCTTATCTTATCTTATCTTATCTTACTTGGTTTCTTCATTGTGAGGGGATTTTGGCTCTGTTGGTATAACCTTACCCAGAACATTACGAGTTAAAGAAAACCTGAAAAACTAGATGGACGTAGGATTTATATCACAGTTGATATTGAGAAATTTGTGGAAAAAAATTACTTATTTTGCGTTTGTTTTTATAATGTATTGCCACAAGTGTTTACTTTTATTATGAGCCAATAACCACCAATGTCGACTATGACAACGGTCATTCAATGCTGAATTTGGACAGCCAAAACAGGAGAATATATTACATTTTAGCCACTGGTAAAAAAAAAAGCAATAATACTGCAAACCACGATGAACAAGAAAACCAGTCAATACTTAATTATTGCACTAAATAATACAGTTATAAATGATTGTCCTATAAAACCAATGAAAAATTCAGTGCTTTAATTTACACTAAAGTGTTTTAGGCATAAATAAACATACCAAGATTTCAGCTAAAGTTTTTACTGACATTTTACTAAGTATCACCAAGCTGCCTTATTGTATATCACAGTTATATGCTGTGATTGATAAAAAAAAAAAAAAAGTACCTTTAAATATACTATTGTACATTTTCTGTAAATAAACTAGAAAATTTGTTATAAATTTCATAGAATAAGATATCAGATAAGATAAGATAAGATAAGATAATAAGATAAGATAAGATTTGTACATTTATTTGTCCACATTGGAGGAAATTTTTAATAATACAGTTATTAGTGTGGCAGTGTTAATGACTAAAAGTTGTAAGATTTTTTTTTACGAATTATTATAATATTATTATTATTATTATTATTATTACAAATGTTATTTAATACAAGTTTTTTGTTTTGTTTTTTATTCGGATAGATGTTTGCAGTGTGCCTTTAGGGCACGTTTATGACGCGTGAGAGTGTCATAAACCCTGATGAGTGCTTTCTATGAATCTCCATATGGACCGCGTAGAAATAACGCGCGATGCCCTACAACATTGTCGCAGTGATAACAAAGCAAATGACACGTGTTTTCTTGCATAACAATCAAATCCCAAATGTAGACAATGTACAAATGTATTTGTTTCTAGTGATTTAACCCGCCCAGCTCGAGGTTCATTTGAAGCGTAAAAGCGCATCCGTTGTACGCGATCGTCTCCATCACAAGAAATATCCCGAGACCGATACATTAAATAATGAAGTACTGGATAGACTTTTTTTGTTATATTCCTTTTTTTATTGATAGTAAATCAAACAGCATAAAAGCGCATCACCTGCGCCCTTGTGGGCGTAAAGGAGCCGGAAAGCAGGGGTAAAAGCGCGCAATCCATTGACTCGGGTGCAAAAACTGAATCTCTGCAGCCTGATCAGACATCATAGGACAAATATTAGATTATAGCAGATATCCTTTTGACTTTGCAGGGGCGGAGCTACGTTAATCTGAGCAGCACGTGGACGGGGAGAGGAGGGCGAGACGCTTCAGTGCGTGTGTGTGTGTGTGTGTGTGTGTGTGGTGCGAGAGTCACAGAGAAAGATAGAGAGAGAGAGAAAAAAAGAGAAAGAGCGAGAGAGAGAGAGGGAACGATGAGAAGAGAAGACAGTGGGCTGCGAACAGGGTGCGTGGATCAGCGTGTCCATCAGTGACAATGCTTTTCGTGATAGTGGATAGAATCATTGTTTTAAATAGAAATAATGGTCGTTATAGTGATTAATATTATAATAATGGACGAATTGGTTTAAGTACTTCTAAAAGTAAACGGGGAAAAACAGAATGAAAGTAAGTGGCACACAGAAGAGGAGGAACGCGTGGAAAACGGCTACCGCGCGAACCAGAAAGGATGCCGGTAATACAGCTTTGATCCGCATGAACGCGTAAAAAAAAGACACCACCACGGATTTTTGTACAAATAAAGCCAATTTCTTTACAACAATGGATAACTTCAGTATTGGCAACGACATGGACAATTATGATATCAACCGGAATTTCACCAGTCTTTACACTCTGGCCACTGTTATAGGACTCACCGGTTTGGTAAGCTTTATTATTTTGTTTACTATAGTTGGAAATGTACTGGTAGTCATTGCAGTTCTGACGAGCAGGGCACTCAAACCACCCCAAAATCTTTTCCTGGTGTCACTGGCTACTGCAGACATCCTGGTGGCCACTCTTATCATGCCTTTCTCTCTGGCCAATGAACTAATGGGTTACTGGTTCTTTGGGCAAGTCTGGTGTGATATTTATCTGGCACTGGATGTCCTTTTCTGCACATCGTCCATCGTTCACCTGTGTGCCATCAGCCTAGACAGGTACTGGTCAGTAACGCAGGCAGTGGAATACAACCTGAAGCGCACACCACAGAGAGTGAAAGCAATGATCGTAGTAGTCTGGCTGATCTCAGCTGTGATCTCCTTTCCACCTCTCATCTCCATGGACCGGAGCCCTGATAGTGAAGGTGGTGCGGGTGAGCCACAGTGTATGATTAATGACCACACGTGGTACATCCTGTACTCCAGTATTGGCTCTTTTTTTGCACCATGTGTCATCATGATCCTCGTTTACGTGCGAATCTACCAGGTGGCCAAAACACGCACTCGGAGTATGTCAGAAAAGAGGAATGAGCCAGAAGAAGCACCACGCCTTGAAAACAGTCTGACCCGAGAAGATTCAGGTCGACAGAATGGTCACTGTGCATCTCCAGGTAACGCAGTAAATAAAAAGCCTCCCGAAGAGGAGCCTGATGCCGAACTGGATGACAGCAGCTCCTCAGATGAGAAGGCCAAGCGGCCGCGTCGTGAGTCCGCAGTCAGCCGGAAAGAACGCCGGACCAGCCGCAAAAACAGCTCGAGTTCCAAGCACTCGAGCCGCAAATCCCGTGCAAGCAGCAAATCCCTGGACCTGTTCTCCTCCCGCAGAAAGAGAAGAAGCACCATGTCCAGAAAGAAGATCTCACAAGCCCGCGAGAAGCGCTTCACCTTTGTGCTGGCTGTGGTCATGGGTGTGTTTGTTGTCTGCTGGTTCCCCTTTTTCTTCAGCTACAGTCTGTACGGAATCTGTCGAAAGCCTTGTGAGATTCCAGACCCACTTTTCAAGTTTTTTTTCTGGATTGGCTACTGTAACAGCTCTCTTAACCCTGTTATCTACACCATCTTCAACCAGGACTTCCGTAGAGCCTTTCAGAAGATCCTGTGCAGGTCCTTTAAGAGATCTTTTTAAAGATAGAAGATGATAGTTGGGTGGTGGTACAGACATAGACACCAGTTCTACCTGACAAAAGCCATGGATGTTTACAAGAATATCGTACTGTTATTTGACAGCAGAGGTATCCCAACACCGACTATCCCTCAGCATCAACGCCTTGACAATCTTCACACAACACAGATTTGAAGGATAATCTGTTTTATTGTCCAAAGCATTGAGCACTGTCAGGACAGCAGATCTGGTCTGTCAGGGTAAACAGTAGCAAGGTCTTTTTTAAAAAATAAACGCCCCCATAAAAACAGCGACACTCTACTGTATTTGCGGAAACAGACTTATCCTAATTACAGCCACAGGCAATTGTGTGATAGCAAGAGACATATTTATGATCAATTTGCACATATGGCTTTCCTCTTTGGGATTCGAGGGCTAGGTTACCTGAAAGGTCATTTTCTTCTTAAATCGAATGATGTAATATAAAAAAAGAAGAAATGAAAACGAAACAAAAAAAAAAAAAACAATACGGGGCTGTAAATTGTTTGTTGGTTTTTCCTATTTTATCCGGGCCCTACAGGGGGGCATCACTGAAAAAAAATAAATGAGATGTGTGTTTTTCTGCTATTTTCTGCAAGGCACCTCTCCAAGAAACTAAACCCATCAGGGCTTTTAACTCTGTGCTGTACCTTGAACTGTTTGATAACTCGTGCGTTTAATAAACACTGGATTGCTGTTGAAGCTCTATAACATACAATGCCATTAATGAAATCTATACTGAATACATATTTATATTGTTAAAACAAAACTCTGTATTATTATTATTATTATTATAAATATATATATATAATTATAACTATTTATAAGCTTACTGTTATCCAGAATTTGTTGATGAATTTCCGAACAACTGATACCATTTCGTGGCCATGCTTGTTGGTTGTATAATATTGTACTTTGGCACTGTATATGATGACACTGTATGATTTACATTACAAAGGGCAAAGCCATTTTTACTAAATGTTTCTCTTCTGTGTGCCATAAATTTCTTTGCTCTACCAGGGGTTTGGGCAATGTGGGGGTTCTTTTTCTGGCTCCGCCTTCTTCTGATATCTTCGAATTGGCAAAATTGGTTACCACAAGCACATTTGATGAATAAATGAAATATACTTCTACTTACCTCTATAATCACAGTATATTATGGCTTTGTGGTTCTTTCCTGACTTGTTTTATCTTGCATGTTGGGCTTGGCGACAAATGCTTTATTAATTAGTATCACAAATTGTATTGTTGAAGCTAAATAACATCTTTGGTGGATGTTGACCAATCTCGAACGTTTCATAGCATTTTTCCGTCCTCTGATTGGTTGATCAACGTAAATTCTTACAGACTAGCAAAACTCATCTGTACAGTGGAATTAGAATTTTTAACTTGGTCTTGGACATACTAAAAAATATGTTTAAGTTGATTTCTTCATGTGCAAAGAGATTGCAACAAAACAATCTTAAAGGCTCCATGAAGTGCTACGGATTCATTCTCTTCGATTAATTATGATGTACTGAATAAAATTTCTCATGAAAAATCCCAATAAGCAAAATGTAAAAAAATGGCTTAGACTTTTTACAGCAGACTGAAATTTGTTTTTTCGCATATCCCATCTTAGTAAGTTGGGGTCAAAGCTATGATACAGCGCCCCTGGAGCAGGAAGGGTTAAGGGTCAAAAACCCAACAGTGGCTGGCTTGTGGTGTGGGGCTTGAACCCAGGTCTTCTTTATCTGTATATCAGCAACTCAGCACCTTAACCATTTGAGCCACCACTTCCCCAAATCCATAGAACTATATATTTGCCCCCTCTATAGCCTTCATACTGTGAAAGAAAAGAATAATCTTAAGTAATTTAATAATAATAATAAAAAATAATAAAACAGATAGCAAGAGACAGTTTTACATAATCACATGCTGGCACAGCACAACACAGCCATGACCGGAGAATGCCCCTCAGTACTGTCTCACAGAATGTCCGTACAGAATGTCATCAAAGTTCAGGCAAAGGATGAGATCATTTCAGAATAATTTGCATTACCAGGTTTGAGCATACAGAATCTTACCCACGGACACCGTCCTTCTCTGGACAAACTTGAAATATTTAAAAAACATATAAAGCCTTTCACCACCATTGTGCCAGTCTTTAACTGGATATTTTTTAAAACAATAATAAGAAAATGGAGTGTACTAAAGTCTCTTGAATTAAAAGTCGTGACAGTAGGTGGGAGGATAAACTCTGATATCTATCAATAGCCTGGCAGTTATTTGGAGTGAGCCCACATTATGTTAAGAGGCTGTAATGAATATTCATCGTAGTAAACCGAAAATTAAGAACCCTTGTGACAAATTATTAGAAAAAAGCTTTTATTTTAAGTGTTGAAGAAGAGTGACATCGAACAACAACTCTATTTTTTTTTTTATTTTAATAAAAGGCTTTTGAGGTAAATGTGTTTGCCGAATAGACAAAAAGTATTGGGACACCTGACCATCACATCCGAGTCTTTTAAATTCAGGAATAACCTCCACACTCCTGAAAAAGGCTGTCCACTAGATTGTGTTTGCGAATTGGCTTATTTAGTCACAATAGTTAGGGCAATACGGTAGTTTAGTGGTTAGCACTGTTGCCTCACAGCAAGAAGGACCCGGGTTTGATTTCTGTGTTTGCAGGTTCTTCCCATGTTCTCCGTGTTCTCCAGTTTCCTCCCACAATCCAAAAACATGTATGTTAGGCTGATTGGTGATTCTAAATTACCCATAGAAGTAAGTGTGTGTTTGGCCCTGTGATGGACTGGTGACCTGTCCGGGGTGTACCTCTCCTGCTTTTTGCTCTTACAGAGATGGCTGGGATAGACTCCAGCAGATCCCCGTGACCCCAAATTAGAGAATAAGTGGCTATAGAAGATAAATAAATAAAAAAGCCACTGATGTTTTAGTGAGATCAGACATTTATGTTGGGTGAGAAACACTTTAGCCATTATGGAGTTATCAATTCCTAGAACCACCAAGTTGCCACTGCTGCATTGTGTTGCTAAAAAAGTCTTTGGTTCTATTAGTTCCAGTGATGGCAATGTTAAGGCTCCAGAATATAGGGACATTCTGCAACATTTTGATGAAGACATACTCTCATGAGTGTACTGGTAAGGTGTACACAATCTTTTGGCTATACAGTTTGTGTCCTCAGTCTACCTGCTTTCAGCTTCTTTCCTAAAACTATTTGAAAAAAATATACAATCCACCTTATTCACTTTCATTATATTAGGTATTGTATTTCACACACGATTTCCTAATGAATGCTGATGATGGCTTATAGCCGTGTTAGAAAATAAGCCTGGAAAAAAGGGAGATTGAAATCGAGAACAAACACAGTCTGTGTTTCAGTGCTTCCACCGAACGTCTGCTTCGTTATCTTAGAAAGGCTTTGCTCATTTATATCAGCAGTTTCTAACCTTTCTGTCATCCCTGCAACCTGAGCCTCATTTTACAACGATTAAAGATCACTATTATCACGTCAAACTCTCCATTAAACACACGAAACATGATTAACCCCAGCTCACACCTAGCCTTTACCTTCCTTAGCGAGGCTTTGTCAAATTTTCCTCATCATTATGATATCACATCATTCGTCTCTGACGCCGAATGCAATCAAGACACACTTTCCGCTCCTTTCTTTGATCTTATCCAGCATGAGGAAAAAAAAGCAGTAATGACGTCATTGGAAATGGCTGTGACTCAGATGAATAACCTGAGCCTGCTGAACTTTCACCCTGCAGAGATGCCAAAGCGATGAGCATCATTTCATCCATCTGTCTTGCGCTTTGGAGGCAGTCAGACGAGTTGCTTTCTGTTGCCTGTGAACACACAAAGATCTTTTCCAGTCACTACGTATTCATCACTTCTAACTACTCGTCCGTAGCATGATACATGTAGATGTTTATTAGATGGGACAGAATACAGGGACACCATCGAATGTAATAATTAAGAGTAAATTAAACATTATTGGCTAACTGACCTTTTCTTATCGCTAGTTAGATATCAGCTTTTTCTTATGATTGGAAAATTAAGTCCCATTAGTGGTATTTGTCCTCGTCTGCCAAATGCTATCAATGCATGATTGGTGGAAAGAAGGGGATATGAGTAAACGTCTTTATTTGTCCTATAGACTTTACAGCATAGTGTAATGTGTTTCTTTGCATATCCTATCTTAGAAAGTTGGGGTCAGAGCAAAGGGTCATATTATGATACAGCACCCCTGGAGCAGGAACGATTAGGTGGTCTTGCTCCAGGACCCAAGAGCGGCAGACTGGCAAAAATAGAGCTTTAACACAGATCTTCCTTATCCACCAATTCGCAATTAGGAACCTTAATCATTTAAACCACCACTGCTATGATGACAAAATGTGAAATTTAATCACTCATCCCCAATGAGAAAGCCTGCAGAATCGATGGCAAGGAAAAACACCTTTAGACGATATTAAGAAGAAACCTTCAGAGGAACCAGACTAAGAATGAGTCTTCTAGGTGACACCAGAGTGTGTCACTATACTGTAGATAATATCCTGTATATATACAAGGGTGGAAACCTGAACTTGGTAGTGATATAAAGTTTGGCCTTTTACCCACTCAGTGCCAGAACACAAAAAAATCTTGATGCATACTTATTATGTACCCTAGGGTTAGGGTTAGGGTTAGATCTTAGAGGGTTAGGGTTGTAAAACAGATCTTAAGAAGCATGATGCAGTGCAGGGAGGGATAGAAAGCGTATGATAAGTATGTGCTGGTCCGTTTCAGCATCAATGTGCATTCAGCAACAGGAAGTGAGTAAAATGAGTGCAGCGTTGGAGTGGTGTGGGTAAACTTTGGAAGATTTGGAACAAGTTCTGCAGCAGCATTCTGGATTATTTACAGAGAACGAATCAAAAAAAGGTCTCATCCTTGTAACATGGTGAAAAAAAAATCACAAAATATCTAACAAATATGTAACATTGTAGAACAAGGACAGTAGATGTCCATGGTTACCTCAAGGTTGAAAGCGGTGGCTGTTGTTTAAAGACTTAGTGACTCAGCTGGTCCAACATCAAAAAAAACCTTTATTTACCCACCTTGTTGCCAGAACAGGCATAAGGAGGTATCTTTCTTGTACCCTAAGAGATGGGGGGACCCATCAAGGATTGCAGGGAGTGTGTTGCAGTATAATTACGCAAGTAAAGATACACCTTTTTAATACTTCTTTGGATTAAATATAATAAAAAGAGACTAAATCATATAGTGGATGTGTTTTATGAATATGTTATATTAACACAGAAACCTGGAGTGACACCAAGGCCACAAGTAATGCCCAGAGTGATGCTCTCTCTCTCTCTCTCTCTCTCTCTCACACACACACACACACACTCATACTGTACATACACAGGCCACAAGCATTAAATACTGTTGTACAAATTCCCCTGTATTCACAAAAAGTCTGGATACACAACAAAAGCAATAAATATCTGTTGTCTAAGTCATGTCTTGATTGCAAAATCCAGAGGGACTCGTTCAGAAGATAGAGTGGCAGCATGGGAAAAGTATTTACCTGGTAAATGTTTGACATTCTCTACTTTATAGTGTACAGTAGTGCCATCTTTAAACCTGTATGAGTGCCTATAATTAAAAAGGGCCTTAAAGGACATCTTGGAAAAAGCTAACTGTAGCCTTTTAGCGCTAAAAGTGTTTATTCCACCTTTGCCGTCTAAAGGTACTCTTTCTAAATGCATAATCACGCACAGACTAGACAACCGGAGACAACATAATGTGTCATTCAGCGGTTAGAAAACTTTATAGAACGGTGAGTAACAGTACTAAAATATTAAATATAAAAATAGTTCCCAATTACAATCTGCTGTTGTGGTTAATTTGTAAAGATACACAAACTACCAGTGGTGTGCCGTGCATTTGGTACCTGGGCCTTTAGTGGGGACTTAATTCACCTCTTAATACCACCACTGTCACGTCACAATTATAGAAACCATCAATAATATACGAAAACACAATATCAACATAATATAAGTCAAGAAACCCACAACTCCAAACGTCTACACTACAACCACAACTGTACCACATACATCATCTGGAGCAGTTCAGAATCAATATTTATCTACTAACATGACAAAAACATAAACATTTTATATAAAATACGTCATAGGCACTGTTTTGGAAGTGGCAAACAAACACTTTCCTGGGCTAAGACAAGCTAGTTATCTTCAGGGTTAGCCGAACTCTCCTCACAATGTCTTACTGGAAAAGTCCGCCCTAAAACCGTATTTTTAAGTATGTCTTATACCAAGTCAATTTCTCCTTGCTGTCCCTCACTGTACACCACTGCAAACTACATAAGATATGAGTTACTATGAAAACACACCAAAATCCAATCACACAATATTCCGAACTGTCCAGTAAAAACTGTACTGTAACTATGACATCATCTTTCAGACACTTTGACTCCTGAAGTCGACTCTTTGGTTTGATCCAGACTTTTTTCCGCAGTATGCGACACACTGATGATGTGTGAACAGGGTGCACAGAGGTATGAACATACACATGCCTATCATAATGTTCGGGACCAGAACCTTTTAATTGGAGAAACATTTTTTTGGTCCTTTAAATAAATTTAAATTTGATTGGTCGAATACGTGATTATACACAGTGCAACATGTAATAAAAATGACTTTCCTATCTAGAAAAGGGATAAATAAAAATAGAATAGGAATAGAATGAAAATAAATAAATAAATAAATAAATAAGATCAAAATATACTGAAAAAATAGAATAAAAATAAAATTTTATTAAGAATTTTAATAAAAAAAAATTAAAAAAATTTAATACAATTAAATAAAATAAACACATATAATGTGGATAAGAATTAACTAATACATAGAAATACATTAAGACCACTTAACTAAATGATTGTTTATTAGAATAAGAAGAAACACAAAAATATCTTCTATTATACCTTCAATATCATCTGATCAAATTGCTTTTTTTTTTCGTTCATTTTCATCTTCTATACCCGCTTTATTCCCTAATTCGGGGGTCACAGGGATCTGCTGGAGTCTATCCCAGCCGTCTCTGAAAGGGCAAAAGGCAGGAGGGGTACACCCTGGACATGTCAGCAGTCCATCACAGGGCCACACACACTTCTATGGGCAATTTAGAGTCACCAATCAATCTAACATACATGACTGTGGGATGAAACTGGTCATGTATGTTACACACACATACACACACACACAAACACAAACACGGGGAGAAAACATACAAACTCCACACGGAAAGACCCCTGCCCGGGAATCAAACTCAGGACCTTTTTGCTGTGAGGCGACAGTGCTAATCACTAAGCCACCATGCTGCCCCCCAAATAGATTTTTTGAGTATTTTGAGTAAATCCAACAAAAAAGTCATATTTATTACACAATAAAAAAAAATAGTAGCACAAGTTTCTCCCTTTCTGTCAAATTTACAGTAATTATTTTTAAGGCCATTTTATATGTATTATCTGTAATTTTATTGTTTACTTTTTTAATGCACAATTTACTGATGTAGTCTACAGAAATATTAATAGATATTAAGAAACATGCAGGTGGAATCAGGCAGGTTTCGCAGAAACAAAACCAGGATTACATCAAACACAACCCCAGGCACTGCTGTTAAGGAGGTCTGGGGTTGCATTTGGTATAATCCTGGTTTTGTTTCTGATTGAAGTTTTTTTTTTTTTTTTTGCTAAATAAACACAAATTTTCACAGACACACTCGAAAATGTAAAGAAAACATTTTGAGAAGTGGGTATTATAGCGTATTATAACAGAAAATAGAGAATACATCTAAAATAAGATGTTTAAAAAACACATATGGCTGTAACGGTCAAGTGTCCAGAAACTTTTGACCACAGAGTGTATATGGTCATGTGTGTATTGTTTTTCCACAATCTACTTCTCTTACTCTACTGCAACTGCAGTAACAATAGGAAATAACCAAACAAATGATTAATTGAGGTACATCTTATTATCTCATCTCATTTCCTCTCATCTGCTGAGACCCACAAACCTCCTTTAAGAGACAGATGTAATAAGATTTTTTTTTCTTTTTCTTCATTTTTTTTCCTCTTCTTCCTTCACTTTGCTTTAATTGCACTCTTCACTCAACCGCACCACTAGAGGCCTACTGATCTGCAGTGTATACATCCATCACACATCCAAAACACCTCATCTGTAAATGGATCCAGTGCTTGGAGTGCATTAGGAGAAGAGAAAAGTGAACATTTAGGACTGCCAAATACAGAAACACACACTTTAACCAGCCAAACCACAATGGAAGGGTTTTGAGGGGCCCCCTGACCCCTGAGGTAATTGTGTAATTCTTTAGATAATTTAAGTTAATAATGTCCAAAAGACCAACAAATTATAGGACACTTAACTTTCAGTTCATCAACAAGGGTCCCTTAAAAAATGTCCATCATGGATTGTGTTATTTGCAGCACATTCTTGTATTTGATTGTGTTGTAAGGATTTGCAGCATGTGTGTTGTTTGGTCCCTCAAATAATGAAGACGACAGCAGGGGGCAGAGCTTTCGCTTACAAAGCCCCATAGTTATGGAACAGCCTTCCAATTAGTGTTCGGGACTCAGTCACAGTTTCGTTCAAGTCGAGGCTGAAAATGCATTTATTTAGCCTAGCCTTCTATCTCTTGTTTTTTTTTTAAGTAAAGGAGCAGAACTGGAGGGATGATGGGTATAGGGTATTTGGTGAACTGGGATATTCGTATGCTGTCGTTCCTCCACTCCTACACATTTACTCAGGCTTGTTGCTGGTGGTGTGGTGGGCCGGGTCTTATCCCAGAGATCCCTCATGTTTGTGTTACCTTCTGGCTCTCCCTTATAGTTATGCTGCCAAAGCTGGTCTTGCCGGAGTTCCCGAACTTCACAATATGTTCTTATCTCCTACACAACTCTTACACAGCAAATAATAATCCATATCTCCCTCTTCCCCTCTTTCTCTCTCTCTCTCTCTCTCTCTCATGGAAGTGGGTTAACCTGCCCCTGAGGTACCAGCAACCATTCCTGCCTCTTTCCTCGATTTTGAAAAGCTTCAAGGATGGACTGGGACTCACTCTGGCCCGCAGACCCAAGACTACAGTTTACACCACATTTGATTATTACAATATGTTGTAATTAACAATAACATGCGGTGTCACCCAGATGAGGATGGGTTCCATATTGAGTCTGGTTCCTCTCAAGGTTTCTTCCTACTTCATCTCAGGGAGTTTTTCCTTGTCACAGTCGCCTCCGGCTTGTTCATTAGGGACAAACTTACACTTTTCACTGTTACTGCAGTCTGTGTAAAGCTGCTTTGAGACAATGTCTGTTGTACAGATGAACCTCAATTAATCACTTGTTTGGTTATTTCCTAATGTTACTGCAGTAGAGTAAGAGAAATAGATTAAGGAATACTAATACACACATAAACATAAACACTCTGTGGTCAAATGTTTCTGGACACTTATAATACCCACTTCTGGAAAGTTAAAAATAGTTACTGTAAATAAGATTTATTTTTTTTATTTTTATTTATTTATTTAAGACTTTTTTGTTGCTTTTACCTCCAAGTGGATTTACTCAAAATGCAAACATTAAAAATCTATTTGGGGCAGCATGGTGGCTTAGTGATTAGCACTATCGCCCCACAGCAAGAAGGTCTCTGGTTTGATTAAGGTCTCTGGTTTGATTCCCCTGCAGGGGTCTTTCTGTGTGGAGTTTGCATGTTCTCATGTTTGCATGTTCTCATGTCTCATGTTCTCATGCATGTGCTTGCGTGGGTTTACTCCGGGTTCTCCGGTTTCCTCCTACAGTCCAAAAACATGTATGTTAGATTGATTAGTGATTCTAAATTGCCTATAAGGGTGAGTGTAATTCTGCATGTGGCCCTGTGATGGACTGGCGACCTGTCCGGGGTGTCCCCCTCCTGCCTTTCTCTCTTTCAGAGGCAGTTGAGATAGACTCCAGCAGATCCCTGTGACCCCGAATTAGAGAATAAACCGGTATAAAAGATGGATAGATGGATTTTGTGTCAGCTTGTATTTAATTCGGTGATTCCAAATTGCCTATAGGTGTGTGTGTGTGAGTGTGTGTGTGTGTGTGTGTGTGTGTGTGTGTGTGTGTGTGTGGACTTTTCAGAGACCCGACAGCTTGGATTCTTAAATTGAACTGATTTGTTGTCAAATTGAATTGTTGTCAAACTGATAAAGTTGTTTTTTTTTTTAATTGTTGGGGTGTTTTTGTATTTGCATGTGTTTCGCAGCACATTGAGTTCTGAGTGTTTTGAATTTGAACATCTGCTTTTACTCTAAATCTTTCCCACAAGTTGATTTATGTAAATTAGTTTATGCCACGTTAAACTGGGGAGAAAAGCAGTGTGATGGGCAGCAACAAGGACACACTGTTAAGCTCAGAAATGCAACAAAAACAAATACTGTTTTAGGTATTTCAGTGCATCACACATGCTGAATACCACCGTGTCCATAAATCAGAAACACACACACACACACACACACACACAGACACCACACACACACCTGACCAGCACAGCCATAAGCCATGCTGTATAAACAAACACTGTAGAATGTCACGATTCAGTTTTGTTCAGAGTTGTGAATCCACTCCTATTTTAGGGTCTGACAGAAAGTTTCGCTATAAAACATCTGTCTATCCTGTTTTTTCAGGTTTTCAAAAAATGACCTTCATGCACATTCCATCAGGTCTTCGTTTTTATCTGGTCTTTCTTATGATGTTCTATCAAAGTGCACACAATCTTTCTATTTTCCTTTCTTTCGTTCTTTCCTTTCCTATTTCTTTCTTTTTGTTCTTTCTTTCTTTTCTTTCCTTTTTCTTTTTTCTTTCTTTCTTTCTTTCTTTTTGTTTCTTTCTCTTTCTTTTTCTTTCCTTTTTTCATTCTTTCTTTTTCTTTCTTTCTTTCTTTTCTTTCTTTTTTTTCTTTCTTCTTTTTTTGTACCTTTCTTCTTTTTTTCTTTGTTTTCTTTCTTCCCTTTTCTCTTTTTCTTCCTTCCTTCCTTTGTCTTTCTTTTCTTTTCTTTCTTTCTCTTTTTTCTTTCTTTCTTTCTTTTTCTTTTTTTCTTTCTTTCTTTCTCTTTCTTTCTTTCTCTTTCTTTTTCTTTTTTCTTTTTTTCTTTCTTTCTTTCTTTCATTTTTTCTTATTTTCTTTCTTTTTTTCTTCAATCCTCCCGTAATCTATTCTTTAGTTTCTAATTCACCTTTTCTGGATTTCTTTCACTCTTCTCTCCCTCTTTCTAATAATTATTTAGGATTAAATAAGGGAATTTTATTCATTTTAAAGTTTTAGCGATTTCACTAGTCACATAAGCAACAAGCAAATAAGAGATAAATAAAGACATTAAAAGCGACATCATTTTTCACGAGTAATTAAAACATCACAACAATTCATGGACAGTAAATACACTGGAGTTACATTTAACATTGGAATCTATGTTTCACACCTCATTAGCATTTAAAGAGAATGACTTACAGTCATAAAAACAACCGTAAAGTGTTTATCTAAGTGTCCGGTATAACACACACCTTTTAGATTGTTGTTATTTATTGAAATGAACTATAAAATCGAGTGATAATTCTAATCTCGGTCCTGGAGGCTCGGTGTCCTGCAGAGTTTAGCTCCAACTCGCATCAACACACCTACCTGTAAGATTCACGTATACCTAGCAAAGATCTTGATTAAGTGGTTCAGGTGTGTTTTATTAGGATTAGAGCTAAACTCTGCAGGACACCCCGGCTCTCCAGGACTGGGTTTGAACACTGCTGTCCTAGAGGGTCAAATCCCTGCAGAGTTTATTGTCAACCTTATTCCAAAACCACAAAACATGTTTTTTTATAAGCCTAAAATACATGATTAGCTGGATCAGGTGCAATTAATTAGGGTTGGAGGGCTAAACTCTGCAGGACACTGGACCCCAGAAACTAAGTTTGACACGTGCTCTAGTTAAAAGAAACTAGACCAGGGGTGTCCAAACTCGGTCCTGGAGGGCTGGAGTGTCCTGCAGAGTTTAGCTCCAACCCTCATCAAACACACCTAAACCAAGTATTTAAGATCTTTTCTAGGTGTACTTGACACTTACAGGTAGGTGTGTTGAGGCAAGTTGGGGCTAAACTCTGCAGGACACCAGCCTCCCTCCAGGACCGAGTTTGGACACCCCTGAACTAGACCATTTGGCAAGACTAATGACCAAGTCTGAGATGATAGATTACATTCGTGAGTACCACAGCACTAGTCCTTCTGTATTTTTCTGCTTTTCACTGTTTGTCACTATATTTCGTTATATATCTTTCTGTTCATTTCTTTCCTGTCTTTTTCACTGTCTGTCAGTCTTTTGATCAATGTCTTTATCTATCTTTCTCTGTTACTTTAGAGTATCCATCATTTTACGTTAGGCATCTCTCTATTATTTTATATTTCTCTCTAGATCTTGCTTTTTGCTTTTGTCTCTTTTTGCCTCTCTTTGTCTTTTAATCTTTATGTCTCTATCTCTCTATTACATTTTCCATTTATAACCATCTTTTCCTCTACCTGTTGCTTTAAATTTTTTTCTACATATCAATTTCTGTACCTTTCTCTTTCTCTCTCTTCTCTTCTCTCTCTCTCTCTCTCTCTCTCTCTCTCTCTCTATCCTATATATATATATATATATATATATATATATATATATATATAACACAATATGTATATATATATATATATATAGAGAGAGAGAGAGAGTGTATATATATATATATATATATATATATATATATATATATATATATCTATCTATTCTATCTATCTATCTATCTATCTATCTATCTATCTATCTATCTCTCTATCTTCCTTTCTCTCTCTCTCTTTTTATGTCTCTCTCTATCTCTCTCTCTCTTTCTTTCTTTCTGTTCCTCTCGCCACAGCAACAGTTGGTCAGTATAACAAGTCTCTGATTTACAGTCATGTTGTATATCAAGTATCCCCACCATTAAAAAAACAAGAAGAGTGAAGAATGAGTGTTAAAAGATACAGAAATGAGAAGAATATAAAAAAAGACAGCAGGAATTTTCAGAATTTGTTTATCTCTTTAGAAAACATGTCACTGTTGCATTTAACTGACTAAAAATGAACCAAATCCCTCTGCTTGATATAAACACCACTATTATCACAGCCAAACTCAACACTTCATCGAGTGGACCGGAGCCCAGTGGACTGACGGTGAGAAAGGAATGATAAACACACCGACGCTGCATCGATTCCTAGCAACGCAACAGCAGCAGCTAAGTGGCCAGCTACATATCTAGAAAGGTCTTGGGTCAACAGAAGACCAGAAAATTTTGGCAAATGTGTTAAAATCCTAAACTTCTCCATGGAAACAACATGTAAAGAGGCGTAGAAAGAAGAAAGAGTGAAGGAGAAATAAAATGAGTTTCCTAATATAAGCGTAATGATGTGGAAGCGGTTAATAAAGATTTTAAAAATGAAAAGGTATTAAAACCATTTTTAGCATGAAGGTCTTTGGTACCAATCAGAAAAATGTAGCAAACAAGAGTTTTAAAGATCAGACTAGCAGACAGTCAATGTAAGTGAGAAACGCTCTCTCTCTCTCTCTCTCTCTCTCTCTCTCTCTCTCTCTCTCTCTCTCTCTCTCTTTCAGCACATTAGGCATGTTACAGCCAGTTTTCTGGCACTGATCTCTTCCCTCTGTTAATTTCTCCATCTCATTAGTCAGCAACAGGACTCACTTCCAGAGACCCGTGCATCGTTGTGTCACACATTTTACAACGGTAATGCTTTACAACAGGTCTCTTAAGGCTCCTGGTATGAAATTGCCAACAGCGGCTGTGTAAAACACCTTAGTAGGACAATTCATTGACACTCAGCCTGCAATTAGGAAAGATTACTAGCATGTTTTCCAGTAACTTATAGAAATAATTCATTTTAGGATTTTATTGCTTGCTACGATTCCAAAAAATATTACGAAGGGAACAACGCTACAAAATAACGCACATGAAATGATTATGAGGAGCCAGTGGCATAGGCGACATAGGTAGTTTCCTAGGGTGCAAAATGACTGGGGGTGGGTGTCACACAAGTTTTTTTTTGTTTTTGTTTTTTATGTCGAAAGTATGTCCTCTTGTGACCGTCGTGAACTCCTACACCCTACTAATCCTACAAATGTTTAGTTGAACTGATTAAAAATATTGTTAGAACAAAATAAAAATTGACATCAATGAATAATCATGATATGGCGATGCCTTAACGTACGTATGTTTGTTAAATCAATTTTTTCCATTAAAATGAATTGAAATGACATTAATCCGTTCCGGGTCCCCAAAAAAACACCACAGGTTTTTTTGTGACATGTTTTTAAATAGAAAAATAAACGTATAAATAAGGAATATTGTATAAAAACACTACAATAGGATGTACTGGAATAAACTGGTTTTATTAAGTATAATGTACAGCATTTACCTTGGAGATCAGACGACTCCACTTGCTAACGCGCATGTCTGACTAGCTATCGAGTGACACACGGGATGCTGGGCGGATGTTACGGCGTTTACTGTGGCGTTCGCTACACCAACTAGCGGTTGGCTGTCTGAACCTGACTCATAATGCGGGTTACGACTCGTATCTCGAAAGTCAATGTACCCCTGTATTTGACAACAAGTCATTTTAGACTAATTTAAACATGCACATCTGCATCAGAACGTGATCATAATACATCACCATAACGCATTCATTACGCATGCACATGCAGTTACCCCATTTATTAGTTTTGCCATTTATGTGCTCTTAAAAGTTGAATATGGGGGTGCAAATCTACCATCTTGCCTAGGGTGCCACCAGAGCCTGTGCAGTATTTCATTAGCTGCTTCATGAAGTTCTACATAGAAATGCCTTTCATTAAAAAGGACTCATATAAAATACAACCACAGAAATGCAAATATCCACAAAAATATTTCATCATAGTTCCTTAATATAGTACTACAGTACCCATCAGCCCCGAAATGTCACGTGACTCACTTATCCCTCCCAACTGTGACTCGTTACACCACAGTTAGCCTTACTATTCGGGTTTCAGTTTTTTCATTATCCAACATTTTGACGCACTTTTTGTTTGTCGTTTTTTTCTTGTAACAGTTTTAGTGTTTATATTTGTACCTGACACAATAGCTTAAATAAAACTGCACCTGTTTCCGAGAAAGTTTTAAGAAAGCTTGATCTAACAATAGATGCAGTCAATTATCTTTTCTATCATCTAGAAGGAGCTCCTGTTGGAAGGAATAAGGGAAGAGAAATTGGAGAGCTTGGGTTAATGTCAATTGCCCCCTCAGGAAATAACTTAAAGATGGGGGCTCTTGACCAGAATCATCTTTAACATCTCTGTCCCATTAAGGACATTACTTTGGCTTATTGCTTGGCTGATAATTCACCCTCTTCCGTGCAAATGAGGCCATTAATGTTCACAGTTTATACCTTGGGTGCCATTTAGCTTAACTAATTGCCCTTCTGATCCATCATCTCAATTATCTTTTCATCTGAAATGCATATTTACATTATATTGCAAAAAACCCAAGAATTAGCTATAATGGATGGGCGTGTCACCATATTTAGTTACTAATTGAATTTGTCTATATAAGGCTACCAAACGTTACTGAACTGCAACCCTATAGCTGGTAATAGAGATATGTGATGCTTGATGTGCTTAATCTTTGCTAATAGTTCAAATTAGATTAATTAGACATAATCCCTGGAGATCTGCACTCTGTCCTCAAACGAGTCTGCCACCAAAAACCATTCTAAATACGATGTCACTGACATTTGTTTTAGATTAACTAGAACTCTTGGAATTCTATGTGCAATATTATAGAGAGGGGAATTAAAAAGTTTTAAGACACCCCAACAGGTGGCAGCACAAGGCGGTACGCAAGGCTGTGCATCCTGTGACTGGCTGCCCTCCGGTGGTCTGATAGAACATCTGCAGCAGCTTCTTGCAGCTTGGGCCTCCTGAAGTCCACCACTATCATCTGATCTCGGAAGTGTTAAGATGCAGGTGGTCCGACGCGTACAGGGAAAACAGGATCGGAGAGAGCATAGTTCCTTGAGGAGCACCCATACTGCTAAGAACACTGACACTCAGTCACACCTACTGAGTTCTGCTTGTCAAGTAACCTGTTATCCATTCCACCAAATGTCAGTCTACTCATTAGTATTCCATTAAAGCCTTTGCCAGGAAATAAGGCAATTGATAAACATAACCTGAAATTGAAAACCGCAGGTTGTTAAAATTCTGTAAAGTGATATCCAAGCAGTAAAACAGAATTTATTAGCACACATTACATTCCACAAAAAACATGCTGTATTTGACATTTGAAGGATTCAATTTAAAGTATAAGTAATTTGAAAAATGACATATATCACACACTAAAGATTACACTATGCGATTTTGGCCATGATTTGGTCCTTTGAGACAAATGTTAAAATTCTAAAAAAAAAACCAGTCCTACATTAAAATCCGTTGTCATTGATAGCTGGTGCGAAATGTTCACTGAATGACCTTTGCAAAACATTTTTTTTTTCATATTACATTTACATTTACAGCATTTGGGCAGACACACTTATCCAGAGCCACATTTATCTCATTTTTACAACAGAGCAATTGGGTTTTAAGTGCCTTAACTGGGGGGCCCAGTGGTGGCAACTTAGTGGTGCTGGGAATCGAACCCCGATCTTCCAATTAACAGTCCAACCCCGTTAACCACCCACATTACAGACACTTACCTGTAGTATGACTTCTACAATCAGTGTCAAACCAGGAACCAATAGGAGCGCCAAACCTGATGACGCAATTTAAACCACCTTGGGGAAATGTTGAAACAATTCCGGTGGACAGAACAGCGAGAAGAAAAATGTATTAAGTTTTGCAAGTAAATGCCGCAGATTGTTTTTGTTTGCTGTTAGTTAAAATTTAGCGAAAGAAGGTAGGTTACTAAACGTTCCATGGATTAATGAATTAAAACTTGGAACAAGTCTTTCTGTGTGCATCCGTTTATAAAGCTACTTGACTATCGTACAGTCTGACGTTATGACAACTGAAATCCCACAGTGCCAAATGGGGATCATGTTCGTACAAGCAACAATCACATAAGGCCATTAATAATAATGTGCCACAAAATGCAGGTTTTTATGTTCTAAACTCTATGTTCTAAGCATGACGGACCCCCTTGTGTGCAAAACTGACTTTGTCCCCAGGTGCTGAAAACCCGAGCTAGGCCTCTGCTTTACACTGTACCTACCCAAAAACTCAATTATTCTTCAAATTTTAAATCATATTGTTTAACTCCAACAGGATTACAATTGGTTTATTATAAGAATAAGCATTTTATTCGTCTTCTTCATGTGGAACATTTTACAAAACAAGTTCCCGCTTATCACTTGTATGGTAGTCATGCTCGTCAAAGTTTGTCTTTCCCCTGTCTCTCGTGGTCGTTTGTCTTTTCCCAGTCCGTCGTGGTAGTTTGTCTTTTCCCTGTCTCTCGTTGTAGTTTGTGTTTTCCCTGTCTCTCGTGGTCGTTTGTCTTTTCCCAGTCCCATGTGGTAGTTTGTCTTTTCCCTGTCTCTCGTAGTAGTTTGTCTTTCGCCCGTCTTTCGTTGTAGTTTGTCTTTCCCCAGTCTCTCATTGTTGTTTGTCTTTTGCCAGTCTCTCAATGTAGTTTGTCTTTCCCCATTCTCTCCTGGTAGTTTGTCTTTCCCCAGTCTCTCCTGGTAGTTTGTCTTTCCCCTGTCTCTCATGGTATTTTGTTTTTCTCCAGTCTCTCATGGTATAACTTGTTGAAATAAATGATTACTTCTACGATGGATAGAAAGGTGAAAGCTAATAACCGTAATGAGAGACGGATAAAAACTGTCTCTGTGTGTTAATTATAGGGTGATCTGGACAGGTTTATCCATCTAAAATGAAGTTTTCAGCTGGAAAAACAATCTTGGAGACATGCTGCTTTCTCCAAATGAAAGCCTTTGCATCATCGATCAAATGAAAATTGAAGAAAGTCCTACGGTGTAATTTGCACCCTGTGCTTATCCACAGGGAAAAGAAGCGAGTACGCCTGCATCATAACCAGCACACTAACACTTTATATTTCCCACTTTTCAAACTGTTTGTTCCAAACATGTCATTTTATTACACAGACAAAATGGTTTCAAAAGTCAACCATTCAAGACTGATTTACAATAATTTCTAGTAATTATATTTAATTCAGCATTCAAACTCTGTGTGGAGTTTGCATGTTCTTCCCGTGCTTGCGTGGGTTTACTCCGAGTTCTCCGGTTTCCTCCTACAGTCCAAAAACATGTATTTTGGGTTGATTGCTGATTCTAAATTGCTCATAGGAGTGAGTGTGAGTGTGAGCGTGTGTAAGTGTGTGTGGCCCTGTGATGGACTGGCAACCTGTCCAGGGTGTTCCCCTTCTGCCTTTCGCCCATTCAGAGACAGCTGGGATAGACTCCGGCAGATCCCTGTGACCCCGTAAGTGGAATGTGAGTGAGATTTGATGCAGCAACTGATGGCAGATCAGAAAACGTTTTAAAGAATATTTACAGCATATTTATTCCGACAGTTCGGGTTTTTCACTACTAAAATCTTATAAATGAGGAATGGAGCGTTGTGACCTAAAGCAGAGTTAACGATTAATTTTTAACTGAACGTCATTGATTTTTATTCCTCCAAGTTTACCACCTCCTGTTTGCAATCCCATAATAAAAAAAGCATGCATTACATGTTTCTGTACGGTTATAACTCCTGTTCAATATTAATTTTTTTTCCATATTTTTATATTTCGTGTTTATGTTTCCTGTTTCATGTTTATACTGCTTTTATGTTTTTCTTCTTTTTTTGGTGTTTTGTGGCGGTTTTGGCATTTTAACGTAAAACATGCATTACCGCCATCTACTGATCTGGAGTGTGGAGTGCACATTGGTTTGGAGGACGGAACCAAAAGGGAAAAAATAGAAACAAATAATCAATAATAATAATAGTAGTAGATAATAGATAACAAAATAATATACAAATAACTAAATAGATAATAACTAACGCATTACATACCGATTCTGTCTATTGTTCTTGTCTCTTTTAGATACTTAAATAATATTTTATGTATTTTTGGTTGTATTTCTGGCAATTTTTCACTTACCTATTTTAAGATCAGTCTTTTGAGTTTTTGTTCCTGCTTTTGTTTACTTCCTGTTTTGTCCTCGTCAGGAGATTCTTGTTCCCTATCGTATTTCTAGTCCTTGTATTTTTTTCCATTGTCTTTTGTCTTGGATTTTCATTCGTTCGTGGGATTTTCTGCTGTCGAAAGTCTGTTTTTATCAGGTTAATGATATTCTAGTCAAGTTCATGTTTGTTGTTTTGGGTTATGTTTGTAATGCCTAGTGTTTAATGACTAGTGGTTGATGGCTAGCGTTTAATAGGTAGTGTTTAATGCCTAGTGTTTAATGACTAGTGTTTAATGACTAGTGGTTGATGGCTAGCGTTTAATGCCTGCTGCCTAGTTAATGTTAATAGTGTTTTAATGCCTAGCCTAGTGTTTAATGCCTGCTGTTTAATGCTGTTTAATGCCTAGTGTTTCATGCTAGGTCAATTTCAGTTGATGTGTATTTTTTGGTCACTTCTGTAAATAGTCTGCACTTTGGGTTCAAAAACTTCTTGCTTGTGAGTCTTCACAATAATTATAAAATAATAAAAAGAGTCAAAAGTAAATATAAAAAATGGCAGCCTCTAAATTGAAAATCCACCTGCATCGATTAACTTGTCTGATAGAAGATAAAAGCTAAATCTATTTTGCCCAGATAGAAGTATCCACAATAGATTTAGTTAATATTGTGTATAGAAATAACAAATCATTTAAAAGCAAATAAATATGTGTGTAAATCTACCCCAGAATTACAAATTGCTCTATGACGTTTAGTGCAACTGTATGACATAAAATATTCTAATTTCATCTGCCGCTGGCACATCACTAGCACGCGCTAACCAGGTGGAGGTTAATTTAAAGTCTGACCTAAAACATGAAAAAAGTAAAGGGTCATTTTTATTAAGCTTCTTGACATTTAAAGCATTTGGCTGACGCTCTTATTCAGTTATACAACTGGGCAATTGGGGGTTAAGGGCCCAGCGGTGGTGGCTTGATGGTGGTGAGAATCAAACCTGGGTCTTCAAGTCCAACACCTTAACCACTGTGCTACCATTTCCCCCACATGGTGAACCGGATGCCAAAAAAAACCAGTTGCATTTATTCATTAATTTAAACCACCTAATTTCTGGCACCTTTAACAATAAATGTAAAGTGCATTTTCCTGCATGTCCGTTTTCCTTCAACTGACTAAATAACAGAAAATCCGCAATCGATTATTTCTGGTGGAACAAGTAAAAAAGCAGATAGATTTACATTTTCATCCATTTTCTTATCCTCTTTTAATATGAAATTCACATTGGATGCATTTGCAGCTCACTGCAGTTGTCATAAAATACAGTATAATTACTGTTGATTGATTTTTACCTTGTGAAAGACGGAATGTGCCGTCAAATGCATTTATTTGTCTGTGTGGCGGCTGAGAAAAGTCAGCGTGGGTGTCTACACGGTCCAGATAAATTTGCATCTGTCTCAGCAAGACGATATCCTAGCCTGTTAATTAGCATGTTGTGAGCTGCAATCATAACCTCCTCTGCTGTCAGAGACAGAAAGACAGAGAAAGAAAAAAGTGAGGTAAAGGGCACTGTTGAAAACTCTAACAACCAGAACATCCAGAAAAAATGCATTTCAAAAACGTTTTTATAAAAGAATGGAAGTTCTTACCAACGATTTGACATGGCCCAGACTCAAGAATTGACATGGCCCCGTCCTTGTCCCCTTGATGCAGTAAGGTTGTCCCGTTCCCTTAGCATCAAAACACCAAAGCATTATGTTTTCACCTCTATTATTGGCAATGGGGATGGTGTTCTTGGGGTCATAGGCAGCATTCCTCCACCTCCAAACATAGCAAGTTGAGTTGGGATCCCCTGTGCTTGCTTGAGCCAGGGGGATCCTGCAAGCACTACAGTTTTTTAATTCCTTCACAGTGTAGTCGGCTCCCAGTTGTTTTCTTGATGACTATCATCTCAGCTCTCCTGAGATTATAACCAAGATCCTCCTGTATAGTTCACACTGCTCTCATGATCATTGAAACTCCACAAGGTGAGATCTTGCATGGAGCCCCAGACTGAAGAAGATTGACAGTTATTTTGTGTTTCTTCCAAGTGTTTCAAACTGCTTCTTCTCACCGAGCTGCTTGGCAATGGTCTTGTAGCCCATTCCAGCCTTGTGTGAATCTACAATCTTGTCCTTGACATCCTTGGACAGCTCGTTGGTCCTGGATTGATTGCTTCAGTAAAAAAGGTGTATTTTTTACAGGTAACAAGCTGAGATTAGGAGCACTTCCTTTAAGAGAGTCCCTTTAAGACAGGGGTGTCCAAACTCGTTCCTGGACCGAGAATGGACACCTCTGCTTTAAAAGAAACCCTTT